>CM062284.1:5980153-6312653 GCA_031216635.1 Dissostichus eleginoides | reverse complement strand
TTACCACATGCACGAAGCTACATTAGATACGCAAGCTCTGTTGCAATTAACTGAATACTTATTTCTTAAGGCAGTTACAATTTGTGTGTTGTTAATGTAGTATGTTTTCAAATGTACCATTGTATTTGATCTTTCTGTCTACTTTATGAACTTTTCTTTGTATTGTTTTGTTTTTATGTCATATTTTATGTATGAAAGTTGCTATACAACAAAAAGGTGATTGATTGTTTAATTTCAAGACGTGTACAATGATCCAACAGTGCTTCCTATTGTTCAATCCCTATTATACAAGGTCAAATCTGAGTCACATTTAGGGGAAGCGATCTAAGTTGACACACTTTGGCTTTGTCCATTGAAAGCATGCAGTCCTCTAAATCTAAAAAGGCTGTAAAACTAAAGCTGCTCACATTCAAAAACCTTCCTGCCTGTAGTCTCTGCAGCTGACACACACACACACACACACACACACACACACACACACACACACACACAACACACACACACACACACACACACACACACACACCACACAGTTAAACATCAGCCTGCATGCTACAGTAAGTGACTTAGCATATGGCCGACTGTAGCTGTAGGGACATATATTTATTTTATTCCGCCGGGCGAACTGCTGCGTAAAGTGTGTGTTTCTCTTTAGTGATTTACATCTCAGGGCTACAGGAAGCCGAGCACAGAGGGGCTTTTAAGTGTTGAGAGACTTTTGGATGCCCTTTAAAATGCTAAATTATACATTTCACGTACGTAAATCCACAGTTTTTCCTTCATATTTGATGGCATCAGTGTAATAACATGAACGTGATAATGAAGAGTATCTTACCTTTTGAATTTCTCAGCTAACATCTCCACAAAGTAGTAGATTTCCTCCCAGTGATTCTTCACACTCCCAGACCTAAGACAAAAATAAATAATTATGAGTTCAACTGTCATAATAAGTGCACATTAATTGGTTAAAACACAACAAATAGAACAATAGTAGGCAAAACATACCCTTCAGTGGCTCAATGCTAACCAAAATACAGCTAGCATAAGAGCTATGAAGCTAATGCACCTTTAGTCTAGCAGGCAGCTTAAATGACTAGCATTTGTATATGTTATTTCTTTGTGTGTGTTAGTAAAAACGATTTGTTCAGCTAGAGTTTAAATCCAATTGTCAAGCCTTAAGCTGTCTATCAGACACACACTGACCTCCATATGGTAGAGCAGTCAAACAAGAAAAATACAGCATTGTTAGCCAAAAACGACAGGGGGTAAAGACATTAGCCCCACAGCAAGAACAAGCTGTATGTTGTAACACAACGGTTTAACTCGTTACAGTGACTTGACTTTCTGCTGCAACTATTTCTAAAACAAGTAATGTTTTTTTTGTTTATTTAATAGAAGAAATATAACTTTTATGTGTGGCTATCAATAACTAGAATGCTATTTAGCTCGTGATAGCCACAGATAGCAAGCTAGTAAATCCTCCCACTGTCACTAAAACTTTGAGGGAAATTTAAGCCAACTTTTCATAAAGAATATTGAACATCCCATCTATGTGTCACATACAGGGTAATCCTTATGTTCCCAGGGTCCTTTGCTTTTAATATAAACTAAGATTTGAAGAGATTGGTAAAGGCAGGTCAAATAGAAAAACAATAAAACAATATCAGCGTTTCGAATGCAGTTTAAAATCTGTCCCCAAATGTAGAGCTGTAGGTTTCAAGGAGTAAATCATCAGTAGGCTATAACCCCACTTGACTTGATGAAACATACAATGCTGAAAACATAAAACCATTGATTTCTTCACAAACAACATTGGGCAGTGAGCCAAATCCATTAACCTGATTAGCCTCTACTACACATAATGGGCCTGTTGAGATAAAAGAGGCAGGTGGCGTGGTCTGGTGTGTAATGTAGAACCCTCCTGTATCCTGAATGAGGCCGTGAAGGCTGGGGAAATAGGTCCTTGTTTACCCAGGGACACCTCCATAAAACTGGACGAAAAAAACTCCTTATGTAGCTACTTTCATTTCTTCTTAGCAGACTGTTTATGTAAGGCAATTTTATTAAGTGTGAGCATTAAGGGGGAGACGGTTCCGGCATGATGGGACCAGTCAGCAGGTCATCTGTTAGCTAACGAGTTTAACGGAGAGATGACACATGGGAAATGAGCTAATTGACTGTGGTAAAGCTAGAGGCCTGTTTAGAGGATGATGCTTACTTACAATAAAGTGCCAAGCTGACTGAATGTTATTCTAGATGTGGACTAACTGATGTTACAGCATTATATTGTACTGGAACTGGCCTGCTTTTACTCTAAAGAGGACAGAAGGTCAACACCATTTTTGTATCCACAGGGATTAGCTCAAATTCAATTTATTGGAGTTTCCATTGACATGTCGTCCACTCAAAGGGGTCGGAACAGGCTGGATAAGAATTTTGTTCCCAGTCTTCTGAGGTGTTACGTGAATAAAATGTCAAATCTTAGCAAGGTATTAAGGTTATTGAATACTGGTAAGGCAAGGCAAGGCAAGTTTATTTATATAGCACCTTTCAGCACACGGCAATTCAAAGTGTCAATGGTGTCAGTTTCTAAGCCTTTGGTGTCGTTCATGTTGGACCTTCATCCAATCTTCAAGTGCTCTGTCATCCAATGAAGTTTAATTATGGATTGCATTTGGCTTTGCTAGCATACTGCATGTTAAAAACATATTGACAAAGTTGTTGGTTGATGAATATAGCGCTACACTTCTCACTACTTGTTGGTGGACCACAGGGTTTGAAAACAAATCTCAAAAAGCGTTCTACTATTTTAAACTGCATGTACCCCAATGGTAAGAAAGAATGCCTTGCTTACCATATTTTAGTTGTACTAAAAACGGTAGGCTAGGTTGAAATTGAAAGGAATTAACTAGCTTATTGCTGCATTTCATCCCAAGCTCACTGAGTCCACTACAGAGTCTGTACTTCTGTAAAATCCAAACATATGCATGTGATTTTTGGGGGGGTTTTTACCCTCATTGTTGACTGCAAAAGATTGTCAGTTTGAAACATTGAGTAATGGGAACCAGACTAAACACTGACTTGTTGTCTTAGCTTACTTTTTTGGTTCTATCAGTTCCCAGCACTTACAGAAAATATAACTATTCGAGAATCATGTCTAGACATAATAAACAAAATGAAGAATTTCTAGCTCTTCCGCTTCTCTTGCCTTGGGTCAATGAGAAAACATTTGTTCAGTAAATTAGATTGCTATTTTCCGTTCAATGTATTTTGATCATTGGGTTATTGGAGGATACAGGAACAACCAGAACCAAAGTCAGGAGTTTCCTTGGAAATCAGAAACTGCTTCGTGGCCAAAACTCAAAATGGAAACTCATTTTGACTAATGTGATTTGCCTTTCAATTGCGATTCTTGGAGGTTATACCCGATGGTGTTTTTGTGTTATTTCTGGGCAGCGGAGGGGTAATTATTTGGCCGGGCTTTTGGGGGTAGACACAGCCCGGGAATACCAGGGACTTTCCCATCATGCCTAAGTCATTCAAGGCTATTTATCCTGCCAAACAGGACCTTGAATGATCTGTGTGGTATACTGGATAATGTTAGAAGAATACTGAGTGTTGTAATCTTCTTTTTCACTTTAAAGAACCAACAACTTTTCTCATAGGCTCATTTAAATATACAACAGGTTGATAGAGTTGTTGACGATCAATTACTTTGCAGATGTCGAAACTATTGGCATTTCAAACCTACAAAACAAACACTCTGCAGCTACAAACATTTCAGTAACAGTAGCTGAAATGAGAGCCAGCTCATAGTCAATCTTCATCGTCTTAAAATCCAACGAAAGCAAACAAAATGATTGCTCAGTGGCTAAAAGGAAAGCTGCTTTCTGAGTAAAAAACACCAAGAAACTGTCAAAGTTAGAGGTTTAGGTTCCTTTGGGTCACCCAAGCTGGCAACATCTAGACTATTGCTCCAAATATAATAAAAGCATCCAAAATAACTTATTCTTGTTTTGTAGGTTTGGTGATTTCCCTCGTCTTGTTGAAAAGATACAAATGCGGGTTATCTAAACATCCTACCAAAACATTTTCTCAGTTGATGTGATTCCCCCACTTAAAGCTGAGTGAGCAAAGCAAGAGGACAAGACCTTACAAGTTCAACAAATCCTCCAAAAATATAAAAGTTCAAGGTGTGGGAGGAGGAGATGTTTAGCTTGGATGTTTAATAAAATGTGCCGCGCAAACAGAAATAGTCACACAAGGATTGCAAACACACACACAGCCGCTGACCTGAAGAAACGTCAGGAGCCCATTTCTTATGTAAATTGTTCCATTACAGCAACAGAGGGAAAAAGTGGGGAAACTTTTCCGCAGCTAACAGTCATGTTGCGGTTTGGGGATCGTTTTTTGAGTATTTACTTAACACCAAGGTGAATTTGAGGACTCCAAACCTTTGGTTTTCAGCTGCTTATCTTTGATTCTGTACCACAATGTGTTTTGTTTGCATTGGAACAGCTCAATTGTCTGAGGTGGCTCAAGTCGTGGGACCGAGGCCTAGCTTGCAGTTTCATTCACCTGTGCAAACAGTGTTGGGAAAGGAAGTGGGCCATTTCGTTCTATGAATCTTGGTGAAACTATTAAATGTGGTGTCTCTCCCCCTTCTCAATCTTTGATCTAATTTAATGTTCTGAGTTCAGTGGTTTGGGGTTTGGGCACAGAAAATAAAAGGTTTCGAGATGTGAGGGCCGTCGCAAATTACTGACAAAGTCCCAATAGCAGTTTGACGTTATGTCATAGCAAATCGTCAAAAGCCGAGCGACAGTGTTTTCTTGATCGGACAGA
Source organism: Dissostichus eleginoides (assembly GCA_031216635.1). NCBI lineage: Eukaryota > Metazoa > Chordata > Actinopteri > Perciformes > Nototheniidae > Dissostichus > Dissostichus eleginoides. The sequence goes on along the minus strand of CM062284.1, from coordinate 6,307,808 downwards.
TTTTGGGAACAAGATGAAGAGCATGTGTCTGGCTGTGTGCCATCTAAAGGGGCTGAGAAACAAAGGAAAAGGAAAGGAAGGGAAGGAAAGAGCAAAGGGAAGATGAAGAGCTTTATCAGCCAGATTACAGTAAAACTCAACGGGGGAGTGAGATACTGTGAGACATCTGTTGGCTCTAGTGTCAAATGTTTCTGCCAAAGGAAACATGCTCATGATTTGATGAAACTGTAAGTCCAACATTCTTTCCGGCCTACCTCCACCAACACATGCTTCCATACAAAACAGCATGAAGCACTGACACCAACGCACTATCAAAGCAAGGTTTGAACATCTGATGAAATCCCTGTGTAATAGTTATGTTTCGGTCGGTTTGTTTGTGTGCAGGATTATGAAACAAATACCTTTCCAAATGTCATGAAACTTGGTGAAGGTGTTAAGCATTGGCAAAGGAAGAACCCATAAAATGTTGTGCGAATCCGAATCACTAGGCCAATACCCAAATGATGTGTATTTTAGCTACATCGGATATAGGGTTTTTGGCCTTGAGTTGCCATCTAGTTTCTTTAACTTAACTATAAGTCCAATTGATGATAAATGTTGCATCTTTATCCACCTTTTCCATGTTTTCTAACTACTGCTACATCTGTAATAAAGGGCAACAAATGCCCTCCATTGACTCAGTTGAGGTTGTGTTTCCATGTTGGTGTTACTTTCAATGAAACCACTGCTCAATGGTGGTTGGTCAATGTAGATGTATCCTAATTCCATAAAGTAATAAACCAAACAAGATGTCAAACTGTCCACACTCTGTGGTAAAATGGTTTCATTATTAAGACATTAAGGCTCCCAGAGGGGTGTATTTGAGGTTGGTTTTGCCTAATTGAAAACCATTCAACTGTGATGTTGCATATGTCTCAATCAACTCAGACACCCACAGCGTGTTTCCCAAATGAGCATCTTGCTCCAAAGTAAGCTAGGTTTGGCCAAAATTATACATAGTTTCAATACTACATCAGTTCATGTAACATCCAGGGCAGTTTGTGTTGTCAGCACAAAGGGAGGTCATACGCATCATTACTGTTCAACGGTGCTAAACAGCGCATAACAAGAGGAGACAGACATTTTCTAAATGTGTCCCACGGGGCTGGAAAGACCCGAAGAACCAAAATATCCTCATCAGTCATTGTTGATAATGCCTTTTTCTGCTGAATGGCTGATTTCACAATGTCTGGCTCTGCAGAAAATGAATCAGACGGTGTGTGTGTGTGTGTGTGTGTGTGTGTGTGTGTGTGTGTGCGTGCGTGTGTGTTTGTGTGTGTGTGTGTGTGTCTTGATCTTTTAAAAATACAGGCGATACTTTTTTACAAAAAGACACAGCGAACGCCAAGTCTGAATAAATGTTTGCCACAATATTAATACATTAATACAGTTGACATGAAGACTGCATTGCACTGCATGTACTTTATGGAAATAATACAAACTTGATGTTTACTTTAGTTGAATACAAAAGTAAGCCACTTTTTAAGAGTCTGCTTAATAGTTTTAAACATGATAAGCAGTCCATGGTACAGCCAAGCCTTATATTTAATATGTCTTAGAGGTACCTTATGAGAATACGCTGACGTTCAGGGAGTTGTTAACAATGCCTTTATTCCTGTAACTCTATCAAAGGATATTACAGCTGAACTGCACAGCTGTTTAATTTCAAACTTTCTTTCTCAACCTAGTCCTAACTACCCAGCAAGCACTTCTCTGAAATGGCAATGGCATGACGGCATGTGGGAAAATGTTTAATCGGTCTGAAGTCTCAGTGGCTCTAAGCTCCATTCTCACGGTTCAAAGTGTCGGACAAGGAAAAATGTTGTCCAAAAAAAAAAAGTCCCAACTCCACTAAAGATTATGTCTGCCATTCCAGCTGGGCCTAGCCACACCACCCCGTCCTGCAGCCAATGATACTGCTGCAATTTAACTGACTGGGCACAAGGATTTGTTTTTTAAAACCACTAACCTACTTTTACAGCTTTTGCCAAAGTCAAAGTCTTTACAGCCTGAGCTAATGCTGCACATCTATTCCAAAACCAGGAGGAATTGTTTGGAATAATTGGATAAATAGCTGCTGGAAAGGCATGTGAGATGTGTGTCAAAAGATTTTTGACTTTATGGGAAATGGCTGCCCTTTATATCATATTTTAATTCATTGAAAATCCTACCCCCTGACTAAGTCTATGTCCCCCCTCTAGTTATTCTTGTTTTTTGCTCTTTATCATGTGACATGTATCAGGATGTGTAAGCGATACAATGCTGTGACCAATTGTCCAGTTCTTGTGAGGGAGGGGGGATTCTGTTGGTTTTATTATATGTAACAAAAGAGGCGTAGAAGTGCAATTTCCTTTAATAAGAAACCCAAAACCAGGAAATGTGAAAAACGGTTTGTTGTCTGTTAAATCTGCACTCCTTAATAAAGAAATTAAAAAAAAAGATTCTGACTTTATCAGACCTTTTAAAATGTTCTTTGTCATGCACTTTTTCAGTAGAGAGAGTCAGAGTCCTGTATCAGATATGATCAAAGGAGATAGGTGGCATTCACTCCTTTAACCCTCTGATACCCACATAGGACATTTCCGTTTTTGTATATTTTTGTGTTTTGCCTTATAAATTGTCATTTCTTTACAATATAATCAAGTTGTACACATCCCAGAAATTAGTACAACCTCAGCTAATGATATATGTCACTCAATAGAGACTTATATACACTATAATAGGGGATAATTGCCCATAAAAAAAAACGGAGCTGGAATTTTTTACTTATTTCATAAAACCTATTGTTTAGCTTTAGTCCCTAGGGTCTTCAGAAAGCAAAATATAATTTAACAAGACATTACTTGGCAAAGAGAAAGCACGATGCGAAAGACAAAATGACAAAACACAGAGCTCGTGTCATTCCAAAGCTAGAACATATTCCTCCCCTAGACAAATCCAAAAATATTTATGGACTGCAGCTGCAGTTTGGTTTTTCCGCTGACTTGTCAGGATTCAGGCAGCAGGACTTAACGCCAATCTGGTACGCTAATGCTAACTGACTACATCAAAACAACAACAACATTCTGACTCGTGTTGTGCCTGCCAGAAAAATACTGAATGATTATTAAAAGCAGGACTAGTGTTGTGAACCAAAGTAAGGCAACTTGTATGGATGGAAGCGGCAATGGGAGTCTGATCAAAACTAAAACGACATGACTGAAAAGAGCCTGTTTGGAAGGAAATTGACACTAAAGTAAAGTGCAGAGAACAACTTGTTTAATATACTACATGTGTCTGTTTGAATGCCGGTTGACAATCAAATCCTACAACTCCTACAAGACTGATTGGTTCACAGTACTTTCACCTTCCTTAGAGTCGACCTTGATAGTAATAATGTGCAACAACTGCTTCTGATTTGTACCCAATTATCAGCCTAAATCCACATAAACAAGATTGTTAAATGCCGCCTTCATCCAGAGGTAAACAATAACATTTGGCCCAAAGGTGCATTCCTATATCTCCCATATTAACACACTCATAAACCATTCCTCTGCCTCTGTGTTCCCTATAAAACACCAAGCTGAGACCCACCCACTCCGAATCAGCAGATATACACCCTTGCTAGTTAATTTGCAGAAATATATGGAATAAAGGAATGCAACACATGATCTCAGTGACTATATGAAGGCTATACTGTAGTTTCATTTATCTAAATTTACCAGCATGCAAATCTCAGAGAAAACCATCTAATAGAGCATCGCAAAGTCCTCAAATTTTGCAATGCATCAAGCCTTTGGAGTTTAAGGTGGGAGTCTTCCATCGGCCGTTAGATTATACTTATATGCATGTTTTTTTTTTAGCAGTATGGCTATACAGACTGCCATCTCTCGGTCAGTCAATCGGTCGTTCTACTGCTTTGGAGCAAATGTCTCATCGAAGTAAAAGTAGAAGAATAGGGCCATTGTATGGGAATTGCTATTACATTACAGATGTTAATGGTTTCCATACAATGAATCCAGAATAACTTTATGACCACATACTTGCAAAACCTATGACATTCCCATCAACATCCATTGTATTTTGTGCTTAATGCTAACTAGCAAATGTTAACAGACTAAACTAAAATGTTTGACATGTTAACGTTGTGGTGTTAAACATCAGCATGTTAGCATTCTTGCAGTGTTAGCATGCTGTTAGCATTTACATGGATTAAACATTGATGCGTTAAGAGAACAGACTACTTTTTTATGATGTACGTTTATTGGAAAAAGTATTTTTAAGCCAGTTGGCCTCACATGATGGACACAAGTTGGCTTCAAAGTCCAACAATTTGCAGCCTTACAGAGCCACTAGCTGTAGATTTTAAGCTTCTGTGTGACTTTATTTAGACTTTGTTAGAGTAGTGGAGAAATCGTTAAAATGGTGTTGTACGTCTCACTACCATAAACCACAACACACATTATTAAGTGCAAGTGGCAGGGTGTTGTTTTCTGCCAAGGGTTTGGAACATGTTTTTTCAATCAACACCATCGTACCTCCATTAGTGAGGTTACTGTGTGTTATTCAGTTTTGAGTTGTTGATTTGTTTGTGCGTTTTCCAACAACAGCGTTTCCGCCAGGGGGGCGTCTTGCCGCCAAAAAATATAAATAATTTGAGAGAAGATCGAGTTTTTATCGCTTGAAATGACGAAAAGGAAAAAGGACAAGGACATCCCTCTGTTGGAGGGGCAAAGGAGTCTGGTGGGATTATTTTCGCCGCCAGCAAAGCGTGTTCCTGTGACGGAAAGTTTACTGCCGTCGAGCCTTGACGGGGGGTGCTAGTGGAGCACGCGCGTGAACTGCGAGCGCCGGAGCCTCGCAGCGGCGAAACTGAGGCTCCGTGGTAAACTGTGGTAACATGAAGAGCCGTTTAGGAGCCGAAAGAGCCGGCCCTTCTTAGTGAGCCGAGCCAAATGTAAAAAGAGCCGGAATTCCCATCACTAATACGTAAAGAGATACTATCTATAAGGGACGGCTCAATTCAAAATTCACGTCACGTTACACGACGTTACGTCACCCCCCCCCCAACATATTCAGCCAACAAGCGGGCTGAATATGCTAAACTAGTGAGAGAATCGCTGGCAAGGGGGCTACAACTACAACAAAATGAACATATTTTACCGTGATTTAATTGTAATACACGTTTCAGAATGATGCCGAAGTAACAACATACTGATACCGGTTAGTAAAAACCATGAATTAATGCTTTGACAAGTCTGCAAACAGACGGCAGGCGAAAAACCTTTTAAAATGCGTGTTTTCTAAATGGAGATCGGCTAAGCTAACGCAGTATATGCTCCGACCGTCCACACTCACAACAACGGCCTACTGACATAAATAAACCAGCGACTGTATTCGCCATGACACAGACAGTCTGCGGTTTACTTGTTTAACTTTTGTCTAGTTTCTGAACAGATATGAGGAGCTGTGAGCTCTGAGTGCTAACAGCTAACGGCTGATGTTGTTTTTCTGAAGATGACGTCACGGCTCCGCCTACACTGCGTTACTATAGATACTACCCCAGTTCCTAAACTGTAATGGAAGCGCAGCATTAAAGTGAGCCAGTCCTAACAAGGCCTAACAAGGCCTAACAAAACCGTACTAAGTCGAGTGAGGCCTGCGGTGGAAATGAGCCACAAGATTACAGGAAATGAACAGGCCCGTTTTCCAGGGAAATTGGTGGAATGGTGAAGCATATAGGCCAAGGAAGAACTCACAAAATGTTGGCTCGGATATGAATCACAAGGCGAAACCAAGCATTATTTTTGTATTATGTGCCATTTCACCCTGTTATTCCACCTCTCTGATATGTGTGAACAGACACTATTCCATTTACTCCAACATGTGTATTCTTATAGCTTTAATTAATGCCTGTGTATTTATTAGTTTAACACCTGCTGGGACCAACCTCGTAGTCTTGTTGTTGTTTTGCTGCCCCTCACCCTTTGACGCCTCGTGGGTATTGTAAAGCTGCAGAATAGCATATACAGTATAGATCTACAGGTCACTTAGCAGATGAGGATAATGCGTCTTACTTAAACCAACATTTTCCAAACCTAGGCCCAGATGTTCTGACTGGCACTAGCTGCCTCCTCTACCCTTCAGACTGCAGCTCTGTCCTTCAGTACAGATGCTGTTGCGTGACATCATCTGCCCAAAAATGCAATAAATGTCTTTAGAGTCAATTTTATTAGCCATCGCAGCAGTCTCTCCTAATTACTGTCAAATCCTCTTAGTATCCTCACGAAAAATCTGGAATGAATTAATGAACAACATCAGGAACATGGTAAACATTAGACCTGCTAAACACTAGCACGTTGGTTTCGTTAGCTACGTTAGCATTTAGTTTAAAGCCTCGCTGTGCATAAGTGCAGCCTCTTAGATCTGCCAGTGTGGCTTTAAACTCTTAGTCCTATTCATTTATAACCATTAAAGTATGGTTAAGGCTAAACTATTCACCTTGCCTCATAAAAGAAACACAACTGCCTGCATGGGTGCTAAACATCTATGATTTACTTTGTACTGAACCCAATCGTCCAGTATTGGTTCCTGAGAGATGTGGCTAACACTACAGCTGCTATTACTGATTTAAACCACTTCAACCAGTGATACGTAGAAGATAAATGGCATCCTCTGTTGCCAAAGTATAACAACACACAGCCTTTTGTATCCTCTCTGCTTAACCAATTGCTCAACCTATTCTGCTGTGTTACTCACTGCAAATTAACTTCCTTCCTGTCCTGTTTACAATGAATTTAAATACTAATTGTAACAGCCTTTGGGGATTTACAAAATGAGCAACACAGAGTTGTAGTCTAGATGTCCAAACATAGTCCGTTATGATTTACAATGATAAAGGAAGTGCTATTAGGGTGTAAATAACCTCTATCCTCCGCTATTCTACATACTGAAACCCCTTTTAACCCACTTGACTCCTTCCATATGAATCAACCAGGAGTTCAGACTCAGACCATGTCTCATAAAACCTACTCATGCCTGAAGGATGTTGTTGAAGGGGCCTGAGGTAGGTGTCTAATGAGCTTCCTCTTATTTGAAGTCCACAACTGATGTCTAAACCTTGTTATTCACCCCCTGAGTGGGCAGTAAAGCATGCAGACCAGCTAACAATAGCATCTGATGTGGTAAAAAAACAAGCTGTTTCATTATTTACACCATGTGTCAGTGTTTACCACCGGGCCAAATGAAGCAGTTACATGTTTTGTGTCCACTTCTACTTGGAAATTAAAATCCAGTAAAAAAGTTGTTGTGAAGTTCAGTGGATACAGGAAGGCAGTTAAACTGTCACTGTGCACTGACTCCCACTGGGGGTCATCGATGTGTCAGGTGCAGTGACCCAGTGGATGTTTTACAGTCACAACAAGTGACGCTTAACTTCAAGACACTTCCCTTTTCTCTGTAATATGTCCTCATAGACAAAATCTCCTCCTAAAAATACTTAAGAAGGTGGGTGCGTGCAGGATTATGTTCTCCAAATCAGGACCAGATTTTCTATAAATGTTGTTGCTTCCTGTCCTTTTTTGGCTCCCCTCCCCCATTCCTGGTAATGCTTAAAGGGGAAGGACACGAGCTGATTCTGCAATATCCTTTAAAACCCAAATATCACACCATAGTATGTAGAATATAGAGTTGTAATTCAGTGTAGGAAAAAACATAATTGGAGAACAACTATTGCACCCTTTGTCTGAAAAAAGTGGGACATTTTCAAACTTTTGGGCCACTTTTAAAATGTAGAATTAAGTGCATACAGCTGCTGTTTAATGTGAAATAAGCCCATCTTTTATTGCATACACAGTGTTGGGGTCTAAAATGAATACAGGATAATGGTTTAATGAAGGACAGTGAATTTTATTATCTAGATCTTGGGGGCAATGTCTTTTTTGGGGATATTTTGACATTTCTTGGACACATTTTCCCTTTGCACACCTTCCCTTTGGTTGTTTCTCATTGTTTGCAAAAGTTATTTGGCCCAGTGATTTAAAATGAGGATGATTCACAACTATTACAATAAGGTATAGATATTTTATCTGCAAATTTTATCCAACATTAACCTGCAGTGTGCAATACAGGATAACTCCTGTATTCCATATGTGCCATAAAACATAATTTACTGCCTTTGAATGTATATAATCTTGTGCAGTAAAGGCATTGCAAGTAAGGCTGGGACTCTAGAAGTTTTCCCTGCTTTCTCTGACATTTTATTTTCCCCCCCGGCTGAAGTCCAGCACTAAGATGTCACACAACCACAGCATTTTTCCTATGTGGGCGTACGGAGAGTGGAAATGAAAGAGTGAACGGTGAGCAAAGAGCAAGAAAATAAATCCCTTTAGCTTTGGTTGGGAATAAAAATAACTGCAGAGGTTTTTTTCATTTTCAGGGGAGAGTGACAGATGATTTGTAGAAAGACTGAGTGTGTTTTAACCTGCAGGGAAAGAGATATCACTCAAATCGTCACCCCTCTTTTTGCTTATTCAGCAAACTGTACTCTGGGAGTCAGCCTCCTTTCCAGCGTCATCACATGCGCACACACATGTGCATGCACAGCTGCAGCTGCTGTGCTAATCAGCTACCTCCATAGCCCTGAACATTAGTTTTTAGTACTTCTCACACATATTAAAAAGCTAAAAGTATGGTATAATTCACCTCCTGCATGAAACAAACTTAGATAAAATAAATATACTGCATTAAAAGAGACAGTAACACGAAAGGCATATGCAGATGTTAGCTTGTTTTTGGTGCTTTCATACTCAGATCTTGTACTTGAGTAAAAGTAGAAGTACTCAGATCTTGTACTTGAGTAAAAGTAGAAGTACCAGAGTGTAGGAATACTTATTTACAAGTAAAAGTCCTGCAATCAAAAATGTTACTCAAGTAAAAGTACAAAAGTATTATCATCAGAATATACTTAAAGTACCAAAAAAAAAGTACTCGTTATGCAGGTTGGTCCATTTCAGAATAATATATATGATGTTTTATAATGATTGATTATTAAAGTGTTATCAAAGCTGGTAAAGGTGCAGCTAGTTGTAATGACTTTGTATGTAGTGAAGTTACACCATTTACAATTGTAGTGGTATAGAAGTACAAAGTAGCAGAAAATATAAATACTAGCATCTCAAAATCGTGCTTAAGTACAGTACTTGAGTAAATGTACTTAGTTACTTTACACCACTGGCTCTTAACATTAGTTTTTTTTGTACTTCTTTACACATATTAAAAGCTAAAACGTTGGTATACATCCCCTCCTGTTGGGAAAATAAGCGTCATATGTTCTTGTCCTCAATAAAGCATGAGACAAACCTACATAAAATAAATGTACCGCTTTTAAAGAGACAGTAACACGAAAAAGAAATCCAGATGTTGGCTTGTTTTTGGTGCTTTTACCAGCTTCCTGTACCTGGAAAAACCGCTGTATTAACATGCCAATGATATTCCTATGTTGGCTCAATGAATATGAAACCTTTAAAAGCTGTTTCCACTTACTTATCAAGCACAAAGTACAGGTCGAAAGCTCCCTGACAGGAACTCTCCTCCTCCTCCTCCTCCTGCTGCTCCGGCTCGGCTCGTGCACATGGATAAGAGAGCAAAAATAATCCGAATAAAACCAGAAAAAGACGCATTGTCAACAGAAACCTCGCCATAGTTGTTCCTCGGTGCAAAAAAAGTTAATTCCTTTGTGGATAAAAAGAAAAAAACTAACTGTCGAGTGTTTTCTTACATCCCAGAGACAGTTATATAATTAAGAGATGCAACAAAGACAAAAGAAAAGGATGCAGGCGATGCTTCCACGTCTCTATTGTTTTCAGCTCAGTTTGCGATCATGGCAACCAGCATCCCTTAAAAAAGCCACCCGGAGAGATGCTTTAACTCAATGGGAATGACTGAAAATGAAAAGTTACGGATATTTCTGAATCCACATGCATGAACAAAAGTTTAAAAGATTCGCGAAAACACATCCAAACTCGTGCAAGGAGGGTAAATGATTCAATTTAGGTGAAATGGGTGGTGCGTACAAATCAAAAAGTATGAAAAATGTAATGTCAAAGCGGAAAAACTGGTCTAAAAATGCCAAATGAAGCCGGGTAATGCGGAGCAGTGTTGGAACTGGGAGCCCGGGGACAGACTTGGCTGAAATGGTGCAGGTTTCATATTTCAACCCGAGGAGGAGAGAGAAGGAGGACAAATGGGTCAAGATCCCATTTTGCGCCTCCCTCACGTGGCACACTGGCGCATTTCTCGAGGAATCAAGACATTTGAGACGATACATCTGTCACTCTTGAAAGCGTCAACATATTGTCATACATTAAGCTTACCACCTTTAACCGATGTGTGCATTTAAGTCGTTTCCCAGCATTTTGTCCTCATTAATCACCACGAGTTTGTTTGCTTTTCCTGTGCCTCTGCGCCTTGTTAATTAGCAGTGGCCATGAACAGAAACATTCTCTGTAATTACACCATCATAAACATGAGGCTGCAAGAAGAGTGTGGAAAATATATTTACAGTGTGCAACAGACGTAAATACGTTTGTTGTTGTTGTTGTTGTTGTTGTTGTTGTTCATAAGCATATGGAGGTTTCTGAGCCACTGTTCATCAATTGTCGTGGTTGAATTTGGGAAGATAAATGGATGGCATTATAATATTATTATTTAAAATGTAAGAAAATATTAGCAACATGTGTTTATGGAAGCAGCCCTTTGATAGGGTTATTGTTATATTCACATATGTAATCCCTCAAAAGTCACAATGTCACCGTGACCTAAACCATCATGTGTATGTAATGGCAAAATAATGTATCTCTGCATAAAATAATAAAAAGGAATTTCCTGAAACTAACTATTTAGAATAAACATGATCAAATAAATAGAATAATTGAAAGAAAAATATTTTCCCTTCTGTCTTTTTTATGCCTAATAACTCTGTTGATTTAAAACATGACAAACACACTCTTTTCAGTTGTCTTTTTTATTGTGTCCCACTACTGGATTTGATACAACCCAAGTGTTCCCACATGGCATAATGGACGTACAGTATTTCAACACAATCCAACATGATACATGGATCGCAAATATAATTTAAAAGCCTTTTTTGTGTGTGTTTACTTCCTTTGTTGCCTCTCCTTTGCATGTGGTTCCTCAAACATGTATTCCTTAAGATTATATTCATGTTACAACTGATTTTGACACATAATTATTCATACTTGCTTCACAAAGGAATCAGCTTTTCAGCACCTTTCATTCTCAAAACCTTCCGCAGCCAGAGTAACATTCAACAAGATAACAAACTACAAGTAAATCCAGCTGTTGAACATCTGCTCTACATTCAAAACTGTCTAAAAAGGCTTTGAGATAATGAACAACAGATTGAACTCTACATTCTACATTCTTCATTTTGAGTATCATTTATAAATCTTGAACCAATTTAAGATAAGAAGAAGTACTTTATTGATCCCATTTTTGGCCGCCAAAGCAAAAGTGAGTGTTGAAATCCCCTTTTTTCAGGATGTGGTTCACTTCTGGGGTCCGAAGTGCTTGTTGAAGATGCCCTTGGCCACTTCGAGGGCACCTGCAGCTGGGACGGGTATGTGCGGTGCGATGCCCGCCCCTTCCCAGGCTGGACCGTTGGAGGTATCAGAGTGGATGGTGGGGATGCTGAGGAAGATGTTGGTCTCACCAACACTGAAGGTCTTGGGTGGGTGTGAAGACCCGGCGGTTGTATCTCCAACGATCATTGCGCGGCCGAGCTTCTTCATGATGTAAACAAACTCCTCTGCAGCGCCAGCAGTCGTTCCACTGGTGAGGATGATCAGACTCTTCTTAGAGCCGTATCTTGGGCCTAAAAAAGAGAGGGTAAGATGGAAGCAGAAGGTTAAAAGCATGTGGAGGCGAGTTGAATTAAAGGAAGGCCTTCGTGCTAATTGAAGACGCCTTTAGAAGGGCGACTTTAAAAGCCGATCACTTAACCAAAGAAGGTATCATATGAACAGCTTTGTAGCTTATTGGAACCCACTTTAAATGTTATCAGCTGATTAAATGGGGGTTATCGGACGTAATAGATATGGGTCAGAAGGGGCCTGCTGTACCTACAAGTTCAAAAAGGCAATTCATATAATTAGATGGAATTTTACAAATGAAGAAGACACCAAACTCAAGTAGCTGTTGTCATTTTAACTGGAACAAAGGGGGGAAGTTAGGTGACGCAGTTAAATGAGCAACAATGTCGTTGTAGGGAATTGTCATAAAGTATAGATGAGTCAAATTAACCAAAGACTTTCAGCCAGGAAACTGCTGTTTGTGCACAATGCGAAATCTTGACACAACACAATGACTTGTTTAAGTTACGTAATGTATATAGTCTACATAAGTAATTTAAGTTTCATAACCACCTTGCATACAAACACATTTTTCTCCATCTGAAGCATCAGAAAGGCAGTGAAAGCAACTGATAACGGCCATTTAATGAGCTGATTTCATTTGTAAGAGCTGTATTATGGCCAAATTGAAGACGCATCTTAAAAAGCACACATGCTTAAATGTAGAACCTTCACCACCAACTCCAGAATCTATGACGTAATATATTTTACCAGTGAGTTCAGGCAGGCTCAGGAGCTCTGTTGTGTTCCCGGTTGTTCTGTCGTACAGCTTGTCCAGCACAACCTGCTTGTCAGCGTCAAAGAAGTAAGAGCAGAAGCCTGCAATGGCTGTTGTTGGGCCACCAATGTTGTTCCTGAAAACACAAGCAGTTATAGAACAATCATAGAAAGTCTGGATTCATATTAATTGAACGATTGTGAGGCCATGATAACGGTAATCCCACGTTATATAATTTTGTGAGGGTAAAACGAGATGATTTGAAGTTATTTTTGCAAGTTAAGTCCTCTATATTAAGTCATGTTGCTTCAGCAGATGATTTATTTTCCAGAATAGACGGACAGTATTTTGAATAGAAGCTTTAAAACAGGATTACCCACCTGAGGTCGAGGATCATAGCGTCAGTGTTGACAACTTTGTTCCAGACATGCTCAACAATAATCTGGGCGATGGCCTTGACCTCCTCAAAGTCTCCGAACATGTCGAAGCGCAGGTAGCCGATGTTGTTCTCCAATATGTCATTGTGGAAGGACACTTTGATCAGCTCAATGAACATCTCTGGAGAATAATCCTGTGAAAAAATTACATATATAAACGAAGGATTTTTAATATTATAGACAATGTCAATATGTCTCATGCAAAAGTCTGATTTTCAGTAGATTTTCACATATCATTTCACAATTCCTGCGTTTCCAAATGTATATTAATATCATATCTTCATTAGACTAAACATGCTTGTCTAGCAAAATCCTCTGTTAAATTGACTTAAAAAGCTTTAAAACAAATACATTTGTATTGGTCATTGTTAAACTACTGCACAGTAATGCCACAAACACCAAAGTATTTTAGATTTAGTGAAGTTTTTTTGACCATTCACAATGAAAGACAATAACAACCAGAAACTAAATTCTATGTGCAACGATCTCACCATGGGTGGCAGGGCTGGGATGTTGTTGGTGGTCTTCAGGCTCTTGTCCCCAGACAGGGTCTTCAGATCAGCGGACAGCTTTGTCTCCAGACTTTCCTTGGAGATAACCATGCTGTACTCGCCGTTTGCCAGAAGACCTTTCAGCTTTTCCGCAACATGAGCACCAATATCTTCAAAGGCGTAGTTGTCGGCAATCAGAGTCGCTGATCCCTCGATAATGGCTGGAACTTTGGCACGGAGGTTGAGGATCTTGATGGCGGTAGCGAGGGCGTCCTCTGCGTTGACCTCCACATCGGGGGTCACACCTGTAACCTCCCATGATGAGCCGGTGATGGGGTTGATGGACTTTGCGGTAGGAACTGTAACGTAGAAGTCAGTGTCGCCCACTTTGAATTTATCTACTTTTATAGAGCCCCCAGCGGTCTTCTCGCCCACAATGGTGGCCCTCTTCAGGTTCTGGAGGCAGTAGGCAACATCCTCGGCGATTCCCTTGGTGTTTTTGCTTGTGAGGAGAATGAGGGGTTTGCTAAGCTCATATCTGGCCCCAAGCAGCGTTGTCAGGGTATTCAGCTTCGTCGTGGTGTTTGAAAGACGGTCATACACGCTGTCGATGTGAATCACAGACTCAGCATCAGTGAAGTAAGACACAAGGTAGGGGACTCCCGTGATGTCCCCGCTGCCGGTGTAGCGCAAGTCAAAGATGAGAGCTGAGGTTGGAAGGATCTTATTCCAGACCAGGTCGAGAAGCAGAGGTCCAACCTTCTCAGCAACCTCCTCTCCAAGGATGTGATCGATCCTCAGGTAGCCGATGTTTCCCTCCAGGATGTCAAGCTTGATCGAGGTCTGGAGGACGGCAACGAGCTGCTCAGGGGGTAAGGCAGGCATCTGCGGGGGAACCACAGGGACGTAGTTTGGCTCATAGGAGACTTCCAATCGTGGGTCACTCACGGTGGTCTGGACTCCAGAACTGAGGACTCTAGCCAAAGACTCACCGTCTGGGATGTTGAGAACCTCTGTGTTGCCACCAGCTGCTGCGATTGCCTCCTTCATGCCTGCCAGCTTCTCTGGGGAGCAGTAATTGTCCATAATGATTTTTGCCATATCTAGGATGATGCTGGGGGAAAACGAGGCATTGATAAAGAAAACATTCCCCAAAACTAGCAACGGGGCCACAAGGAAGATAGCCTTTGCCATTTTTGTGAGTTTTTCCAGACCAAAAGTGAGGAGATGGGAAGTGGAGGTTGCCGAGCCGAACCTCCGTCTCCGATAAGGTTCTGTGTCAAATGGCTCTGTTTTGGCTGCGAGGTTTCTGTTACCCGACACATAAGAGGATTTGACCAACAATAAACCACTAATCGCATTATCCTGAGTGCTTCTGGAAGGCAATAATAACTTAGTGTAGGTGTAGTAACAAGGACGTGCTGCCAAAGATAAACGTCTTAAATTTACACAAGGTATTTTAACCCCTATTTAAAGTTACCTGTGTCAAATAAGGCAACCTTTGTACCTGACAAATTGGGAAAGGGATTACAGTTAAGCCCTTTGGGATCTGTGTTTATTGTAGAAGTCATTGATATGTGACTTTTTGTGCCATTAATCAAGAAGAAATCACAATCAATTGTTGACATAAATCATACGAAAACCCAATTACCAACACAAAGTTGTTCATTTATTTCTTCATGGTTCTTTAAGGGTTGTCAATATTTGCTGATAAGAAAATTCAATTCAAAATCACGGCTTTTATAACCACTGATTATTATTTTATTGTCTTGGGAATGGTACACATGAATAACAGTTGTTGAGTTGGTGGTGGTTGTCTCTTTTTCTGCAGTGGTGTTGAAGTGAACAGGAGATTCATTTGAGGTTTGTTGGGTACTATCTCCCTCTGCTGGTAGTTTTGTAGTAAAGGAAAAGGAAAGCTGAAACATCATCAGCATACTGAAAAAACACAATGCAAAGAGAATAAAGCAAACACCCCAAACATTTAGCAAAGCAATTAGAAATGTCGGCTATAATGACAAACAAGTTATTGCATTATGATTAAAAAGATGGTAATGGGTTAATATCGGTCAACAGAATACATTGCATGTTAAAACAAAAAAGGAATAAGATACAAATAAAAACAGAGAGAAAGACAACTTCACATGCTATGGATAAGAAATATGCAGATTGGGAAGTCTAACAATATCATATACAGTAAATGTACTTAAAGAAACACATAAAAGCAAATTGATTTATTAAAAATACTTTAAACTTGAATTAGGTCTTTTTTTTATGTCAATGGGTAATATCTTTCATAACTATTTTCAGGGGTCAGGGTATAGTAGGTAAGGAGATTTGAGGTTTTTTCTTAGCTAATTTGTTCACTCTTTTAATAAGATATACATTGAATTCATGCTCACTCAATGCAAGTCTTTTTGTATAAAACAGCTTGAATGTAAAAGTATATTGGGAATGGGGTTCTGGTAGATAATATAGAAATCACACACTTGACACACTTAGAAACTGGACATTGAATACAAATCCATTCATATTTTTTTAAAAGGAATATAGAATACAACAGATAGAGCTATTTTCCTTGCTTTTTCTTCAATTGCCTCGCTGCAATGAGTCTCTGTGCCACAGAAAGAGCCCCATTTGCCTGAGCTATGACATGAGGCTCAACCCCAGAAACACTCCACATTTTCCCAGTGATGGCGCTAAACACAACCTGGTTAGGGATGGCAACGTACAGAACGCTTTTCCCGATCTGATAGGTTCCACTTGATAGAGACCCTCCAATCGTTGGCTCTCCGATGATTGTGACTTTGTTCAGATCCTTCAAAGAGCGGATAAACACTTCAGCTGCTGATCCAGTCAAGTGACTGGTGAGGATGTAGACACCTTTTGAAGATCCATACCTTTGACCTCTGACTTTAGGCCAAGTCATCACTTCTGTCATGGTGGATTTGGTGCGGTCAAAGACGGTGTAAAGATGCTGCAATGGCTTATCCTCAAAGAAATAGGTACACAATAGGGGAACTGCTGATGAATATCCACCAGTGTTGTACCTCATGTCAATAATGAGGGCATCTGTGTTTACTATCTTGCGCCACACTTGTTTCACCATCTGAGGCCAAATGGCTTTTACCACCTCTACATCTGGCATCATGCCCATCCTTAGATAGCCAACATTGTCTTGCAGGAGCTCAATTTTAAACACAGAATTAATTACTTGTCCCACTTCTTCAGCAGTAGGGATCTCTGGGACGTCATGAAGCGAGTCTGGATCAATGTCGCAGTGGAAGACATGGAGGCGGTGATCGCCCGAAGTCTCTTGGAGGTCTGCAGTCAACAGAGATGCCAAAGAGTCCAAGTCGATCACTGACCAATACATTCCCTCCTCCCATTTGTTCATCAGTACTTTGCTGACGTTTAGTGCAACTTCATGGATTGCATAGTGTTTTTCTAACAATTCCCCAGTTCCCTCTATGAGGGACTTGAGCCCTTGGTGTAAATCTGCAATCTCATGAACGTGTTCCACAGCTTCATCGGCTAACACAATTGCATCTGGTACCACACCACCTCCTAGCCAGTATTCCCCATTGTTGTCTAAAAAGTTTATGACAGGGACAGTTATAGCAATATCTGTCCCCTCTATTTCATATGTCTTTGAATGCATCAGGTTCCCGGAAGTAATTTCCCCAATGACTGTGCCGCGATGTAGTGACTGTATCAGGTAGGCTAACTCCTCGCCAACGCTTGCTGTGTTGTAGCTAGTTAACACGTAAACCCCACGTCTTGAGCCGTAGGTATGGCCTTTAATTTGAGGCAAAGAGTCATATATTGTTGTTATGTTTTGAATTTGGTCATATATTGTGAAAAAGTGAAGCTTCTGGGAAGAATCATGCAGATAGGACAGTATCAGAGCTAGAGAGGTAGATGATCCACCAGTGTTATAGCGTAGATCAAAAACCAGGTTTTTAGTATCTTTGAGGGGCTCCCACACCTTTTTAGCCATGATCGTTTCTAGCTTAGTCCCTTCAGACAACTTGAAAAACTTGTCAACACGGAGATAGCCAGTATTGTTTGTGAGTATTTCGACTTTGATCGTTGTATCTACCAGTGCTTTTAGTGATTCATAATCTTCTGGAATGTTGTCAAGTGCAGGGTCCCCCTCCTCTACTATGTCAGCATTGTCTGGCATGTATTTGATGATCAGTCGAGGATCTTCGGACAGAGTCTGGAGGTCCTGGTTGAGTGTGACTACAAGGTCCTCCTCAGATACAACAGTGGAAAAGTCTGTAGTCTTCAGATGTTCAAGTAGAGCTGGAACTCTGTCAGTGAAAGCGTAGAACCTCTCGATTATATCTGCGATACTCTGCACAACCTTTGGGATGGCACCTCTTACAGCCAAAAGGGACTTGGCTTTTGCGACAGCTTCCTTGGCGTTGACGTTGATTGTTGGTGGAACGCCACTTACTTCCCAGCTATGGCCTGTGATTGGACTGACTGATCTTGCCACAGGAACTGTTATGTAGAAAGCTGACTGAGGGATCCTAATCTTTTCTACTTTTACTGACCCACCAGCAGACCTTTCCCCAACTGTGATAGCCCTCTTTAGGTTTTTTAAAGCATATGCCACCGCTTCAGCAGCCCCCATGGTACGCTTACTAGTCAAAACAATCAGGTCTTTCTTCTTTCCATACCTTTCCCCCTTTATTGACGGCAAGGTCCACAGCTCTTTAGTTATGTTTGATTGCCTGTCATAGACAGTATCAACATGAATGAGGGGCTCAGGATCTGAGAAATAGGAGATTATAAAAGAAACTCCAGACATTTCTCCAGCTGTGCTATACCTCAGGTCCAAAATCAGTGAAGAGGTGTTAGCAACTTTGTCCCAGATGTCGTCCCTCAGCAGAGATCCAAGCTTTGCTGCTGTTTCCTCCCCAATGATCCGATCCATCCGCAAATATCCAACGTTATTGTCCAGGATATCCAGCTTGACAGAGTTTCTCACAAGCCTGATTAACTGCTCTGTGGGGAGAGACGGCGGTATCTGTGGCATCACTGGGACGGTATTAGGCTCGTATGAAACAGTCAATCGTGGATCGTTTAGTGCCCCTTGTACTCTGTTTGTTAGCAAAGATGCCAGAGTCTTCCTGTCTGAAATCTGTTGGATTTCTCCTCTGTTGATGGCTTGTTGGATGGCCTCCTGCATCCCAACCAGGTTCTCAGGGAAGCAGTAGTTTTCCGAAAGGATCTTGGCCATTTCTATCACCAGAGCAGGCTGGAATGATGAGCTGACAGTAGATAAGAGTAGCATCAATAGCAGCGGTGGAGTGTGGTGCTCCATCACTAATGTCTTCATCATCAGTGACGGAAACAGATCTGCTCTGGATGATTTAGTTTATATGTCCGTGTTGAGGGATATTCGTTTTTGGAGGAGGGAACATTGACATGTTTGTGGGTTTTTGGGACAACAACAACAACATCCACATAAGAGGCTTTTGTCCCCAATAAATCACTTTAATCGCTTTATCTATGACGCTTCAGCCAGCAGACAATATCAGACGGATCTAAAATTGGTAAATGGTGCTTTATTTTCTCTTTTCCCACACAAATGCTGTACATTTTTTTGAATTCTTTCTTGTTTTTGCCAAGTAATGCCATTTCTTGGTCTTTGTCTAAGGGGCTTAATGTACTTGACACACATCTCTAAATTCACAATATAATACTTTTTTCTTTTCAACCTTTTCCTTTAAATTCATATCAGGTTGGAAAGACAAGTAAAACATTTGTTTCGGGCTGATTGATGCAAAATCCTGAGCAGAAACTCTCCTTCTCAACCACTCTCTCTCTTGTCTGTTACAAAAGCTTAATGTTGGTGTATTTTGGTGCGGTTTGTGGCTTTAAAGGTCACGTCTGGGTCGCTCCACTGGTGACATGATTACACAGTTGGTAGACACGTGGCAAAGCCTTCTAAAAACACATGCAGGATCAGAATTGTGGAAAAAAATAGATCCACACTCAGGATAAAAGGACAAAAGGTTGATTAAAAAGGCTTTATCTGAACTGAATGCTGAATTATTCTCATTTTTATCCTTTTGTTATGTTTCCTGTGGATAGTTCTTTGTGTTTTTTAATCAAAAAGTACATCTTATCATTTGGTTTATAATTAAACAAAGACTGTGTCCATGTGAATAACATGTAAATGCATGTCCTAAGTTGACAAATGTAATCTATATTTGATGAAGTGTTAATTCTGTACACTGAATTGAACCTGACATCAATAAGTACCCTGACACGCTGATCCAGAAAGAATTGCAGCTCAGAATTATGCACCCAGACGTCATCTCATTACAAATACTAGACGCAGTCAGCTAATCTTAACGTCTTAATACCGTCTCACGCTTTAGATAATAAAATAATCTCTGCTGATTCCCACGACAACAACTTTTCACTCACTAATGGTTTGGATTTTGAAATCCCTGAATTGCTAATTTGCTTGAAATACCACAGCTACCAAAAATGCTAAGCTGTAGAAATATTCTCTGAATGTAAAACCGCTCTTTTAACTAGCTGAAATAATCTTTTTGGATAACTAGCACTAGCTAAACCAGCTACACACTAGCTATATCAAGCTAGCTGCTAAGATGTATTTCCAGACACTGCAGGAATGGGCTTTCATCGTAAAAGCCCAAACAACAAATGCTACCTGCTGAGCACCAAGCCCCAGATAGCCAAGGTTAGCAGCTAGCTTGTAAATTAGCTTGTAAATATAGCATAGCATTTAGCACAATATATTTCCCTTTAGAGTAATATTTTCACTCACTAATGGTTTGGATTTTGAAATCCCTGAATTGCTCATTTGCTTGAAAAACAACAGCTACCAAAAATTGTTAAGCTGTAGAAATATTTTCTGAATATTGGGCTGCTCTGTTAGCTAGCTGAAATAATCTCTTTGGATAACTAGCAATAGCTAAACCAGCTACACACTAGCTATATCAAGCTAGCTTCTAAGATGTATTTCCAGACACAGCAGGAATGGGTTTTCATGGTAAAAGCCCAAACAACAAATGCTACCTGCCGAGCACCAAGCCCCAGATAGCCAAGGTTAGCAGCTAGCTTGTAAATTAGCTTGTAAATATAGCATAGTGTCACACAGAACGATTTTAAAAGCAATGTATTTCTATTGGTAGTATGTTTCGTGCCTGCACCACATATTTTTGTCCGCTCGGGTCTTGGAATCCCAGAAGCTTTGTGGTTCATAAAAACATTTTCTTACTCAACATCTTACCCTAAGCCTAACCCTAACCCTTTTATTATAAATTGTATAATGTCTGATTTTCTTTGCCGTCCGCGAGGAAAAGAAATGGCTCAGAGCCTCAGAATACTGAAATCTGTATTTTTTAAAATCTTTTTTTCCTTCTAATTTGTTATTATTTGGTGCAGGCACGAAACATACTACCAATAGAAATACATTGCTTCTAAAATCGTTCTGTGTCAGAATACTGAAATCTGTATTTTTTTTTTATCTGTTTTTCCTTCTAATTTGTTATTATTTAAATTGCTTTTAAAATCGTTCTGTGTGACACGAAAAAAAATGGCGGAATCGTGTTGGTGAACACGATTCAATAGATACATTCTGTGACTATAACACGAAATGGGGTAAAAGGAAAGTGAATATTGGACATGCTACTGTTTTTCAGTGTCGACTCAATGTGTAAATAAGCCTTTGTTTGCTAACACGTTAGCCGTATCCTGGTCATTATTTGTGTACATGGAGCTAGTTTTGCCCTCAGGTGATGAAACAGTAAATTGACGCAGGCTCAAGATGTCATACTGCTAATCCAGGTATTTTAAACTGGCTCTGTTGTCACATGCTGTTGTTGACTGGGGAAAGATCTCATTAGGTCCGATGTGTCAACTGAGCCACTTATTTTCCTGGATTGCCTGCCTTGTTATGGTGCTATTTTAAGACATGAGTTAATTATGGGTTATCCAGAAAGATGTGTAAGTGTATACATGAACTTGCCCCCTCATTGGTTTTGTCACAGAGGTTAAAGCCCTGATAAGGATGTGTCACTGACTACAAATAATTACAAATATATAAACAAAAGTTCAAATAATACATGTTCCTGTTAACAGACAAGCACAATTATGTATTTGAGGATTTACTGTGTGTGTTATGGTTGGTAAACAATTCATTCATACCTTACTCATAACTTTTCACACAAAATATAGGCTATCTTAATTCAAAGAATGAAACATTGTACGATAAAAATAAATAACAATCAGAACGTAATACAGCACAACATCAGACTTTATAGCTCTTTTTGGTAGATAAATAAGGAGATACTTACCAAGCAATTATTCACATTGAACTAACATAAAGCTATTTGACTCTTTATTGACAGTCCCTGCTTAGAGGAGTAAATTACACACAGCTGATTTCAATATCTTCTAACGAGCGGTGCAGTGTCTGCTGCAGAGAATCAACCATCGTTACTGCTGCTGCATTTAATCACCCGAGAAAACAGGAGTTAGTGTTTGAAATGTGATACTAATTCAAATGTAGATGCCCAAATGTTTATATTATATACATGGTTAATAAATATTAGCTTTGCTCTCTTTCTATCTTTTTATTTTAACACCATACAGGAACAATAACAGAAATTAAATGACATATTGTGACAAAGATTTTTTATTAATTTCAGGGTACAAAAGCCTCAAAAACAAAATGTAGACATCATGAGACACACTGTACAATAAAAACTCTCCACTCAGCAATGTAGCATGCATACAAGATAAAAACTCTTTACAAGTCATACTGTATGTTGGTAATTCACAGACAACTGCTGAATATATATTAATTTAAACAAATTACAGTTGTTTACAATGGTACATAACAGTTTTACATAAAAACCAAGAGAAAGACAGGGCAGTAAACTAAAAAATGTGGTAATGCATAATGTGTTCAGACTGCATTGAGAAATTAAAACTCTCATGGAAGAAAACACACGTGTCTGTCAGGCCTTTGGTATATTACTGATAGATCTGTTTTAGCTATATTTTAAAAATCGTTAAAAACACTTTTATTGTAGTTGCAACAATAATAAAAAATCGAATGTTTGCTTTCTTTTTTCACTTTTTCATATTATTTTTGTTCTCTTTTACAATTTCTCACTGCATAAAAATACATTTCATTAGTTTTATTAAAACACATTAATCAAAGACAGTGTACGATTAATAATTTATGTACATATAACCATTATTAAATACTACACAATATAGATTCCATTGTTCTGCCTGGTGGTGTTAAATCACGTTAAATGCTAAGCTTAAACTAAGCTAGCATTTAGGCATGTCAGTAAATCTGTCCACCACTTTGTACAGTGTTGAAATATGAAATATCTTAACAACTATTAGCGGTCAGTCATGTTATAAAATGTCACTCATGTAACTTGTACTGAAATGTGGGTTGAGGAATAGTTAGATATTTTACTATCTACCTATTTATTAAGAAATAAGATGCCACTTGGTACTGCAACTTCTGCACAACATTTGTTCTTACTTACTTACTTACTTATATCTGGGGTACATTTCTCCCAATGGAGGGCAATACCATCAGACTGACTTCAATGAAATGCAGTCTTTAAACCATTAGTATCTCCTGTACTACCAACAGAGTAAACCAACCTCTCCTGACTACCTGCAACCACACTCTGCCACCTTCATCTCTTCATACAGATATCTTATAGTGAGGCGTCCGTTCTCCTGATACATGACCGTGATGGGGTCCAGTTTGATGGGGACGCAGCACGCCATGTTGGCTTTCTTCGGGTTCCTTATGTTCATCAGCGTCTGGATGAGGGCGTGTTTTGATGGCTTCATTTCACCCGTCAGAGGGTGGTAACACAGGCCCCGACATTCGAAGGCGTCGTATTCTGGAGGTGCCACGATCCAACTGTCCCATCCGATGTCTCTAAAGTTGACCTTGAGAGAGGTCCGCTGGCAGTGTTCCCTCCGCCTTTCTTTTCCTTCTCCGTGGGTGCTGAGCCTCCGGGATTTCATTGGGAAGCTCATTTCCATTGTACCAATCGGCGCCCGAGTGCAAGATGGATTCTTCTTCGTGGAGAATCATCTCTTTTAATTCCTTCTTTGTTTCCCTTCTCCTGCTACCAATATCATCTGAGAAGACGATCAAAGCTGCTGAAGTGTTATCTCCAACAGACACGCTCATATTCAGACATCCTGCTCCTTCTTCTCCATCTTTAGAGGCCCCACAGTCCTTCCTATCCACCACTACATCAAAAACAATTGCATGGTGGCCAAATTTGATCCATCTCTGAATAGCTGTGGTCACATCAAACGTCTCCCACGTGCTCTCCAAACCTGGCACCTCTTTGCCCGCCAGCAGTTGGGTGGTGGAGGTGAAATCGTTGTAATCCACTTCATAGACTTTGACGGTGGCCTTGAAATTTGGGGAGTTGACCTTTGACCTGGGGTCCGGGTAGAAGAACAGCTGCAGTTCAGCAGAAGTGATCTTTTCATGGTTGGGGATGCTGACGTTAAACTGCAGCCTGTGCTTTGACTTTGAGCCGTTCGTCACAGAGAAAGGGATATCTGTTTGAGAAAAAACAAAGAAGTCAGAGGGGTTTGTTAATTTTCCATTACACAACTGTTGTATACACGTGTACATAATAGACAACTTCAATTTGTTAAGTAATATTAGAATATAGTTACAGACTAAATCCTACATATTTATAGGCAATACCTTCTAAAAAAAAAGTTTAAAGAATTCAAATGTCAGTACATCTTTAATAAAGCAGTTGTGAATTACTATTTAATATATTTGTATTTGGTAATTTTTAAGAAACATACAAACAGTACAGTCTTTGGCAGCAGCACATGGGTTATCATGGGACTATAAATAACTGTGTTGCAACTAAATAATGGGTAACTTTAGGGCAATGGTTCCAAATTTAGCCATTGGGGCCCACACAAGGGATAACCTAAAGAGGCAAAATTCTGCAAATCAAAAATGTTTTGAACACAGAGATTACACGTTCACTTTTAAAGGGGTCACACTGAACTAATTTAACTTGCCAAGAAAATGCTTATACAGATTTCCATCCTGTTTCTCTGTAGCTGTAATGAGAGAAAGAAACATTTATAATGTCAAATATGGATAGCACTGACCAGCTTTGCAATCAAGTTAACCAAAATGAAACGTTTGGCAAGTAGGACATTTAAAAATATTCCTATCAACTCTGGCACTACATGGATTAAATGGGTAGAAAACCACAATGAGAGTTATTTATTTTGAAGGTAGTGTCTCCCTCCTAAAATGTAAGGATTATTGTACATCATACTTCTTTCATGTCCAGTTATATTGGCGTACCTTGCACAGTGAAGCTTCGTATGACATCAGACTGAGGGTTTGCCGAGCTGTCCGAGGCGTACTTGTTGTAGAGCTCCATCATGAACTGAGGAGGGTAGATCTTGCTGTTCTCCTGAGGAACGTCCGACAGGTTGAGTTTCCTCAGAAATCCCTCCTTCATGGTTCCCAGGAGGTTCTCCATCCTGGAGTCTTCCTCCTCCAGAAGGTCCTCCTCTGACATCTGAGCGTAGAGTCCATCAGCTTCCTCACTCTGGATGTCGTTATTGAGAGGTTTACAGATGCAAGAGCTGATATAAACCACCAGACACACACACACCTGGAACAGGAATGATCTGGACCTCTGCATTTTGAAATTAGGTCCTCTTTAAGACACTCCACTGGCAGAAACTTTACCTTCTTCCCAGCCTGAAAAGAGACTTTGCGACGGCAAGGTTTGAAAATGGAGATCCCCAATGCAAGGACCACAGTCCTGACGTCCGCTCCCATGCTCCCAGAGTAAACACGGGGACTCGTGTCAACCAAAATAGTAGCTTGGCCAGGCTTATCACCACCAGCGATGCCTTCTTTAAAGCATTGTTATCATTAGCGGGCTGGCTGCTAATGAAGACAATGTAAACACTCAACAGCGATAATGAGGGAGGCACTGGAAACTGTGAGGTTACTGAAAAGCAGACGCTTCCACAACATGCCTTTTCCCAGCTTGAGGGTGAAAGTGTTGAGGCCAACAGAAACAAAACATTCTTTACCGCCATCATTGTAAAATATGTCTTAAGAGTTCGTGTTGTATCATACTCCTGTACATAAGAGGTCATGATACCATAATGAGATCAGAAGTGACGGTCACGGAAAAATAGTAAATGTGATTTTTCAATAACAACTGCTCAATTATCTTAAAAATATTCATATTAAGTAGAAAAGTCCAATAAAAAGAGGTATTTCCTACTTCTCCATAGTAACAATACAATGCTGCATGGATTTGGAGTCACAGGGTCACATAGCATGGCAGCTATTAAAGAAAATACATTTAAAAGAGCAGAATTTAAATGGAAGTATTCATATAAAATAGATGGTGGACTAAAATGTTGTAAAAATAGGTGTTTCCAACTAATTAGTGTCATATTTAAGGAGAAACTTAAGGTGTTTTGTGCAGTTTGCCACTTAATTCTTCCAGGCAGAGAACAACCAGACATCTGGAAGAACACATGGAAAAATGTTGAACTGATATACCGTAGGATATAAGCGAGGATCTATAAAATATGATAGGCATGAGAACAGAGTTTTTTTCACACCACTGGTACATGGAACAAAGACATGATGGACATGGTGGTTTTCATCACTACTTCCTGTAGATGATGATGGGTCTCTGTGGGGGGTCTGAGCCCAAAACCACAAGCCAATGTTTCCGGGGACGTTGGCCACTGTCCGGCATATCTGGGAATGTCTGTCTTTTAGTCATGCAGTCACTCATGCCGTGTTTCATAAAAATGCTTTCAATGTGGCCTTTTCAAGTGTTGAAGCATTCATCTCTATGGAGTCAATCAGTGATGAAAAATCTACTGGCACGGATACAGTTAATAATGTCTGCATGCGGGAGGAAAACTGGACTGAGGAAGAGCTGTTGAGAAAACTGGTCACTATAGGTCAAAATGAATTGGAAAACATGCAGTAAAAACTTGAGTTTGGCCAATGAACGTTGGTCTTTGATGGTTGATGTTAATAATATACTTAGGCTTTAAATGGCCAATCTTTAAAATGTGTAAAAGGTTCATTTTTTATTTAATGTGCAACAAAAATAAGTCAAATTTAAAAGGGGAAATCTGATTGGGCACCATTACACACGTCTTGTGTCAATTATAAGTTGCACAATACTATAATAATATGTAATAAACTAACATGTATTTTCCAAGATTACTTTAAAAATAAAAGTAGTCCTCTCAGAAATCAGAACGTACCCAATAGAGCTCTTGTGGCGGGCGGTTCCTCTTTAAACAGCAGGGTTTTTACTATTGACATACATTGAGTTACTGTAAGGTATATAATGTGCACAAAGCCTAAGCTTTAAACACTTTTAATAACATTTTGCAAATGTCTTTACCAATATGTACAATTCAATTTATTTCCTTACGAGCCATACATTAGTCTATGAGCACACATCACTATTCAAATACACTTTAAGCCATATAATACAGTTATAAGGACAGATACATTTATCCCTTTTTACTTAGCATGGAAATCTACCATTATTACAAACTGTACAAGTCATCTTTGAATAACAGTATTCATGTGTTAAAGTCAAATGCTGAATAACAACAGGAAACGTGTTCCTTTAAAATGTTTTAGTCTCTTCGACTTTCCCAAAATAAACAGCAGGGGGCAGCAGAGCGCTGTTTTTACCCTCAGCTGAAACAGAAGCAAGTGACCATCCAATGCTTGTAGCACAGTATCTGTCAGTAGGTGTCATAAATATATACAAGATATAAACAAATGGCTATTAAAATATAGTTTAAGAAGATGTTATTACCTATCATGCACAAATAGTTCTTGCTAATATATGGGAGGTTCAACGGCAACAATAGAATAGGTACAATTTAGTTTGCATTAGTAACTACAGTATTTACAAGACGAGGGTTGAATAATGTAGGATGAAAATCAGTCTGTGTGTCCCTCCTGAGTCAGTGAGGAGTTCATCAGGGAGTCCAAATCCAGACAGGGCCAAGCAGCAGAGGAACTGATGAGAAAAGGCTTCAGGAACTTTTGAAACAACAAGAGAGCTTACTCAACTTGGAAACATTTCCAAAAAGACAGCAGAGTCCAGGTGTAGGCCAGAGATAATGGAGTCTTATCTTGAATGATATTAAAACAGTCAAGATCACTTCATAAAAGTGAAAGTGTGTGGAAGAAATGAAAAATGTTACCCATAAAAGACCATTGTATATTCATGTGCTATGTTACCTTGAATTTATGAGGGAAATAATCCTTTCCAAAAGTCTTGATGAATTGCCGTACATTCACACAAATCCTGCAGTACAAGTCTCATTTATCCAGTTTCATACTTCACAAACACATGCATTCACATTAAAACCTGACTATTAAGGACATAGAGGTGGTGAGAGATGCTTTTGCACGAGCGAGAGTCAGTTTATAGACATCTGTTTAAAAAAAGTAATGTTTAAGTGACAACTCATGTGTTTGGGACGTGGAGAAGAAGTATGAACGTTTTTACTAAGTGCACTTATTCAACTGCTTTAGGATGAAGGGAGAAGAAGAAATAAAGGTGGCCTTCGAAAAACCAGTCTTTAGAAATAATTAGATAAGCAGGAAAAACTTGGTTCAAAGTCGAATCTAGACTAGGAAAAGATTCACAAAAGAGTTCTCGAACAGAGACTCCAGAAATCCTGAGTCCTCCAAGTCGTATCAGTTTATCCTCACTGCTGTCCTCTTTAATGCAGAGTTTCCATTGGTTTTCACCGGCAGGCGCAGGTATCCACAGACATGCCGGGGTAAACCTTCAGCACCATATTCCTGCTGGTGTCCAGGAAGAGGACGCTGAGGGGACTCATCTTGTCGGGAACGCAGCACGGCTCGGGAACACCGGGGACGATCCCCACCGCTCGGACGATGCTCTGGATGGTGGCGTGGTTGGAAGGACGCACCACCTGAGGAAATGAGTGGGAGAAGGAGGGATTAATAGAATTCAACATGTATATTTATGTCTTTTTAATTTGTATTGTACAATGCCATGTCTTTTTATGCTGCTGCAACACAAAAATGTCCCAAATCGGGATCAATAAAGTACTATATTAACTTATCTCTTAATGCTAGAGGAAGTAACTCTTAAACCTGTAATAGTAAAGGCGAACATGCATACATTTGCTAACAGATGCATGAAATCAATTGATATTTATTTACATGTTTTCTATGTGTTTTCTACAGAAACCCTGAGAGGCAATTCAGGAACGAAAATTCTGTTGATACATTTCTTTCAAGTCAGACCAACAAAGTTTCCTCTCTTGTGTTTATGAATTAGGAACAGCTTAATAAAAAGGAAAATCTTTCTAAATGTCTTGTAGTAACAAAGCTTCTGTGGCTCACTTTAGAGATGGGGAATCCACAGGCCCCGGCGCAGTAGTACGCGTCAAACGACTTCGGCGCCAGAACCCACTCGCTCCAGCCGATGTCAGCGAAATCCACCCTGAGGTACCGTCTGGAGCAAACCCTGGGCTCGCTCCACTGCCTCCTCCGGGCCTTTTTCATCGTCCTCTCATCGAAGCTCAGCACCTGAGGCTTTCCCAGGCCCTCGCTGCTCTCCAGACCCTGCTTCCTCCCTGGTTTCACTGCCGCTTTGCCTTTCGCCGGGAAATACGTGTTCTGCCAGAGTTCGTGGTTCTTCAAGGTGTTGTACTGCACCTTGGGGATGTTGTTGGTTTGGAGCTGGTGATGAAGGTCTCGCCGAATCCTCGAGGCTGAAGAAGCTGAGGAAGATGCATCCTCCGCTACGGGGAAAGGTCCGTATCGTTGGAGTGACAAGGCCACGCTGTTAGGCTCATCTATCGCTCTATCATCAGCGTATATCAAAATATACGGCATGTTGGCCGAAGAGAGGCGCTCCTGGCTTTGAGGGCTTTTCTGTTGCCTCGGAGGTGCCCCAAACTCCACCTCAAACTCCACCGTAACCACAAGCTCTTTCACATCCTTTGCGTGTTTCAGCACCGTTGTTACATCCCCTGATTGCCAAGAGCCCTTCTTGAAAGCAGCCAGAGTTATGTTTCCCAGCGGTGTTGAAGAAGCTGAGTTTGGGGATGATCCGCGGAAGAGGATATTCTGGGAGGGGGAATGCTGGGGACCGGAAGACGGATGGCGAGGCTTTCGGAGATGCCACTGTCGCTGGTGGTGGCGTGGACGCTTGTGAAGGAAGTGGAAAGAGGCGCGGAGAACAAGCTCTGATTCTTGGATGGAGGACAGGTTGAACTGGAACACGTCTTTGCCATGCACGACTCCTGGAAAAAGAAGATTGATTTGACAAAACAAAGGTATTTTAGGTTAAAATACTTCACCAAAAACCTGTCAAACAGTCTTGTCTTTAAAGGTCACCTATTATGCTGTTTTTCATCAATATATTATAGGTCTCAGATATATACAAAACATGTCTCTGATTGGCTCCAAACACCAAACAGATCATTGCAGCATCCCATAATCCCCTCTGTTTCAGCCCTGTTTCAAAAGTGCTGATTCTCTGTCCGTTACTTCAGATGAAAATAAGGAGCCCCTCCCCACGCCCCTCTGAGAGAGATTTGGTTAAAAAGAACTCAATGGTGCTCTAGGAGGAGATTCAGGTGATAAGGTGGGGGGGGGGGTTACCTTGGTTGGTGATTGGCTAATGGTTACACAAGCCAAAACATCGTTATGACATCATAAAGTGGCCAAAATCTGATCGGCTCATTTTCAGACAGGTTTTTATATAAATGGATCAGGACAAAAAGAGAGAGAATCTTTGTTCCTGAAACTTTCAGAGTCTCTTTACACAGAGGGGACACATGTTGATGTAGAAGAGACATGAAGAAGAGGGGACACATGTTGATGTAGAGGAGACATGAAGAAGAGGGGACACATGTTGATGTAGAAGAGACATGGAGAAGAGGGGACACATGCTGATGTAGAAGAGACATGAAGAAGAGGGGACACATGTTGATGTAGAAGAGACATGAAGAAGAGGGCACACATGTTGATGTAGAAGAGACATGAAAAAGAGGATTTTGCATAATAGGGGACCTTTAACACTTTTTCAACCAAACAGATGTTTTGTCAAAAAATGCTAAATCCCTGATGAAGTATCTCCGTCTGAAACTAACAATACGGACGATTAAAGCGATCAAGTTTCAGCTTTAAACCTTCCCCCTCCACTATCATCCCAGACTGCATTGTTTGACTGACACGAATAACAACATCCAATACGTCTTCTGCAGAATGTCGCTCAACACATCTGACTGACATAAGCATGCAGCATGGAAAATATTAAGCACGGCACGCTTAAGTGCCTGCCTCACGCATGACCAAAAAAGCCTCATCCTCGACGGCTATACTCTTGAAGTTCACCCTCGTCTCGCACACTTCCACCGCAGCCTGAAAGACAAACATTGGATCGGTCCAGTAGGTCTGTCGCAGCCATATGGAAATGATTATAGCAGAAAGAGCTCCTCTGAGGCTTTCCGCTGTGCAGCCAGTGTCTGGGTGTGATAATAGGCTCTTGTCTAACACCTAGGCTGTTGCAGCTACCGGAGAACTAACAGAGCTCCAGGCTTAAAGTTCCCCAGATCACTAAATCACAACAGAGGTGAAGATGTTTAAGCTCAAATGGGAGCGAGGGCTGCTGTGTGATTGGCTAAACACCTGCGTTTAGGATGATGCACTGATGAAATAATTAGGATCAGATGCTTTCCCAAGATATTCCTTTGTGCATAACATTTAATTTGTCAAGTTTAATGTGAACTTCGTGCCTTTTTTTTGCACTTTGAGACTGTATTTTGTAATGAAATGTGCAACATAAATAAGTCAAATAAAAGTGAGGCCCTCCTTTAAATGTGATGCTTCTTGAGTTTCATTCAATGATACTGTAAGTAGCATAATACTGTTATATAATACATTAAACATTATTTTGTATAAGAATACGCTTTTATGCTGATTTAACTTTTACTATTTTTAAATTGCTCCAGGAAATAAACAGTTTGTTGGTTTTCTAGAAAATATAATGTATTATAATCCAACCTCCATCGGGTCTAAAGTCATTTTTCATGAAACTAAAACATTCTCCAATCAACATACATTTTTAAAAGTTCAATTAGATGTTTTAACACATTTATCAGACAAGATTTAGTGTTAAATAATACCATAAACTTAAAAACACCAGATTTGTTCTAATTTAGCAGAGACTGAGAATGTAAATGCATCTGTTTTGACACAGTTTATAAGTTATATTCCCTTCTAACATAAAAAGTACGAGACGTGGTACACATTTAATTATTAACATAGTTCATGGCATTAATAAACTCTGTGCTCACTCACTCGGGACAGCTTTAAAGCTCCTCACGGTGTTTGCCTCCCTCTGGCTCTGCGGCTCTTTGCTGTACTTCTCGTACACTTTGAACATGTTGATGGAGACCATGTCCCGTTTGGTGCCTTCGTGCGCAAAGAAGCGCTGCTCTTCAGCCAGTGGGACATCAGCACCTTTACGCACGGCTTCCACAAAATCCTCAGACGCGATTTTACCCCAGCTCAACTCCAAAATGAGTAACAAATGCAGAGTGTGAAGAAGCCTGCTCGCCATGGTGGAAGTTGTGGGAAATGAATCCATTAAAAATAGAAACTGTGGAAAAAGAAGAGCTGCCTTTCAGCTTGATGCCCACCCAGATTTAGAGCCGGTATCCAGGTAATCCGTGTCAGACCCGCACTCCACGGTTCACGGTCCACAGCTGTTTCTACAATGGGAGGAAAGAGGGGAGGACTGGAGCTGTGCTGCTGGAGGACAGATGGTGACGCCTCGGAGCAAACAGCCAACGAGAGACATGCAGCTTTGTAGATGAAGTGCTTACGAGTTTTTGCACCAAGGACAGAGCACTATGAAACCTATACTGTAAATATGATGCAAGATATATCCACTAAAGAAGCCTGTGGTCAAACAAAAAGTTAATTTGGGAAGTTTTAAAGCTGCAAAGTTCAACAATATAAGGTAAAGTGTGTGTAAGTGTGTGTGTGTGTGTGTCAATAATCTCTATATACCCTGGTGTGATGTTCCACACAATATAATAGGTTAATAGGTTACTTGTTTCCATGTGTCCTTGCAATAATTGGCAGTGGTAAAGGCTTGCTTATATAGGGAGTACCTGCATGGCTAGTTGGTGAACTTAGCCTGTGAGCTAACGAAAATAGCTCACCTAGCATTTTTCTATTTTGTCTGTATTGCGTGAAAAGTGGATACCCTGATATTTACAAATGATGTTAGGGTCATGTTTTGCCTACTTGTCTGGAATTATGGTTATGATGTTATGACAGAAAGTGCATTAAGACTGTACAAAAAATTAAGTTAAGTTTTGGCTGGGCCTGTGATTTTTCGGCCAATGGAAAATACTGTATGTTCTTTGGACCAAAATCCGCTTCGAAGCAGGAAATGGACATCCTTTTTCAGTGTTGGAGTACTTCTTGTTCAGGTTTGGGGCTTGTTTGTAACCGAGATAGCAACAGTTGTGTGACAGGGAAACACAAAATGCTTCAGCTAACATTTACAGCGTTGGGTTCGGTTACTCTTGGTCTCAGGTCTGGTTCGGAAAGAATTATGCAGCCCATGCGTCACTATAGTACTTTTGACTCAACTTCCCCCCCACATGTTGTTCTCATGATTGTATAACAATAAAGAGTTGAAAAAAGGAAATCAAAATATACTGTATGAGCTAGCTAGCTTGCATCAGTAAGGAGGCTTGTTAGCTTGGTTGCTAATGGGACAATGAATTCTCGTATTTCAAAGATGTATATGTTTCACCAACTTCTCTCTCTTTACTCGTATTTCAAAGATGTATATGTTTCACCAACTTTTCTCTCTTTGCTGTCACCAACTAATTCCTCTTTTGTTACATGGTTTACATTTGGCAGAAGAGGTTTAAATAAAAGTCAATGGTGCAAAACAGCTATAAAGCTATGCTAGATTCCTCATTTTCACAGCTGTCACGATGGCTTTGTCGATGGCCCAAATATGCACGTTAGAGTTCACCAAAGTTGAAGCTCAAGTTAACTATGTGTTTTTGAAAATCAGTGGTGAAGAAAGCGTAAAACCAGATTCAATTTTGCAGTGTGTGGGATTTCACTGAAGATGCTTATCTCAGCCTCAGGGAAGCTGATAACTCGCCAAGATGAGTGACACGCAGCCAACAGCAGAAAAACAACTCTGACGTCTTTTTAGTCTCTCCTCTGCTCTCTGTGTTTCTAACTCAGCACAATAGTTTCACTGTGAGGGAGATGGCAGGAGGCAAGAGCCGCCACGGGTCAGACAGCTATTAAAATACCTCCTACTGGTCCTGAGGGGGATCACAAGGGGCTCTTTGACACCACCATGTCTTACATCGGGTATAAAGGACTCTGCTGGGACTGGGATCCCCCCCCATCTGTAAAACACTGGTGTGTTTAAAGTTCGTTCATCTGTCCGTGGCATCTGTCTCCACCCAAAGAGCTATCACTCAGCGTGGGCTTGTCTAATTGGTTCTAATGGGGTTAGAAAAACTAATGTTGCTCTTGTGACGCTTCTTTTGATGGCATTTCAGGCTGTCCTCACCAGTAAAAACAACAGCATTAATCATTTGATCAAACACTTGAAACGACCATTGCTTATGTTTCGTGACAAGCAGCGTCTTGTGGTCGTGCGAGTAATGACTCTTCCCCCTCAGAAGCAAAGGCGACAGTAACCGGGGTTTGATTTCCAACCAGGCCCCTCGGGATCTGGGGCCCTGAAAGGCAGCTTGATGTTGTTACGGTGCCACAAAACCTCTGAAGAAGGAGGTCAGGGAAGATGGTAGGGGGCATAGCTTTGATGTTGGAGACTACGTTTCACATCCAATCTGCTACCAACAGCTACATTTTGGTGTCTTTTAACTATGACCACCAGACTTTCTTGATCATAGCGTATTAGTTTTAGCTGCCTTCAGAAAATACAAAAATGGTCACCCAAGGTTTGGAGACAGTGAACAAACTACCTATTTTGTTGTTTAGTCATAAAGACTGCAGGCACTTTTTTTTACAACTCTTCATTCTCCAGTGAAAACATCTTGATTATTTGTTGGATTGTTTGTCTGTCAGCAAGATGATGGAAAAACTACGGGCCTAATTTTCATGTAAATTGGTGGAACAAGTTTATCAAAAATCAAGGAGTTGCATCAAGTTACATGGCGGATACAAGCAATATTTTTTGTATTTTTTGTTCCCTTCTAGTTTACACTATTGATGGTTGTACATTTTTTACATCAACTATCAATTTATCAATCAAATTGGTTCTATAATTGTGCATAATCTTTAGCAATATGTAGGCATCTTATACATATAACTAATGCAGATGTACAGCTTTGCCATTATAACCTGATATTTCTCAGTATATCCATCTAGGCTCTCGCCACCAGACTACAATTCAGACCGCGGTCCACTCTAGGTAATAAGTACCTCATACAACTCCACTTAAATATATCCAAAACTTTTTTCTAGGGGAAATTAGCATTCTTGGTAGAAAACTCCCTTAAAGAGAAAGGTTGTTCCCACCAAATCTAACTATAACCATTTGCCATAAGTGTTAAGTTTCTTGACGTAAGTGTCTCTGAATGAAATCAGTTCCTAGGTTGCTCCAAAAAAAAGAAATCATTGTAAAATGACCTTTATAGAGAAAGCTACACTTTAAAGTTGGGATAGAAAGTTGAGTTTCATGCTCACACCTTCTATCTGGAGTCTTTGGGGTCAGGATAAACACTATCATTATATTCCCCTTTTGTCAATTGCTGAACCCTTTCTGATTTGGTTTTAGGGACAGAATCAAAACCGGACATTTAACTTATGTTAAAGACTTTGAATCTCCATTGTGCCACCGTGTCTTTTGAAATAACGTTAGCCAAAAGGCCTTAGATCAATTTCAACGCTTCTGGGGTAGCAGCTGTAGTCACTGAGCCAAAACTGCTTCACCACAGTGATTAGCCGCCACTTCAAAGGTAATTTAAAACCCTTAAGAGTACTTGTCACACCCATAGCAAACTTCATAAGACCTCTCACTTAACGGCTTTCCTGCAATGGGAGAAGTGGAGAAAATGTCACGGATAAAGCTCATAATTTGTCGAATTGAAAAAAACGTTGTATCCAATGAACGTAAATTCTCAATGATCATAATGTCACCTCATTATCGGGGGTTTTCATTCAGAGATCAAAAGGAGCGTGTCCAGGCTAAAACTTCCCACACACGTCAGCCTGGTCACCGACATAGCTGCTGAACAAAGTACAATGTGAGAGTATAAAGAAAAATAGTCATTATTAGGTGCTCAAATATTGAAACGAGCCTGAGGCTAATGTTCCACAATTAGTTTCATTTAACCTTGTTCTATGAATAAAACTGTGGAATAAAGGCTCTTTTCTTTACATTTTTTTCTACTGTGATGCTGTGCTGGAAATATCTCAGCTCATCGTGTTCTCTGTGTTTAGTAGTGCAATAGAAAAAAAAACATTCGGAGAAATACAGGGTTTTTGCTTTGTGCTTTATTGCAGAGTGGTAGAAAACGTATTCCAGTAGCCAGTTAGCTTAGCGTAAAAAATAAAGACAGTAAAACAGGATAAAACATCAAGCAGTGCTATATCAGAATATCATGACTAAAAACACCAACATATTTGCAGTCTTGCTAAGGCTTAGATAAGAAGATTGTTACCACTCAACATGTCTCTACACTTGATATGAAGCTACGGTTCGCAGCTCCTTAGCTTAGCATAAAGGCGGGAAAAAAAGGGGAACAGATAGCCTGATGCTGTCTGAATAATCCACCTACCAGCAACGTTACTAATCAACATGGTTTATCTTGTTTATTCCATAACAAAACAGGCGTGAAAATGACAAGTTATAGTTCAAGGGGGGTTATATGTGAGGCTATTTACTTAGCTAAGAGCAGTGACTTCCTGCCTTCAACTTTAGGTAAAAAAGGACTAAACAAGACATAGCCTTACATGATAATAAATTAGCTTTAAGGCCCGGACACACCAAGCCGATTTTGGCCGTCGGTGGGCGTCAGGCCGACGATGAGCGTCGACACGCCCTACTCAGATTGGTGTGTCCCGCACCGTCGTATCTTTTGAGCCGTGCCGACGCCTTTTCAGCCGAAAACCTGCCGATTCAACATGTTGTCGGCCAAAGGCAGTTGGCCAAAGAAATCACTCTGATTGGCTGTTCAGCTAGCGAATCAGTGCATGAGAAGCGAAACGGAAGTGAGGGACCCAAACAAACGATTAAGAAGGCAAATCTGAGATTCCTTTTAACTCCAGCTCTCGACACAGGTTCGGGAAAGCCCCGTGAGCTTCTCGCTGTAGAGTGAAAATGGAACGCACACGCTATTTGTTGTTTGTTTATATCACGCAGTCCGTTCTTCTCTCGGTTATCACGCAGTCTGTCTTCCGGTTGTTGCCTCTTTTGAATGACGAATACACACTACCGCCGCCTGCTGGTAAGGAGAGTTATTGCCACTCACGCATGCGCAGCTCGTACGTGCTTCTTGGCTGTCGGCTGAAGTCTTTGCGGTGTGTTCCAGTGCGACGCATGGCCAAAACGCAGGAGACGCGAGGCGACACAACAGTCGGGTCCGTCTGTGTCAGTTCTTTGGTGTCAGCTTGGTGTGTCCGGGCCTTAAAGTGACCGGTAGGTGGATTTTTCAGACAAAGCTAAGCTAGGCGTTATCTCTCTTTCGATCGTTTATGCTAAACTAAGCTAATCAGCTGCTCTGCTAGCTATATATTTAGAGACAGTTAATAAAAGTGGTATCAATCTTCTTATCTACATCTCAGCATGAACATGAATTAGGGCATTTGTTGATATTTCACTATTTTATTTAAGTTCTGCATCACTTAAGATGTTTGTACATTATTAAAGTGCTTTCGGGACCACACAAACAAGCAGGAAATGTTGACCGGGCAAAATTAAAACTTGAGAGCAGTGCTGTTGTACACAATATAAATACCAGACTAACAAGCAGGCCAAATTTCACGTCCTCTAATACACATTGAGACTCATTTAACATTTTTCATCTCGTGTGAATGACATCATGGATGAGTCACCTTTCCTCCTTCTCCTTCGCAGGGTAACATGGGAAGTGTAGCCCCCCAAAATATGCTCTCATTCACAGAATATTTGCCTGGGGTGCTCATCAGGACAAGGAGGACAGGCGAGCCCACCGTGTTTCTTTTGGCTCGAGACCCCATCCTTCATCCTCCCCCTTTTCCTCCTCCTCTTCCTCCTTTTGACTTGTTTTCATACTGCTGGCTGGAGCTGAATGACCATTCATGCTCGCTGCTGTTGGATATGGATGTTTGTGTGTGTGTGTGAGTGTGAGTCTGAGGGGCATGACATCCCCTCATCTGATGTCTGCCAAGCCATCCAAACACACACACACACACACACACACACACACACACACACACACACACACACACACACCACACACACACACACACACCATGTCCTACTCAAGTCTGGATTCTGTGCCATACCTCCCTCATAGAGAGCCACAGTCATGCCACTTGAGCGCACATCAACTTCACTCGAGCTGGAGTGACAGGTCCACACACACACACACACACACACACACACACACACACACACACACACACACACACACACACACACACACACACACACACACACTGCGGCAGCTATCTGGTTGTCTCATGCGTTAGTGTTGCGGCTGAAAGTGTGAATGTCTGCTGCAGTCAGAGGGGAAACTTGTTGCATGATAAATGTAGGACTGCTAATCACTGCAAAACAACAACTGACATATGAGGAGAATTATAATGATTTATTCGAGTTGCTCACAGGGGAGTCAACTCAGACATGTGCGTGTGACATAGAGGCAGAGCGTGTGTGTGTATTTCCTTTTTCACAGATTTGGCAAATCAATCAATCAATGAATTGCTGAAATAGCCAAAAGCACACCTAAAAGTCAAGGGGTTGGAATCTTTTGGGAGCCCCATATTTTAAGTCAGGATTGAATTTGTGTTATATGAAAGTAACCAACATATTGTTCAATTATTTTTTGCAAGAAGCCAGTGTGTTCGTCCCTGGGTTAGTAAGGAGAAAGAAAAAGAAGAAGCACATATTGCAGTATTAGTATCAGCAAAACATATCGTTATCTCCACTCTATGAGCACAGGGCTTTTGGAAATGTGACCAATTAAGGACTGAGTTGTTCCTTGTCAGACCAGAGTTCAAAGTTTTGTGTCACTGTATTGTAGTGGGTGTTGCTTTCGGACAATTCTTCCCAGACACACCTCAAACAAAGCAAACCTGTCTCCTACAAAATCACATTCAACTGAACTGCACTCTCGATTACATTTCGAGGATGACATGTTTTCTCTTGGATTGCAGTTTACGTTACTTGGTTAGGTTTTGAAAAAAAAAACTACTTACGTTATTAAAGTTGCATACAGAAATGTTAACGTTGGCTTTTGGTTTTACAGAGCACACGATCATGGGAAGTCCCCTGTTTGTTCGAGCAATGGAGCAAAATGAAAACAGGTGAAAGCAGTCAGGTATAACCACTACCATCAGTGAACAAGCCCACCACCAATTATAGAATAGAATAGAATAGAATCCTTTATTGTCATTATACAGGTACAATGAGATGAGTAGAGCTACACTTTTTTTAAGGTGCCATCAAACATACAAAAACCAACACGAGACCTACAACATTCGGGAGAAGACAACATACAAACAACAAGCATTCATACTTCAATATTCAGAGTGCAGGAATATATCGGTTTAAGTCAAATAAATATGTTTGAATGTGTATTCAAATATATATATATATTGTGTCAGTGCGTGCTGGGTTATAAGTGATACAACACAATACATGTGGCTCCTACAATCGTAAATGCAGTTACTTATGTTTACATTTCTCGGAGACCAGGATGAATATAGACAATCAGATACAGAGTGTTTGGATGGATGGGAAGTTCAACTGTCGACACATCAGCTACTTGAGAGTACAAAGATTTCAGAGCGTGTCCAAATTCCCAGAAAGCCTTCCCGGATTCTCCTAATATGCTTCCTCATTGCTCCTGTGCCTCCCCCATGTCTGGATGTCAGCCTGACCCTGTGCCGCGGGGCTGTCGGATCCACACATGACGACCTGCTCATTTATCATGGCTGCAGACAGTGGGAGCTGGTGACTAACCGAGGTAATGAGCTGCTCTTCTGAGCGAGGGCTTCCCTCCGGAGATCCAACTAGCATGTGCAGGATCCAAAACCACAAAAACCCTCAAAACCCCGCGAAGCACCACCCCCGTGTGGCTCAACGCAATAAGGCCAGCAATCAGCGTGATGGATTTCAGCCTGACAAGCTTTTCCTCAAGCGGTCCAATTAGGAAAATACTTTTCTTTTACTTGTGGGTTGCTCTTTCTGTTTTTTTAACAAAGCTAAATAAGTCCTCAGTGTGTCTTATGCCGTCCGATCCAGGGTTGAGAAGATGGATTGACTTTAAAAGAGAGGTTTCATTATGGTTAAGAATAAGGAGTTTGCACAAGAGGAAAGTGAGAAACCAGAGCTTAGGGTAGGTGCTGGAGTTTAAAACCAAAGACAGACGGGTGCAAAGAGGCTGGAAAACCTGCAGACAAGCAACACAAACCTTTGAAAAATGAGTTCACGATGTCATCCAGCTGCAGATTTCTACTAGATCTGACAGACTCCCACTAATCATAAGAAAACATGTCACAGAGGGCCTTTATAACTGAGGCCCAAACCTTAAACTCTAACAAACGTTGGTGTGTGACTGTGTGACGGATGAGTCTGAATGTCTCCCATGAGAAGAGCTTTCATTAGCAAATGGTGATCACTCTCCTCCGCTGTTTGCAAGACTGCAATTTTCTCTAAGTGAGTTGTTTTGGCAATTCCTCCTCTGAGGGCCTCCCCCGTCTGAGAACAATCATCCGCGACGTGTTTGTCAGTTACTTGAAAAATTGACAACGATCTCAAATTGCACCTATTATTCACATCTCAGGCTTCTGGAGCAGCTGCATTTAAGAAATAGACGTGATAGCGTATCTTCCTCTGCCAGCAGCGTTAGTTTCGCAGACGTGGGTTTCACACTCCAGACCTGCGCTCTTCACCTCTCTTCTTGTTAACTACATCCAGACTACGCTGTTGTTTTGTCACAATGATGAGAATGTGAGAAGGATTTAGATAGTGTTAATGTATATAACAATACCAGATTTCGTCTGGTGTTATACGATTGCAATTTGTGTTGTTTTATGTCACGTGTCAAACTCAAGGCCCGGGGGCCAAATCAGGCCCGTGGTGGATTTAATTTCGGCCCACAGGATAATTTCTAATTACTGTTAGATCTGGTCCGCCGGTATATTGCACGCACACCTTCACTCCATCCTGAGGGTTTCCTCAGCTCAGAGCCTGAGCCCAAACATTGATGACCTTGCACCCAGATGAGATGCCAAGTATCTGCTTGAACTAGCATCACAGAGCAGCACACTGAGTTTAATGGATGTTTCCTTCTGCACTTTTTCTCTTGAGACAACAGGACATGTTTGGTTTTCTCTTTGAGGGAAATAGTTTTTTTGAATCTGTTGTTGGCCTGTGGAAAAATGTAATCATAAGAAATGACTCTGGAAAAGCTGCAGATAGAGCCATAAGAAATGAATGCAACTGATTATTTAATGTTTAATGTTGTTTTTATAGGCAATAATGTAAGCTTTGTTAGTTCCAGGTTTAATATGTGCAATAAGTTCATTTCAATACGTTTTGCAATAAACATTGAACCAGTCCGGCCCTCGACTAGTACCCATTTTTATTTTGCCCACTGTGTATTTGAGTTTGACACCCCTGTTTTATGTGAACGATACTCAGAATATCTTATTGGCTGCATCCACACTTTTACATTTGTTTTTAACGCATAACTTCTGTATCATTTACGTCTAGCTTCCACACCACCTGATAGTTTTAGAGAATCCAAACAGAGACGTTGGAAAATGCTGCTGACCCAGTTTTAGTTTGACCTCTAGGCGTGTGGATCAGCAGATTTATTTTCTCTTTCAGGGCTTCTGTATTATACTGTATATCAATTTCTTTTTTAAGTGTTTGCATTTATTGAACTCTAGGGTTGGTATTTAGTCTAAATCCACTGATATGTTGACGAAGACACTCACGTTTTTGCCACAATTGGGTCTTATCATCATGTCCTTCCCTGATTTCTCAGATGAAATCATTAGTTAGAGTAAGGAT
Source organism: Dissostichus eleginoides (assembly GCA_031216635.1). Lineage (NCBI taxonomy): Eukaryota > Metazoa > Chordata > Actinopteri > Perciformes > Nototheniidae > Dissostichus > Dissostichus eleginoides. Next base: position 6,265,829 of record CM062284.1, on the reverse strand, counting down.
TAGAAATAAGTATTAAAACAAAAAAATCACATTGAGAAATTATCATTAAATAGAACATCTCAGAAATTGAAGAATTGGGGAAGAATTACCAAAGGAAAAATATTTGTATTAAATCTGAATCTCTAGTCATAAACATGGGAGACAAAACCACTTCTTAAGATTCTTTTCCCCAAGTTGCCTCTCAAGGCTTCGGCAGTACAATGTGCATTGATTTAATATTTGATTTAACAGTTTGAAACTCTAAATTGCAGCAGCAACATTTGAAGTTATCAGAGCAAACCTTTACAGTTGACACGCTGTAGTTTGGTTTGGCTCTGAGTGCCCTCTCCCTGCAGAAAGGCCTCCTGTTGTTTATCTGCTGATGAGCGGAGGAAGGCGTCCATGCAGCGCCGCGCTCTGTCCGCGCTGCTATACATCACCTCAAGAGCTGCCCTACAGGAAGGCCTTTCTCCCTCATCTCTCCGTCAGCGAGGCCGTTAATCTCCACTCTAATGGACCAAATGGACTGAGGACTGGCACCAACGCTCTCCATCTCCCCCTCGCTTTATTATGACCCTGTCTTTGTGTACTTTCTGTCCCTGACTGCTGATTACGCTCTTTACCCCCATCTCATGTTTTAGATAAAGTCAAAGTCAACTTTATTGTCAATATTTCAGTTTGTGTGTACAGACAGAGAGATCAAAATACCGTTTCCCACAATCCAGAATGCAATAAGATAGATAGATAGATAGATAGATAGATAGATAGATAGATAGATAGATAGATAGATAGATAGATAGATAGAGATACTTTATTTATCCAAAGATGGGAAATTGTTTTGTCACATGGAGCTCTTTGACAGTCAAGAATTTCTTCCAAATTATTACAGAAAGGGAGAACCTGAACAAACTATGAAGCAGTGAGTCCACTGTTTTCATTTTGGCGCTGTTGTCTATAAATCACTTGTCATATCACTGTGTCGTGCCTAGTGGTGTGATTTAGCCTCGAGTTGATTTTCGTGCAGAGTTTTACTTTGTATGTCACTGCCTCTGTCAGTCGCACACAATTCGCCAGTTTTCCAGCCACCCCTAAACTTTTTATTCTCTTTTCATGCGAGAGAATGGAATTAAGTCGGCGCATTACAGACTTCAGTTTTTCTGGCCAGGCACATTGTTTTCCTTGGCCGCTGCACTTAAACTCTGTTGAAACAGCCTTTTTTCATGTCTATAAATGGGCCCTTTTCATGAATTCATGAGGGAATGGTTGCTTTTTGAAGGGATTTAAGAGGATACTGCGCTGTACTCAGTCAGGGGCCCTAGCTCTGTGCTCCACATTCACACACTCCATCATGTTGAGGCTAATATGGTATGGCTTGGCTGGCTGTATATCTATTGTCATGGTATTTATCAAGATGGCTTGCCAAAATGCTGCAGACGGGAACAATTGGAGTGATGATGAGAGGGGCTAGTGAATTACTTCCTGTATCCGAGGGCTGATGATTGAGAGAAGAAGGAGGTGTTCAGAGTGTAGATAGCCGGGAAATTAAGGAAAACAATGGGGTTATGGGAGAAACAGAAAGGAAAAACTGTATTTTTTTTCAGTAAAAACACATTGTTCTGTTCCTTAATATTGAAAAGGCATATGCAGATGCAATAAATAAAGTGTCTGATGATTGCAAACATGCTACAACAGCCAAAAACATTTCCAATAGGAGAAACGTGCTACAGCTTGATGCCAATTTAAAAGCTCATACGGAAATCCAGAACAAATACAACAACATGCTGCAAATAAAGAAACGTGATGCTGAACGCCACAGAAAATATATTAACATCACCCTGCAAATACAGAGTCAATGCAAAGTCAAAAACACACAAAAAGTTCTAAGAAATACTACTGCATATCCAGTCAACACAACAAAAGCTCTCCAGGCCTCTAGGGGGAGCTCTAAGACGAACAGCTTTATATTTAACCCTAGAAAGAGACGTATCTTTCTATGGGTGCGTCTCACTTCGGTTGTTTTTAATTTCCTCGCTCCTCGGGCTCGGTATCACCGGAAGTTGATTTGTCTGCGCCATCTTGAGTACCGTCCCAGTGGCCTTATTTTTGCCGGAGGACCGAGGACCGAGGAGTGATAACGGAGGAGCGATAATCGAGGAACTACCAGACCATCCTCCGGTGAAATCCTCAGACACTCGCCCCGCCCCCTTACTGTGTATGGCTCACTGATTGGACGATGCAGCGCATGCACTGATCTGGCTGCTGTCAGACGATCAGCTGTGCGGCGTCATCACAAACAGACGTCGCTTCACGTGACGCTCCGGAGGAAACAACGTCCCATTGCTCTTAAAACTCATTTCCCTGCTTCTCGTGGTTTCCTTGCGTCTCTCCGTGCTTCCCTGGTGGGAGGGACTAGTCGCAGGGAAACGACGCAAGTGAGGGACGCAAGGAATCCATTTAACCGAAGTGAGATGCAGCTTATGTCGCCTACTCAAGCCCCGGAGGAAGTGCGCCGGACTCTGATGAAAATATTCGTTGCGTCCAAACGGCGGTACTACAACTTCCGTATCAGTCCGTGACGTCACTGGGCCCAGAAAGACTTTTCCCCATTGACTAACATTGGGAAAGAGACGTCTATAAATCAGCGGATAATTTTTTTTTTAACTAAATAAACTACCCAGTATGAACTATTTTATAGCCCTTATTAGAATCATTCGGTCCTTAAAGTTGTAAAATGCAGTAAAAGCCGAATCTAGGTTTATTTTCTGTCTCCATTCATTCTACTGAGCCGAGAGTGGGAGCTCGGGGGGCGGGGCTTAAGGGACGCATACTCTGTGACTGTAGTATACCGTGGTATATACGGGTTCTTCTGCTCTGACAGCCAGGCATGATGGGTAATCTGTGACGTTTCGCTCTCTCAAAAGTTGGGCCATTATGTCCTCATGCGCCAATGAGCAGCTCCCATAGGAAAGAACGAGACCCCGCCTCCCACGTGTATCCAGTTCTCATAAACATCCATGCGTCTACTCAATCTGATTTCCGCACCACTTCAAGAACAAACAAACTTTAGTCTCCTGAGGTAAATCAAACTGTAGCTAGCCTTTCCTCCTAGAGGCGTGGACATCTTTGTTCAATTTTTTCGTGGTTTCTGTGTTCTTGACATTTGACCGTTTCTGTACTAGCAGGGTGATTGCTGTTAATGTATTATAAATGGCTTTTTGCATTTTTAACTTGCAGCCGTTTCCATTGTATTTGTTTCTTCTGATTTCAAGATGCACTTCTATTTTTACTGCCTTTGTTTTTAAGGCTGCAGTCCATTTTGTTGGCCAACGAGTTAGCATTTGACATCATGACTAACACTCTATATACACACTGCAAAATGTTTCCAAAATCTCCCGTAACAGAGTGATGTGACTCTTGGCATAAAAGAGAGCATTTCCCAAACTATTCCTTTAAGAAGTAAGATGTTTTATATTACATATATATTCTTCAATGTCAGCAGCACTCTCTCTCTCTCTTTCCAGGGAACACTGCCTCTGTCCTTTTGGCTGCAGTTTCTCTCCTGGGTAAAACTAACTTAATACTTTAAATGCTCCGGTCCTGCAGGGAGTGCTCAAACTGAAAATGTCCGCTCTCATGGAACTGAAGCTCTCAACACAAACACGGGCTGAACTGATGTTGTATTAAGGTATTTTAATGGTAAGTTGACCACCTTTTAAAGTTTCGGTGGTTTTTGAGGTTTTTCCTTCACTCTCCGAGAGCAGAAAAGTCTGAGGTGATATTACGTTACAAACCTGTCTGTCTTCACCTTAAATGAAAGACGTCTCACTCCAGCAGCCATGGTGTGGTCTGCCCTCAGAAATAAAACTCTTATTGTCTCGAAATGCTGAACTTGTAGTACTTATTATTATGTATTTCAACAAGGACCATGCATACAAATACATTAATCTCAGAAAGAGAAGAGATTAATTCTGCCATCTGAAGTCGTAGATATTTTTCATGAAGTCGCACGACTCTTGCACTATTTGGGCTTTACCCAGATGTTTGTGTGTTCTAACTATACGTCACTTATGATTAAATCCTTAACAAATGTGATTAAAACGTATAAATATGAAGATGCCCCCCTATTAGTAGATTAATTGGTCATTCTGGTGTTAATCGACTATCCATAACAGTTAGTATTTTGGTTTAAAGTCACTCTTTGGATATAAATATGCTGTCAAATACCCTTTCTGATACCGTAATTAAGATGTATTTGTACTTCCTGCACTAAAACCCGAGCCAAATTCAGCAGTTCAGGTTTTGTTGCTGTACGGTTATGTCAGCCTCTGCAGTATATTATATTATATTTTGATTGTAAAGGTATAACTGTGTAGTGTCCACTTTCACTGACACTAATTACCTCATATTTCTACTGTAACATACTAAAAAGCACACACACACACACACACACACACACACACACACACACACACACACACACACACACACACACACACACACACACACACACACTCATAAAATTGTCCGTGAGCCAGCGCTGACTTGAGTTGAGCTAATTTCTGGTTCCAGATGAATTACTGCAGTAATCGCACTCTTCCACCACACACTGCGCTCTCTCAGGTTGCCGTTAATGATCACATGACCCCGCCCTGAACCCCTGACATCAAACACTCCACATGTAGTGAGAAGTGATGGTAGAAGTCTGACTGCTGCGTTGATCAAACTACAGTGAACTCTGAGTCTGTTTCTCAACACCACTTTCTTTCCTTTCATGCTTCAGTCTGTTTTCCTGTGCGTCAGACGTGTGTTTAGAAGTGAAGTCAGGCTGCTACTGCACTTCTGAGAGAGATATTTGATACCGTTACTTCATAGCTCTGCAGGAGAAAGACTTCATGTGTCATTTCACAATTAACCTTCATGTCTGTCCTCTCACATGCGCCAAGCTTTAACGAAAGTAGACTGACGTGTATGGCAAGAGCAGTTTTGTGTATAGTGGTCAAACATAAGAGGCACATATCAAACATGTTCTCTTGTGGCATTTAAAAAAAACGACATTCTTCCTGACAATGTTCCTAAAAATTAGACTGTATTAAATGAGAACCTCTTCTACTAAACTAAAAAAAATATATATGTTGATGGATCGTGTGCTAATGAAAACCCTGACTGTATTGAAGTGAATGGGAATCAACACGACTTTTCTCTCAGAATACAAAACCAAAACAAAGATGTAATTTTTTTGTTATATCTTCTAACTACAGTACATGATCTAGTTGCTACTTAACCTTAGATATCACTCATGTAATCAGTAATGTTGGGCTATTTTCAAGTATTTTACACCTTGAAATGAACTGCAACCTTCCCTAAACTAGTCATCCATTGCACTGGATGATCTCTAAAGCGTTATTATCTGATGTTTGTCATGACTCATAATCATTTTTTGCTCCTATTGTGTAGCGTCTGTTTGGGGTCTTGTGAATGTTTCTTTTTCTCAAGTCTATCTTGGAGAGAGATCCTAATCTCTTTGAAACTGCTTAAATAAATAAAATAACTCACCAGAGAAACTCAGATTTCAACACACAGAGCGAGCGTGACTTTATTCTCTAAAGCCAGACAACTCTACTTCACTATATTTGTACATAGTGTGTTGCTATATTAATGTTCTGCATGCTAATATACTGTGGAACATTTCATAACAAAATAAATACCAGTGGAGCTTTAAGAGGGACTTGTTTGGGGGGGGTTTCACAGGTGAGCAGGATTTTCCCACGGTGTTGGTGTTTAAATCAGCTCCAAGCCCCTGCCTTAGTTCAGACGCTCTTTAAAACGTCAATCTTTCCTCCAACCATCCCTTCCTCTGGTTAACACAAAGATTATTTCTGCATCCAGGTGACTCGGGTTGAGTTTCCTCGCCGTAAATCGTGTAACCAAGTCACAAAACCTTAAGATATATGAGATAAATGTGTTTTTTAGCTATGTATGTCTGCTGCTGCCCTGTTAAATCCCGAGCTTATATTTATGAGGACAGGTAGAGGGGGCTTAGGAAAACATACGAGATGACAGAAAATGAAGATCAGATATCGACGTTAAAGCGACGCTCTGCGGGTAAAACCAACATCCGCGTGGAAATGACCCAGACGTGGTTCATCCGACATCCAGAGTGAATCCGAAACCCCCCGACATCTGAGGGAACCTGAGCCTGTGTGTGTGTGTGTGTGCGTGCGTGCGTGCGTGCGTGCGTGCGTGGCGTGCGTGCGTGCGCGTGTGCGTGTGTGTGTGTGTGTGTGGGGAAAGATGAGAAAAGGAATGATACAGATAACAGGAGTTTTTCTGATTCTTCAGCCAGATTGATTTTCAGGCTTGCAGGCCAATAAAAAGATTTGGTAATTGAGTTTAAATGTAATAAGAAAAGTTCGAAAAAGCGGGGAAAGTAATAACGGAGAAAGATTATATTTTAGGATAAAAGGGAAGACACGGTTACAGAAAGAATTGGAGAGTTACAGCGTAACAACAGCAAAGGTCAAATGCAAATAAAAGGTAAACGTTAATAGGAATAAATGCCAGTTATGTACACATCTGTCGTTACAGTAACAGCATTTTAAAAACAATAAGGGATCGTCTAAAAAGTGTTGAAAGACCAGTTATAAAAGTAATACAATGAATAATTAAGTGTATTTTAGCCCATAAGCAGTGGTTATTGTACAACAGTGCAATGAGACGGTTAAGAAAACAACAAATTGAAAGAGAAATTGACACAAAGATAGAGAGAAAGAAAATAGTAAAAAAAGACAAAGTGAAGAGGACAGAGAGACAGAAACAGAAAATAGACCGTTAAGGAGGACACATTATGCTCATTTTCAGGTGTATATCAGTATGTAGTGTCTCTACTTTAAAGAGTCCTCTCCTGCTGATGTCCAGGTGTATATCAGTATGTAGTGTCTCTACTTTAAAGAGTCCTCTCCTGCTGATGTTCAGGTGTATATCAGTATGTGTCTACTTTAAAGAGTCCTCTCCTGCTGATGTTCAGGTATATATCAGTATGTAGTGTCTCTACTTTAAAGAGTCCTCTCCTGCTGATGTTCAGGTGTATATCAGTATGTAGTGTCTCTACTTTAAAGAGTCCTCTCCTGCTGATGTTCAGGTGTATATCAGTATGTAGTGTCTCTACTTTAAAGAGTCCTCTCCTGCTGATGTTCAGGTGTATATCAGTATGTAGTGTCTCTACTTTAAAGAGTCCTCTCCTGCTGATGTTCAGGTGTATATCAGTATGTAGTGTCTCTACTTTAAAGAGTCCTCTCCTGCTGATGTTCAGGTGTATATCAGTATGTAGTGTCTCTACTTTAAAGAGTCCTCTCCTGCTGATGTTCAGGTGTATATCAGTATGTAGTGTCTCTACTTTAAAGAGTCCTCTCCTGCTGATGTTCAGGTGTATATCAGTATGTAGTGTCTCTACTTTAAAGAGTGCTCTCCTGCTGATGTTCAGGTGTATATCAGTATGTAGTGTCTCTACTTTAAAGAGTCCTCTCCTGCTGATGTTCAGGTGTATATCAGTATATAGTGTCTCTACTTTAAAGAGTCCTCTCCTGCTGATGTTGAGGTGTATATCAGTATGTAGTGTCTACTGCACCTCTTTTCACCCTCTGTCTGAAACCAGAGCCCAGTCTGCTCTGATTGGTTAGCTGGCCGGCTCTGTTGTCATTGGTCAACCACTTAAAGATGTCCCGCTCCTAAGCCTATCACGTACAATGTGTTGGAGCGTGAGTGTGGTTTACATGCACTAAAACCAATTATATAACACTACAGGAAAGGGAAAACCCCATAAAAGCATTATAGGGACACTTTAAGAAAACTAAAAATGTAACCAGACAGTGATACAAAGAGAGAGAAAACAGTGAAAAGTAAAAAGAGAAGAGTGACCTCATCTCATCAATCAGCAGCTTCATGAGTGACAGCAGCTAAAGACCGAGCGAGCCTCTGCTTTATTTCATCATGAAACTTTTATGCGTGGAAAAATAAAAAACGTGGAGCCAAGTTTCTTCGACAGTTGAAAGAAAAGAAAAACCCTCTCCCTCTGAGACAAAAGGCTTCTGTTGTTTCTGAATGGATGTTAATTTGCGCCTGGAGGAAGCTTATTGTAGAGAAGAGAGAATGAGTCAGGTTGTTTTCTGCACATCTGAGGTCCAGAGGTTTTTTTATGCACACCTCGTGGTTTAGCCTTGAAGTCTGGGTTTCACCTCTGACCCCAAACACCCACTCCCCCCCATAACACATATTACGTTTGATCAGCGGGGAATAAATGTAGTGAATGGCGATGAATCAGACCAAAGCTGCGTCCTGGGATCTGTCCACATCACAGCAGAAACCCTTTGTCCTGCATTTGTCCTCTAGATCATTTGTTCAATAATGCCACAAAATAGGACAAAGTTGGTGTTTCTTAAAGTTCAAAGTCCTAGATGACAGGAGCAAAAGTGCAAATGCAAAGAAAAAGTCAGGATTTATACACTGACAGAGCATTACACTTTATGGATCCCCGGAGGATTCACAGAGGCAACAATAACAAAGAGAAGCAGAAGGAAAACTCTCCTTGTGAAAATAAGAAACAATACTCAGATTTTTGCAATGCTTAACTTCCCTTCATCTCCATCTTCTTTGTGTTAGTTTATTGGTTCCTAGTAAGTTAAGTGTAAACCTCTGTAAAATTGATGCTAGATGAAAGGTCAGATTACAATTCACCCTGAGAGGAACACATGCATGTATCACGAGTGCAACGCAATATATGCAGTTTTGCATATCAATAACTTTCCTGTCATTTCAGATCCTAGCCCTTTGCAATCAGCTCGTTCCCCTCACATGCTACTCATTCCCTCGTTAGCTCCACCGTGTAAAAACCACCTAACTCTCACTAGTTTATCTGCTCTGCCAGTTTCTGACCCTGCCTGATGTTGGACCACAGGACCTGATTTTGAACCTATTTGTACCTGAGTTAAGTAAACGGGACTTCTTTAACAATTCCTCTGTGTTGTGCTTTTGGGTTTGAGTCTGTACTAGTGACATTAGCAGCTTTCACATCAAGTACTTTGCCGTACTTAGTTCCCTGAACTTAGTTCCCCCATGGAACTAAAGAGCAGATCGCGTTCACAGCGGAATAAGTTCCCTGAGGGAAGATTACGCAAATGAAGCCGCTGACGTCACTTCTTCTTCTTCTGCTTTGGGTTTACTGGCAGGCCGCAAACAACTTCACGGCGTATACTGCCACCCGAAGTCCCCGGCCAGAAGTCCCCAGAGTTCGGGACTGGCTTCAGTAGAAGCTGCTGGGACTCCCAGCAGCTTCTACTGAAGCCTTCCGAGTAAATCGCCAGAACGCCGACACCTCCTCATCACTCCACCGCTCCCATGTTTTTTTTTTTGTGTTGCCATAAGTTATTCTCTCTCCGTTGGTGCGCGGGGCTAATGCTAATGCTAATAATGCTAATGCCAGCAAATAAAATGGCAGCTTCACAAAACCTTTCAGAGTTTTACGGGGCGTTGTTTGCAATTCGCCCAGCCAATCAGAAATTGGAACTTTTTTCTCCCCAGGAAAGTACCACCTCTCTAGCAGGGACTGAAAAGGGGGTGAAAGTTCTCAAGAACTAAGTTCTCTTTTTGGTGTGAACGCAACATTCCAGGAACTATCGGAACTAAACGGGAAAATTACGGGGAAAACTACTCCGGTGTGAAAGTGCCTATTAGGACAATACTCGCTTCTGATTGGTGAATTTGGTCAAGCTAGAGGTTTTTCTTTTTTGCTAACAGACCGTAGTGGTGGCCAATAGAAGCTCAAGCGTTGAATAGTGTTGTCACTATGTTACAGAAGTTAACAAAGGAGTCCAAGTGGTGGAGCGTTTGGGGATTTTAGTCTTTGCAGACCATCCACATGCACACAAACCTATATTACACACTAAAAGCATAATAGATCCCCTTTAAATCATACAAACATGTCACAGTAGAGGCACAAAATACAAATATGAACCTGAAAATGAGCAGAGTTTGTCCTCTTAACGTTCCCTCATCGCTGTCATTTCGCCCTCCGTCCTCCTCACACACAGTCACACACATACAGTTCTGTTATCGTTTCAAAGCACAAAGAGAGGTCAGCGAGGGAGCATGTCAGTCAGACAAGTTGTCACCCAAATGATGACAAATTGGCTGCCTCTCTGCTCGCCTCCCAATCAAGTCCAGACCTGGCTTTCATGCACCAACGTTCAGTAAATGGAGATCGATGGCAGCGAGGTGAAACACACATCAACCTCTGTCACTGCCTTAAAGAGCCGCTTACAGTCAAATAACTGTACTTTCAGAATCCTATGATGAGCTAAATGGTATTGTGAATGCTTTTTCCTCCAGAACACACACTGAGCACTTCTCCTTTTGACGGGAAAATTGGCATATTTGACCAAATTGAACACAATTGCTGTTGGCATCGTCACCTGGTGCAGTTTACAGTAGAGATGATGGAGAGGGAGAGCCTTCACCTGTTTCTCATCTTCCTCGCCTACTAACCATCTCCAATGGGCTTGTTTCCAGGGAGACAAACATCATGTTACCCAACACTGTGAGTCTTGCAATAGGATTGTCTTTATCAGGGACGGTATTTTCTCATTTCACGTCTTGAAGCCGTCAAATATGCAGGAATGCTTTTCCTTCTGGAGAATTGAACATGGGGGCGAAAATATTTCTGTCTTTCATGCTTTTTTCTCACAGTTTTCTGGACCTTTTATTGTGTCTTTATCTTCTTTTCTATCTTTGGACACTTCATTCATACACGCTATGTTTGGTTTGCAAGTTAACGTTGAGCTGGAGCTGCTCATATTTCACATTGAGAACATATTATTGTGTATTTCTGTAGTTATCAGTGAGTCAATTTATATTATAGTGGTTATTCAGCAAGGCTACCATATTAGCCATGTCTCTTTAAGTGAGATTTTGCATTTAAAACTGTTACTAATGAGGCAGTACTTTAAGACCAAAGTATATCTACTTTTTGAAATCAAGCCCATTGCAGATTACACTTAAAATACTTTAATATGAGCTCTTTCCAGTAAGGCAAGGCAAGTTTATTTATAAAGCACCTTTCAACACAAGGCAATTCAAAGTGCTTTACAAAAATTAAAGACATTAAGACCATGAAGAAACATATTATAAAATGATGATATCTAAAAACACTCATTTAAAAGCAAAGATAATAAAAGTTACTGTGCAGTTTAAAGGTCCCATGACATGCTTTTCCGGTTATTACCCGTCCCCTTGTGTGTTATGAAGGTTTTTCTGCATGTAAACGGTCTGCAGAGTCACAAACCCTCAAAGTACACCCTGTAGCGAGTAAAACTCTAACACAGAAATGACCTGTCTATGCTGCCCCAGAACGCCTCGTTGGACATTTCTCTTTTTCCATTGTTTGCTTCCTGGGTTCTCTGACGTGTGAACACCCAAATCAACAACAAATGACCGGATTGGCCCAAATGGACCAATCCGCGGAGCTCCTCACACACCAGGATCCCTTGGCTAACTAACAGGGAGTCCCCATTGACTTGCATAGAGCTCCCTGAACGCTGGTAATAGACGAGTTGGGATGGCGGAGAAATGCTCTCCGCAGACCCATTCTCACAGCGTTATAAACCTTTTCTTACTCAATATCAAGCCACACTTATTGTTTTTACTTCGGCTGTGAGTGTGTGTGTGCTCAGGATGAGTTTCGCTTGTTCTCGCTGTATCGCCGACCCGGAAACCTGTCCGCTCCTCGCAGCAGCTCGAAGCAGCGGCGAGCAGCAACGAGCCTCGCAACGTCCCGACCAATCAGAGCACACTGGGCTCACAGGGAGGGGGGGGCAGGAGCTCCAACAAGCCGTTTAGGACAGAGAGTGAATACACATACTATACAGAGATGCTGTTTGAGAAACCAATGTGAGTTTGGAAAATTGCACAATTTAAATCTATTCTAGTAGACCTCAACAATGGAAATGTGATCAGTAGAAATGGCAATTAAAAGCAGCGGAAAAAAGAAAAGTCTTCAGATTTAAAAGTAGTAAGAGTTGCAGCGGACCTGCAGGTTTAGTAGTAAAATATTTGCTGGTAAATTGCCACCAGATATTTACAACAAAAACTTGAACGGATATCTAACTCAAACTGACCCCATCAACACACCATTGTATTTTCACTCAAAGACGATTCAAGTTTAACCTTCAGCCTTGTTTTCTCTGCAGGAAATGACATTATTATTATTCTATTAAAACTCTGTTTGCTTTTCAAATGAAAGCTGTCCACTCCGGTCAGCGTCACATCGTTTGAGTCTCAGATCTGTTTTATAAGTTCACAGAGACTCTGGGACACAATTTAGTAGACATGGTAATGAAATAATTGGCTGTGCCGCTCAACGTTTAGCAGAGATGCAACACAGAGACGTTAGTGTGTCTACAAATTAACAATATGCACCTGGGTTTTTGTACACATTTGTAATTGAATCTGTATTTGTGAAGACACTGACGGATTACAGGACATGTTAGCATCTATCTTCAGCTTTGATTTGAACGTGAAGCGATATTTTATTGTCTATTTGTTTAACTAACACATTATTATATGTCCCTGCTGTATGACTCACACTGTAATATTCACACAGCATCTAAATCAGAGCGAAATGAAAAGGGTCTGGCTGTCATACCGCTAAGAAAAATAGCATGAATAAATCTGAACTTGATTATGAGGAGTAATGAGTTATTCTGTTTTTCAGAAGCTGCGTTTTTACTATTTTTTTTCTTTACAAGCTTTTGGTAGTCGGGCAAATAGCCGTGTTTCGGGGAGGCCGCCAGGTAGCAGGGAGGCGAGGCTGCAGGCATTGTGAAAGCTGGATAATTACATCGCCTGAAATGTTTTTTTGGCTTAAAGCATGGAATGGCAGATTAGCTCCCCAGAGAGAGAGGATTTAACAGATCCAACCTCCCTCACCCCGCTGGCTTCAGGACGACGGCACGGGCGCACGGGAGGTAAGAAAAGGCAATTTTCTCTGTATTTAAACCACGTTTGTTAGATGAAGAAATCAAAGAGAAATGGTAAACAAGCAGCAGGTATTTGCGGGCTGTGCAACAACAACTTTAAGACTTTCCAAACACTTTAAGGTTCCTTCACAGGGTTTTAGGTGTTTTTCAAGGTCAGCAGGAAGAATTAAAGAGGTCCTATTGTGCTTTTTTTTCTGTAGTGTATTATATAGGTTTTGAGTGCATGAGTTTCTCTCCAACACACTGAAACACCTCCATTGGACTAATTTGTTTACTTCCATAACAAAGTGACATCATTATGTTACACTCACGCATCTATTGGCTAGCGCTCCAACATTTGTACATGATAGGCCAAGGGGCGGGACATCTCCAAGCGGTTGACCGATCAAAACAGAGCCTGCCAGCTAACCAATCAGAGCAGACTGGGCTCTCTTCCTTGTTTTTGTTCAAGTGATCAACTATGCGACTAGAAGATAACAGCCTTCTGCCCGTGTTTTTGTGTGTGGTTGTTATTAAATAGTTACACTTGAATTAACTTTTAAAAAAGACAGGTACATTTTCCTTATTTTTTTATCTCTTGAGCCATACTCACTGGGTTCAACTGTATTGAAATGTTTACAGGTATTCTGTTTCACACTTTAATGACCTGCTATATGCATTACAGAATGAACACATGAGGATAAGCATGTTCTGCGGCAGGATGCAGAGACAACTGCTTTTCTCCACAGTTTTATACGTTAACATGTTGAACACTGGTTCTTTGTTAGTAGACCGAAACACTCTCCCTGTGCGATCACCGCAGGATGCAGGCCTCATAGAAAACACACACACACGCACGCACGCACGCACGCACGCACACACACACACACACACACGCACACACACTCACACAACATAAACTAAGGGAACTTATACATCAGAGTAGTCGCCCTCCTATGAATGTTTAATAAGCAAGAGAGGGGCCAGTCAAAATTCACATGTTTAATGAGGGGTGTCTCACATGTAGTGCTTCAACTGACGCCAGGAATGGTGGGAGAGGGAAAGGTGTGTGTGTGTGTGTGTGTGTGTGTGTGTGTGTGTGTGTGTGTGGTGTGTACAGTGTGGGTATTTGAAGGTGTGAATCAAACACTTAGTTAAACTGCTCCACTCATGACTTATACAAACACATTAAGCAGCCTGTCATATTTCCACACGTGTACTGACTGCCTGCTGCAATATATTTACACAAAATATCTACACTACATTTCTGTAAAGTAAATAGTTGGACTTCAACTCTTGAATATCAGGGCTACGTCTACTCAGATACTGCTTATTTTGAAAGTTTACTTGTCTCATTTCTTGCTCAAACTAAGCTAGATGACCAATGGCTTCTTGTAATAGTCAGGACATTTTTGGCAAATCCAGACACTACCAAGATTGATTTAAGAAAGTCTGGAAGAGAAGAAAAAAATGTGTTGCAAACTGGATCCAAACCACATTTTGAGGTGGTTTGAAATGTGATTTCTTCAGATCCAAATTCCTTCACACTTTAAGCCGCTTAAATCAGATTTCATTGACACAACCAGATAAAATCAAGAATGATGGGAGAGCTGAGCACAATCCATGCTTCTACTAGCCAAATGCTATGGAGTCCATTGATGGATAACAATCTTTGGATAAATGGCAAAACACATTGTCTGTTGGCACTTATTGAGGAGGCGTATGTACAGTCAAAGCTGGAGGAAACCTACTGGAACAACTCAATTTATCAACAGATATCTTCCAGCATTGGACGAAATGTTGTGGTTGTTTGGAGGTGAGAAATAATGGACTTCCATTTCTCCTGCCAAAATATTCCATGTCTTCTTCTGTTGTTCCCTTTAGTGTTTACTTCCTGTCTGTCTTCTGCTGATTTCTCTGACATCCAACGCTATGTATTCTAACCCTTGTTCTCTTTTTATTTTCTTTGTTGGGGACAGCCTTGATGAATCCAAAGTTGAGTGTGTAAGGAATAAAATCTATATATATGTGCCGTAAACTTGTAACCAGATGTTCACGACATTGTCGACACTCGACTTCCTGTCTGGCAGACGGTGTTTGTAGCATTAGCAATTAGCTAATATTATTTTGTTTACGTGAATATAAGGAGAATGACACGTGGTGTTGCACACTAAACACACTGTCTTCAACTCTCACTTATTGACTCTGCAACAACATTATTAGGGAATGTTTAAACAGATATTAGAAGATTGTTAAACTAACAGATCAGAAAACGACAGGACGTGCCTTGGACCCGCCCCCGTCGACGCTAAACCAATGGGAGAAGACTACAGATGATAAATATGTGACACAAACAGGAAGTCGCTCTCTTTCTCATCCCCTGCGACTGGAGAGAGTAAACTCGGCCGGGCTGGCCTTTTGCAAATTCATTGTATCATTGTGTCATTGTTTTATTAAACGCGGTTAACTTGTAAATAAGCTTCCTGGACTCTTTTCAGCTAATCCTAAAGGTATGGACACACCAAGCTGACACCAAAGAACTCACACAGACGGACCCGACTGTTGTGTTGCCTCACGTCTCCTGCGTCTTGGCCAACAGTCGCACTGGAACACACCGCAAACACTTCAGCCGACGGCCAAGTAGCACGTACGAACTGCGCATGCGTGAGTGGCAATAACTCTCCTTACCAGCAGGCGGCAGTAGTGTGTATTCGTCATTCAAAAGAGGCAACAACCGGAAGACAGACTGCGTGATAACCGAGAGAAGAAGAACAGACTGCGTGATATAAACAAACAACAAATAGCGTGTGCGTTCCATTTTCACTCTACAGCGAGAAGCTCATGGGGCTTTCCCGAACCTGTGTCGAGAGCTGGAGTTAAAGGAAATCTCAGATTTGCCTTCTAAATAGTTTGTTTGGGTCCCTCACTTCCGTTTCGCTTCTCATGCACTGATTCGCTAGCTGAACAGCCAATCAGAGTGATTTATTTGACCGACAGCCTTTGGCCGATTGCCAAAGGCTGTTGGTAGGATTTCGGCCAAAAAGGTGTCGGCACGGCCGAAAAGACACAACGGTGCGGGACACACCAATCTGAGTAGGGCGACAGGACGCTCATCGTCGGCCTGACATACATCGACGGCAAAATCGGCTTGGTGGGTCCGGGGCTTAAACTCAGATTGTAGAAAACCCAACAAGTGCCCTCAAATAAAAATGAATATTGAAAAAGTATTCCATGGTTTTTTCTGATGGATGAAAACTAATGTTTGTTGTCCACAGCTGAAGTTAAATGTATCGGACTTCTTTCTGCGGATTGATATGACTACACATAGTCCCCTGATCCTCATCAGTCTGTTATCGAGAATTAACAACCTCCAGAATGTCCAAATTGACCAATCAGAATGGAGTATTCAACAGAGCCGTATTATACATGTTGTTTGTATCTTTACCAAGTGTTTACTTCTGGTGCTGAGAAACTGCAGTCCTGTAAATGCCCCTTAAATCTGTCTCCAAAGCGATTCAATCCCCACAGACCCTCATGTTAAAATGCCCACTTTATAGTAGAAATAAACATGTTTACAACCTGGTACTAAAAGGGTTTTCGGTGTTTAGCACTAGACACAAAGTAGAGCTGACTCCAGTGGGAATGTTGTTAAGTGTTTTTGTAATAAATCGAAGATTTGGACAAACATATTTAATTTACTAATGATATCTCTAGAGGAAAAGTCAAAGGATCATCCAAGTTATAACAAGATTGACTCATGCAACAGTTCCGTTTTTTTAACAAAAACACTCAGCAGCAAATCCCGTTCTAAGGACAAAGTTGTTTTTGTAAAAAAGAGGAGAAACGCAGAGCATGTTTGGAGTAAAAACATGTGGAGGTGGTCATTGTGCTCATTTGTCTTTTGTTTGTTTTCAACCTTTTAACACCCTCGCTGGTCTTGATTGGTGTTTGCCTGTTTGGTATACAGTGCGGTGACTCGTGACGTTATTATTTCAGAGGTCGAACATCAGCACATAATTAAGCGTTCATTGGAATCTAAATACTGGAACAAATGAAGATGGAAGCTTGTCATTGCTACGATCCTGTACTGGATTAAATTAAACAAAAGCTGTGAGAGTTTCTGGCGACAACAGATGGTGGAAAGCACAGGAACACGAAATCCAGAAAGCAGAGGTGGGAAGTAGTGGAGTACAAAATACTTCGTTACTGTATTTGTTGTGTTCTCTGTATAGAGCTGTGTGTTTGTGGGAGCCCCTAGTGGCGAGTGATAATAGTGCAGCTTTATCTATCACAGGAAATAGTCATACAGGAAGTTGTGTCAATCAGTTGGGAAATTACATGTGGCAGTTCCGTTTTGTTAGCTCCACAATCTGGCTGCATCCATCTTCTGGAGACTTGTTAAGCGCATTGTCTGTAAGTAAATATGTTAGTTGAAACTATATTAATGTAGAACAGTGTTTATTTCATCATTTGATCGTATTTCATACCTTTATTATGTGATGTTAAACTGCATCTGCACCACTAGGCCTAAGCTAACGCCTCATGTCAATGACAATGTAATAGTAATCCGTTAGCGTATTAGCTCGTCGTTAGCTTAGCATCATTAGCATATTAGCTCGTTGTTAGCTTAGCACTGTTAGCATTTTGCTACACTCTTGCTTTCTCTTTACTTATAAAATAGATTAGTTTGTTAGCCTTCTAAGCTGTTTAACTAGCCTAGCATTACCATAGCATGGTCATGTATGTCGTGTTTCTGTATACCTGTCGTGTATACTTATCTCATTGCAACTGTAAAACAATGTCTTTTTCTTGTGTGTTACAGTTTTACAATAAAGAATATAAGAATATTCAAGAGCTTCAGTAATCTCCAATTCAGAATCCCGTTCTCCTGGAATTATTCGAAGTTCATGTTTATGCTGACTGAATAGCTAGATTCCAGGAACATCTAGTGAGAACAGTACAGTACTTAAGTACATTTTTCTGGTATCAGTACTTTACTCCACTACTTATTTTTCTGATGACTTTTTACTTTCTACTTCTTACATTTCTAACACAAATACCTGTACTTTCTACTTCTTACATGTTGAACCCAAATACCTGTACTTTCTACTTCTTACATTTTGAACACAAATACCTGTACTTTCTACTTCTTACATTTTCCAAACAGGCTGGTTCCTTTAGTTTGAATGTGTGTTTGGTGGCGTGATCTTTATTATTTAGAGTCATTGCGTGCCTATTGATTTGAACACGATCCGTGTATCCATCATTTCCTGGTCTTCTCTAAAGAAGAGGGACCAATGAAAACATTGTCATGTTGCCGTTGTTCAGCATGGAAACATTCATTAGCTAACAATGACATTATTGTTCTATTAATATAAAGGGAGGTCAGGTACTCTTTAAAACAGATGCTAGTTATGGGTACTTTTTACTTAAGTACATTTCAAAGCCCACTTTACTTTTACTTGAGTAAAGAAGTTTAGTCAGTACTTCTACTTTTACCAGAGTATTTTTAAACACGAGTCTCTGTACTTCTACTTGAGGAAAGGATGTGTGTACTTTTGCCATCTCTGCCAGAAAGTACATGTGCACACAAATAATGTTACCTTATAATTCCTACCATTGCATGCATGACTTTTACCTTCCACACGGTAGCACAGATCAGCAGGTCAGCAGTTCACAACACATTATTCAGCAGAGAAGAGACAGGTTTCATGTGTTGATAATCTCCGCTCTTTTCTTCCCGTCACAGTTATTTTGACGCGGTTTTGTTCCCCCTCGGGTCTGAGATGTCTCTGCAGCACTCAGGATGTGTTTGTTGTTTTTTGCGCTTGCACCAATTAAGGTTAACGTGATAGACGTGGCTTAAGCACATGAAAGCGTCTGAGGTTCCCCGGCAATATACTTCAGTGAAGAGGTACTCCAAACAGGTATGTGTGTACGACGGGTCACAGAGGAGCTGAAGCACGCCCAGAGGTTGTAAATTGTCAACGATGTCTGAGGAAAAGCCCCCATTTGAAATAAAGACACAAGACTTAGTATTTGTGGTATGTACTGTAAAACGTTTTTGAATCTCTTGACTTTCCATGTTGTTCTTTGTGCCTCACCACAAACCAACCAGGGGCAATAAAGTTTAAAACATACGCTATCAAGCCTGGAGGGAATTTAGTTTTTCTTTTGCTGCTGTTGAAAACAAAAGATCTTTATTCAGACATTTGACTTTTAGAAACAATATTTGTTTCTTACGTTTTTCTTAGGGTATTAAAGTTCACAATCTGAAAGATCTGTTTTGTTCTCTTCAGCGACACCTAAGGCAACCTGGAGTTATTACAGGTGTATTTCAAGGCTTTGGATTTACTTGTTTTTAAAGATCACCTGAAGTCATCGCTCTTTTCTTTATCTCTTTCAGCCATATGAACTGTTTATCCAACGCTAGCAGAAACTGGAAGAAATAGTTTGACGATTCACACAAATTAGATTTAAAGATCAAGTCAGTTGTGTTAGCTATCCGCTTGTTGTGATATCTCCTCGCCTAAGTTCATTATATTGAAAATTCAGGTCTCTCATCAAGCCACAGGCTCAGATACCATTATGATGCCTTTACAGACATTTCATTAAAGATAAATATGGGACATGTGATGGTAGTAAAGGCTAAAATGTGGCGTAACACTTTCAAAAAAGGACAACAGTTAGTCAGCAAACTGAGTAATGTCCATTTCACTGCATCGAAGTACATGACATATGAAAACATTAGCCCAAAAAGCTTCTGTTCATAACAAACCAAGTTAGGCTTAAGCAGCAATACTGCAGTTGAGAAAGAATGTGTTTTATTGTCTGTAAATGAACTTTTTGTTAATAAAAGGAAGAGTCTTTCTACCTTAAAAGCTACACTTTTAAGCAGTGTTAATTGTTTGATTGCCTCTAGGGGACAGCCTAACAATTAATGCATCCAGCAGACATAAAGAAACATTAACACACATTTGCTGAATTGTTTCTCCTAACCCATTGACTGTTAATCGGTGTATAATCTCCTCTTAGCTTTGTTTTGGTCTCCATCAGCTCTTTAGGGAAATATTCTCCTGCTAAATCCTCCACACAACTCACCAGCTACTCCGACTCTGACCTTTCTGTTAACATGACAGTCGGGTGTAACTTCTGCTGTTCCCAGCTTGATCTCATCTCCGGGGTTCTCTGTAAAAACACATGTGCAGACCCACCACACATCCGGGGGAATGGTGGTCCGCTGCATGATGATGTGCATCGCCCCGAGGGAACGGGAATCCAATAGTGTGTGTAGGACATTCAGAACTAATCCAAGTTCTCACCTATTTAAACGAAACAGATCACCACCTCAAAGGGAGGGCACAATCCCCACTAATAGCAGTTAAGGCCTGTGGCACACCCACACATTCAAACACACACACAGAAGACACAAAGACAGACAGACAGTGATGGATTGTAGTGGGAAAATCCCTGCTGTATGGATCCTTCAAAGGCAAAAAAACCTGCAAAGCTCTTCAAGGCAGATCCTCAAGCACTTAGAGACGGCTCGCTTTCCCTCAGTCGAGAAAATAAAAACGAATGAGAGCACTGGAAAGTCATTCAGACACTTTATTAAGATCTCAAGTCATAAAGCCACTGGAAAGCCATCGGATCCACGGCCATTTGGGCGTCCTATGGACAGCATTTAAAAAGCTTGATGCACAGTATACATCTGGGATAGAGCTTTAGAGCCGAGTCGACCATACCGGAGTTCAGTTGAGAAAACAATTTGCAGAGGTGAGTCTCACCCAGTGTTCCCAGTGAGCCAGCGCTGCTCTGCCCTGGAGGTTTTCTGAAAACCACAGCTGCCGAAAACTTTTCCACAGCGCTGAACTGAACACAAGGGAACATTGGACGCATTAGGGTTTGAGTTAGAAATGAGCCAAAGAACGATTGGCTTCTCAAAAAGTTACCAGAAGTCGCCAGATAGTCATAAAGAGTCAACGTACTGTATCATGTGGAGACGTGCATGCAGAGAGCGTCCAGGTGAATTTAAGGAGCTGGAAAGTTAAGCTGTATGACTAAAAGTGGAAAGAGTATAGTACGAGTGTTTTTCAATATGAAATCGACTTAAACTAGGCAGATGCTGTACGCTTTTATTAATGTTGGATGTTGTGTTTACTCACATTACAGTTTTCACTTACTTGTGATCTTTACGCTTAAATTGCACGGCAAACAACAACTGATCAGACAGAACTCGTCACAAATGTATTGGGGATACTATTACTATTAGGTTTAGAAATGTGGGCTTAATCTGGTTTAAAGTCCTTGTGTTTGTTAGCCAATATGTTACATGTAATTGACATTATGACAAGGCCATAGCCAACCTAAAACCCCCCATGCACCAACAACTCAGAGGTGCCCAGAAAAGTTCTCAGGCAATCAAACACAACTTTATATTTACATTTTACCCCAAAAAAGGGTGTTCAAACCCTTGAATTATTAAACCCTGCATTGCTGCACCGGTTCAATTCTTTTAGCATGAGCGTCTCAGGTTTGATGACGTCTGTTCGGCCCACAATGATTGGTGGTACGAAAGCTCAGAAAAATGTACCCCATTCCAAAAAAAACAAAACTTTGTAGTATTCGGTTTGGATGTGAATTTACTCAAATGTCAGAAATGACGTAAGAAAGAAATACACCCACGGTCTGTAAGGGGCCAAGTTGATTTTCATTGTGTGTGGAAATCAGTGGAAATAGAGCAAAACAGCCGTATAGTGCTTTAAATGCAACTCACAAACATATAGTGTGGCTTGGGTTGAAAGCAACATACAGAAATGTTCTTATTTTTTCAGAAGATAATGGTGGATTTTAACCAGTCTGACTCAATTTTAATGTTCTCAGTACATCAAAAGCTCATGCATAATAACAGTAATTAAAATTCTTCAAATTAGAGTCTTTCCCCCTCGAGGATGACAAACATTTTTATGGTTTCAATTATGTCTGCTATGCAAATAATGTGTGGTATTTTGAGGCGAAGTGCTCGTGCAGGCAGGCAGCAACCCATGCTGGCTTTAACACACACACACACACACACACACACTGAGACACACACACACACTGAGACAGAAACACACACACACACTGAGGCACACACACACACACTGAGACACACACACTGAGACACACACACTGAGACACACACACACATACCATGTATACGTCACTTCAGGGGACATTACATTGACTTACATGCATTTCCTGGAGACTTATCCTAACCTTAACCATAACCAACACATGCCTAACCCTTACCCTTAACCTTACCCTTAACCTTACCCTAACCCTAACCCTAACCAAGTCTTCACCCTAAAATTAATGATTCCCCTCATGGGGACCTCCATTTTGTCCCCATAAGGGAGGCGAGTCCCCACACGTGACTGTGTAAACAAATTTAGGTCCCCACAAGTATAGTAATGCTAGGCCACACATATCCACACACACACACACTGAGACACACACACACACACTGAGACAGACACACACACTGAGACACACACACACACACACACACTGAGACAGACACACACACACACACACACTGAGACACACTGAGACACACACTGAGACACACACACACACACACTGAGACACACACACACACACTGAGACACACACACACACTGAGACACACACACACTGAGACACACACACACACACACACACACACACACACACACTGAGACAGACACACACACACTGAGACACACACACACACACACACACACACACACACACTGAGACAGACACACACACACAGCTTTTACAGCCATTTAGCTCTACAGTCACAAAGCAGCTGTTATATTTTTACAAGCTGCACACGGGGAGAAATGCTCGCTTCAGATCATTTACTTGTATTGAGCAATGATGACAAATAGCACAGCTATGAAAGAAGTTGGATTGAGAAAGATAATCGTTTGGATGTGTGTTAGGGTCAAGATTGTCCCTTTGTTGATTTCTTTTTAAAATGAGACCACTTGAATTTTATCTGCTTATGTCAAAATGTTGAGGATAAATGCTTCATTTTCAGACATTTCTCCTTTTTGATCCAACACAGATCACTCTCGACCAATTTCTGAAGTTGATCTACATTCGGTTTTTGTCTGGCTGTATTTATCGGTTTCTTTTTTTATAGTTTCATATTTCCTGCTGTTTCTGCACCTACAGTATGTTGTCTCTCTATTGGCTCCATTATGTCTTCACAACCCCTAAGCTACACTAATAAAACGCACGTTAAAATGACTTCTGATGCATCCCATGTGACTTATTAGCAGTACAAAAGCTTACTAAAGAACATGTTGTGACAAAAAGAATAATGTTCCTTATTTGTTGTGTAATATCATGTGTAAAAGAGGTCATGACAACAGTTTCAAAAAGGTTCAAATATACCCTTATGAATTAATTGCATGAAAAAAGTCCTCGTTTAAAAGCACTTAATTCTGCGCAAAAACACGATATTTTTTGTCTGGCTGTCTACACATTTTATTTTATCAGTTTATTTTATATAATTTGATATTTCCAGATGATTTGTGCAACTATCATGTCTCTCCTCACCATATTTTGTCAACATGTCGTGTTTTATAACCCTCAACCCACAACTTTCTGCTACCCGACGATACTGTACTTTTTCGTTTATAATGCATAAAAGCTCAGAAAATAAACCTTTTTTCTGAGATTTAAAAAATGTGTTGCCTATTTGTCCCCTCAATATAATGTGTGAAAGTACTCATAACAACAATAACAGCTCAAAAAACGATGTTTACGTTCAAATTAATCTCACGAAAAGACAGTCCCTGTCGCGTAAAAATCTAAATTCTGTGCCTTATTCAAATCACAGAAAAGGCTTGACATTTAAATGTGACAGTAACCAAGTCATACGCTCCCTTTTTAGAGGTCACCTATCATCCACTTCTTCATGTCTCTTCTACATCAACATGTGTTCCCTCTTCTTCATGTCTCTTCTACATCAACATGTGTCCCCTCTTCTTCATGTCTCTTCTACATCAACATGTGTCCCCTCTTCTTCATGTCTCTTCTACATCAACATGTGTTCCCTCTTCTTCATGTCTCCTCTACATCAACATGTGTCCCCTCTTCTCCATGTCTCTTCTACATCAACATGTGTCCCCTCTTCTTCATGTCTCTTCTACATCAACATGTGTCCCCTCTTCTTCATGTCTCTTCTACATCAACATGTGTCCCCTCTGTGTAAAGAGACTCTGAACGTTTCCTGATCCATTTCTATAAAAACCTGTCTGAAAATGAGCCGATCAGATTTTGGCCACTTTGTGATGTCATAATGTTTGTTTGGCTTGTGTAACCATGAGCCAATCACCAACCAAGGTAACCCCCCCCACCTTATCACCTGAATCTCCTCCTAGAGCACCATTGTGTTCTTTTTAACCAAATATCTCTCAGAGGGGCGTGGGGAGGGGCTCCTTATTTTCATCTAAAGTAACAGACAGAGAATCAGCACTTTGGAAACAGGGCTGAAACAGAGGGGATTATGGGATGCTGCAATGATCTGTTTGGTGTTTCAGCCAATCAGAGACAGGTTCTGGATATATCTGAGACCTGTGATATATTGATGAAAAACAGTATAATAGGGGATCTTTAAACTGCGACTTAAAAGCCAGAAGACGGTGGATGTCAACGCGCCTCAGTATCGTCCTTTAACACTTCCTCCGTCTCTCTGGGGTTACACAGCTGTCCCATAAAGCCATCCTCATCCCATCTCCCTATAATGGCTCTTTTTCACCGTGCAGCTCACTCTGTGTCTCTGGGGCTTGTTAAGATTTACTTTTACCAGATGCTCTCTGCCTTGTTAACTTCAGTCCATTTGTCCCATTGTAGCTCAGCTTCATTTAATAAGATGTGCATGGCTGAACATGAAGTCAACAATTCAAGAAGCTCCCCACAACTATGTGTGGTGAGTTCAATTCACTGGAGAAACTTCGACCCACCGCAGCTCCTCACACCCGTGTCTTCCTCTCCTCTTTAGACTGAAAATGTTCCAGTCTGGTTTTATCAAAATTACTTTTCCACATTTTGAAATGAAGCCTTGGCGACTTAAGATGAGACGCTGAGCTAACCGTGCAACGAGTGGCTTTTTGGTGGCTTTTTAAAATTGAAATTGAAATATCATTTTGGTAAGAGGCCTTCCTTGGTGGTTGTTTTTACGTTTAAAGTTGGAGTAATAAAGACAATTGGTGTACCTTTTTGTTTTTGCAGGGACAGTACATCTAAATGTAGGCACGTTAGCAAGCTAGGCTAACTAGCTCATTCTTTACGAGTGGATACTGTAGCTTGTTAGCTTACATTAATCATAGGCTTGCATTGAATTTAACGGTTCAAATTGTAATATTTAAGCTGAAGTTGTTCTTAAATATATTTTAAATATTTCTTTAGTAACTCATGATGAACATAATTATTGTGTGCACCCTCCTGATCCCATACTAAATGTTAAGTGCATCAGAACAGCCCTGACTTCAGCCTTTTAGACGTTTAGCCGACTATTGTTTCTCAGACATTGATGAGACTCCTCATAACTCTAAAGGCATCCTGTCTGCATCAACTTATAGATCGTGTCGCTCAGGATATTCAAGGTTTTTGAATCGGACAGTGGAGCCTCCAGTCATTAATTAAAGTGTTGTCCGTCTCTGAGAGCACAAGATGCTGTAAAATATGGTAAAACAATATATACAAATCCATGTAAAGTGCATTAAGAGAGTATTCAGACCACTTTACTTCACATTTTATGTTGCAGTCTTATGATAAAGTGATAAAACGTCTGCCTTGTCAACCTAAATTCAATATCACTTTAGTAAATCAGGATTTTACACAAAAAAAAAACTAAAATATCACTTTTTTAATGACATAAGCATTCAAATCCTATGCTATGGCGCTTGAAAATGAGCTCAGGTGCCTCACATTTCCCCTGATCACCCGAGTTGTTTCTACACCTTGTTTGAAGTCCACCTGTTTTTAATTCAACTGATTGGGAATGATTTGGAAAGCCACACACCTGTTTATAAAAGGGCTCACAGCACAGCAAACAATGCACAACAGATGAAACTCCGAGCCACGAGGTAGAGAGAGAACTGCTTGCAAAGCTCTGCAGAGAATACTTTTCTAAAAGCACTTTGTATGTCCACGGGTGAAATTGCTCCAACATGCACATACCGTATTTCATCACTCCAATATAGAGTATATCATATATATATGAATTTACCATGTGCACATATGCAGTATTAGATAAATGTCATTTCCGTATGGGACGGTACGTCAAGTTATTGGTGCGTGTCCGTTGATTTGTAGGTTTAATATGAGTCTTCTTGAGCCAAACAGACAGAGAGGAATTACAGATGAATGAGACAGTAAAACACAGTATTTTACGACACCATATTGCATCCATGTCAGCATGTCGTTTCCATTCAGACAACTAGGAACCAACACTGAACATATGTAGAGGTTCACATTTAACATTATTGTAATCTCTGGTCAGATCTAAAATTACTTTCCCCTTCATTGTTCTTTATAGCTGTTTGAAGATGAGTCATTGTTGAAAATGCAGTCGTTTTACTGGGTTGAGATATTGGCTTACAGTAAGTCATCCTGCACTTCATTAAATCAGAGGTTCTCCATTTTGGATTTCGGCCTAGAACCGCTTACAAAACTGAGACCCCCTCATGTGTTTCGCTTGAAATAATTCACAATAAACCGTATATGCACTCATCTATGGTCTTTGTTATGGGAAATAACAGCGCAAGGAAAATGAAAGACAACATTTGTAGGTTTTAATAGTTGTAGATTTTGTTAAATTAGAATCTAATCAATGAGATTTTACAGATTAAAACCCTCAAATGTTACCGATTGAACTGCCAAAGCTTTGAGAAAAAAAGTTTTCTATTAGGATAATTAAGTAAAGAAATCTAAATTCTTTTCTCAGACACATTGACAGAGTGATACCGACCCTCGATGGTTTTAGGACCTCCAAAAAAGTCTCTGTTTGATACCTGGTTCCTCAAAAAATGACCTATTTTGATTTACGGTACTTGCTAACGTTTTCCACCGATAAAAAGCACATTCAATTTTGGGAAATGTATTCCAATTTTGAGTACAACATCTAAATCTTTGGGTCAGAAATGTGTGTCCCTATTTGTAATTATTTACGGAAATAACGAAGAGATTTATTGCAGCAGTTTAAACATTTCCCGAAATCAATGACCCATCTCTGTCAGCCTATAAATTCAGATGGTTGAATTTCTTTCTTTTTGGTCAAGCGAACTTGAACCAACCTCAAATATCTTGGCTGCCAATTCTTACTCTCCCTTCCAGTATTCATGGCTGTAGCAAAATGCGCCAATCATCATTACAGCTTAATAATTTCCAGACGGATGGTTTTAGGTTTTTTATCACAATTATACGCCCTTAGATTTGACTTTTGTGGATCTTTGAGAGCCTCAAACATTCCTTATTTCATCGCATCTGTTGTCTCCGTGTTTCCTGAGTCCTGGGGCCGGTTGGCTTCTATAAAGGGAGGGAGGGTGCCGTCGTTCTCGTTAGCATTTGGGCCATTTAAAGCTGATTATATGGAGCTGGCTGTGCCATAAAGCTTTCCTTCATGAGAGATCACCCAGACAAACCGCATGTCCGACTGTCAATATGACGGCTGTTGCCCGGCAGGCTGGACGCAGTCAGCAGGAATGCGAGTGTTTAATCAGAAGACAAATGCCATATTTTGAGCAGTTTGTTTTTACGGCCTGGCGGGGGGGTGTGAGTGTGTGGGAAGTGGCATGAATCCCTTTGAATTTCTGCTGAGGTTATATAAACATGCATTGAACATACTCACTTGTTTTGTGCATTTCCTGCAGACGTCATTCTTGCCGAGTAACACTGGTGCGTGGTTAAAAGTGCATACATTTTTTCTTGTCTGTTAGCGTGTGTAAGAGAGAAAGAGGTCGTATTGTATACCATAGGGTAGGTTAGCATTTATTTGTGCTGTGCCAAGGGCCCAACGTGGCCACCCATGATGGTTGAGTAACACAGCTTGAATCAACAGCCAAGACAAAACACATTTGGACCCCGCTGAGCTTCTCTGTGCGGGGCCAGTTAATGGTCCTGAAAATACAAACAGCACAAACACACGGTTCAACTCACAGTAGCTAACATCGTGTCTGCCTTGCATCTGTCCTGCTTTGTTACTTCTGACTTGAGTTTAGAAGAATGGTATTAAAGGTCCCTTATTATACTGTTTTTCATCAATATATTATAGGTCTCAGATATATACAGAACATGTCTCTGATTGGCTGAAACACCAAACAGATCATTGCAGCATCCCATAATCCCCTCTGTTTCAGCCCTGTTTCCAAAGTGCTGATTCTCTGTCTGTTACTTCAGATGAAAATAAGGAGCCCCTCCCCACGCCCCTCTGAGAGAGATTTGGTTACAAAGAACACAATGGTGTTCTAGGAGGAGATTCAGGTGATAAGGTGGTGGGGGGTTACCTTGGTTGGTGATTGGCTAATGGTTACACAAGACAAAACATCGTTATGACATCATAAAGTGTCCAAAATCTGATCAGCTCATTTTCAGACAGGTTTTGATATAAATGGATCAGGACAAAAAGAGAGAGAATCTTTGTTCCTGAAACTTTCAGAGTCTCTTTACACAGAGGGGACACATGTTGATGTAGAAGAGACATGAAGAAGAGGGGACACATGTTGATGTAGAAGAGACATGAAGAAGAGGGGACACATGTTGATGTAGAAGAGACATGAAGAAGAGGGGACACATGTTGATGTAGAAGAGACATGAGAAACTGGATTTTGCATGATAGGTCCCCTCTAATAATCAAGCTGACGCATGAAGGACCTGTAGGTTTATGTTACCTGTAGGAAAACGTACCATGATACGACGAGTGTTTTGGTAAAATATCATACATATCGTAGAAAATGTCTTGCTTTATTAAGTAAAAAACGATTTGTCTTCCTGACAGTGTTCAGTTTTGAGGAAGCTACTTTGAAAGTTACCAAATACTTTCTTCCTTAAGGAGGTGAGCTACAGCAAACTTAACCTTGGAAACAAATGTAGTTTGGTTAGGTTAAGCTACGTATGAAAAGGAGTTAAAATGGTCCATGTTGTTTGTAACAGTCTTTGAGGCACTTTTTTCCGACAGTACAACAATTGTCACAATAAATTGAATGTGCTTATCTTTTTTATTTCTCAAAGCAGAGTCAATGACGTTCAATACATTTTAGAAGCAAATGCAAAAAATGCCATGTAACTAATTGAAACGCTATGCAAATATAATGTGGTTGAACTACAAGCAAGCTGCAAAAACGTTGTTATATATAGTTCTCTACTTCCCAAAGCTGATTTCTTCGATGACCCTGATCGTGTTTACTAAACAGTGAGGCACAGTACTGTTATGGATGTAATTGTTAGAGATACTGGACTTCAACATAAACACCAGAAAATGCAGTGCACCACATACTGCAACCTCAATTGTCTCAAAGGTGTAACTTTCAAACTACCTGTTTAGGCCTGGTGAATGCTAATATAACGTGTATTGTATTTTATTAGGATAAAAAAACCTTGGCATTTTGCATCTTGTGAAATCATTTGTCCGGGATAATGACATTGACAGATATAACTCTTGTTCAAAATGCATTTAAAACGTGTTTCTGCATCTAGTTTTAAAGACATCAGGAAAAACAGAAACTCTGTCTTGAATAGAGAACTCAAAAAGGAAATCATGTTTTTCATTTGTGGGGGATTACATTTAACAAGGGACATCTGTCTTCGACAAAATGTGGAAGGCCATTTGAGCTTTTTTTTACTGAACAAATAATAAATAAGGCAGATTTGCACTGGATTAAAATCATGCTGGACCGCTGCAATTATGACATAAGAGCAGGGTCTTTGGCATAGAGATTTGTAGGAGACTGTATTATTTTTGTTCCAGTGCTTATGAAGGATGTAGAATAAATAAATGTATGAAGGTTTATATGGCACTTTTCCCTCAAACACATTTAAGGGTGGCGGTGCCAGGTCGCTGGGCATGCTTCTGTCGATCACTAAGGCTTGTTATGTCTTCCAAAATGTACCTTTTTTTCATGCAACATAGATGTATTTTGTTCTAATTGATTGCCGATTAGATTGATTGAGACAGACATGTGATGACAGCCTGTAGAAATAAATAAACTAGAATGCCAATGAGTGTTTCAACTACAGCTTCCACTATTTCATCCAGGGACTTAGAGAACATATGCATTTAAATCAGTCCCACACTAAATATATATACAGGATATAGCAAGGTTTGATGGATGTGGATAATGCTTGGCTTCGTCCATTGAGGTTGTTTTGGGTTGTCCAAACAATGAACTGTGCATTTGATGTGTTTTTAATCCTTGATACGGCACGATTCTGGGCCAGAAATGACTTCTACTAGAACATCTTCTTTGGGAATGATCCGGGTCTATAAGTCCTTCAGTCTTCTTCTGGGAAATCCTCTTACTAACCACCAATCTGTCGCTGAAGCGCGAAAATATATGACCGCATTTGTTTTCCCAGTTTAAACCTTTTACAGGAAGCTCTGACTGAGTGTGTGAGTTTCTGCGTATTTGTGTGAGTTTGTGTGATAATTGGATGTGTCCAAACCAAGAACTGGGCAGTTGATGTCTTTCTAAACCCTGACAAGGCATGATTCTTCTTCATCTGGGAAGTTGGCTCTTACTAACCAACAATATGTTTCTGAAGCACTGACATTTGTTTTCCTTATTCAAACCTTTCACAGGAAGCTCTTTCTACCTTCCCCTTGGACCCGAGTGACCTCTGATTGTGTATTTTCTGAATAAGTGTGTGAGTTTCTGCGTATTTGTGTGAGTTTGCGTGATAATTGGATGTGTCCAAACCGAGAACTGGGCGGTTGATGTCTTTCTAAACCCTGAAAATGCATGATTCTGGCCGAGAAATGACATCTACTAGAACATCTTTGTTGGAAATGATGCGGGTAGGTCCGTCTTTTTCTGGGAAGTTGGGTCTTACTAACCAACAATATGTTTCTAAAGCGCTGAAATTCGTTTTCCTTGTTCAAACCTTTCACAGGAAGCTCTTTCTACCTTCCCCTTGGACCTGAATGACCTCTGATTGTGTATTTTCTGTGAATGTGTGTGAGTTTCTGCTTATTTACGTGTTTTTGCGTGATAATTGGATTTGTCCAAACCCAAGTTCGAGCTCGCTCCAAGCCACGAAATGTATGAATCAAAAAACCGCGGGAGTTCAGCCAGACTTTACAACAATGCTGACCATAAAATGGGAGGAAGATACACCCTAAAACACTTGGAACGCCCCATGTTTGTGGGTTGAACAAGAATAATAAAACGTTCATGCGTTATTCTATTCCTGTCATTCCCGCTCCATAAAGTTGGATATTAATTGGTTTTCTTCCTTTGCAAGAAGCCACTTGGTGCCATTCAGTCTTGTCCAGCATGCAAACTAAGTGAAGGGAGACATCGTCCATCAAAATAACCGTAAAGAGATCCTGTTTTCCTCACTTCACTGTGCTGAGTTGTGTTTCTATATCAGTGCTGCATGACGTGAGGCTTCGGTTCCTGCCAGTCTCTCGATGCCCACAGGAAGAAACAGAACTCTGCAGGAAATTATCCCTCAGAAACGTTATGGATTTTGGCACATCACGAATCCAAAAGTGTGATGTCTCTTATTTTAAAGCAAGCCTGCAAATGATATTAAGTTATTTTTAAATGGGTATTGGACCGAAGTGCTGTGGAGACTAAATGGTCCATTGGAGAGGTTCTTCCTGATGACTGGATATAATCTCTAGAGCTGGTTTTATGTTTGACACACAACTGATGCGCCGGTGTATACAGCAAAGGTTGTGATTTCATTGTATTTCTCACTTTAACCGTGTTTGCATGTTTGAAAGTGTCCCATGCTCATTATTGAACCAGATTTACATCCCGGTAACTTTAATTTTTGCCTCGTCAAATCACTGAGTTGGAGATTCACTGCCAGGCAATGGGCATGTTTACGTTCTTTCATTTATTTCGATGGAGTAGTTGCTGTGTTTTTGGTAGACGGTGAGTTCACGTGTTTCTCAGATAGTCCAATATCCTGAGTTTGGAAGCCGTTCTTCCACATTTGGAGGTTTACTGAGCTCTAAGCTGTAATGTGGAAAAGAAAATGGATACTACAACGAGGATTTGTTGCATGTCACTGCTCAGAGAGTTTAAAGAAAAGGTCGATATCAAATAGAGCATAGAAAACAGAGCAGATGAGCCATGAATAACTAATAACCCTGTCTAACGAAATAGTCAACGTGAACTGCAATTAACAGTTAGAACCAAATAATGAGTTATATGCAATACGAGAATCAATAAAACGTTCTTACCATCAACCTAATATTTTATTTCATCCCCATGTTTCTCTGTTACAAGAAGTGGAGCAACATTTCCGCCAACTTTCCGAGTTGTT
This sequence comes from Dissostichus eleginoides, assembly GCA_031216635.1. Taxonomy (NCBI): domain Eukaryota; kingdom Metazoa; phylum Chordata; class Actinopteri; order Perciformes; family Nototheniidae; genus Dissostichus; species Dissostichus eleginoides. The sequence continues at coordinate 6,233,316 of CM062284.1, read as the reverse complement.
TCGACTTTAGGGCCTGTTCACATGAAGTAACTCATTTTTCCAATGAATTATTTGCCACATGCATGAAGCATTAGTTCTGAGGAGCTGCATGTCAGCTAAGACTTAAAATACCTTTTGTGTACCTTTGGTGTTTACGTGCATATTCTCCGAAGCTTCACTGTAGCAATCAATGCACAAACTCTAAATATATCTTATGAGTCTGGATGCCAGCAGCTCTTATGGCAGTGGAGCGTTAATCTAAATGCTAACATCTGCATGCTAACGATGCTAACCCTAGAATCCTGCTGCCATCATGGCTAAAAGGACAAAATAAGTTGGAGAACAACTCTCCCATTATGAACAATTCATAAACCCATTTAAGCAGATATCCTTAAATCTATCCACATGTTCTTTTCATTAATTCCTTTTATTTATTATCTTCTTTATAGCATCTCTCTTTAGCCAGGGCAGCAATATAACGCACGGTCTGTGAAGGTTAGATTTCACGATGATAAAAAGCACATGAACAAAAAATCTGTGTGGATTGCAAAATAACTTAGTTCAGTCAATGGTCTGTATCCCTCCCTGACACTGATATCCTTCAGCAATGTAAAATAAATGGCTCCAGTAATGTCTATTCAACATTTCTCTTCCTCTCCCTCCTGCTTCTTTACCCAGCCAAGAAAACCACATGCACGGTCCATACGATCGAGCGCATATCTAAAGACAATACAGGCTAGGGCTTTTGAATGGCACTCAAAAGAGATCATGTTTTGTGTCCCATTTAGCGGTTTCGGAGAGGAAAGACGCTGACGGAAATCAAAGAAGTGTCTTTGTGGAAACAAAGATCATCTGTCTCCCGTCTTTTAAGCTTTTGACAGGGCGAAGAATGTCTGAGGGATGTGATTAATGAACGTATGGCGAGGGTACACTAAGTCAGGAAGCACACACACACACACACACACACACACAACACACACACACACACACACACACACACACACACACTTGCACGAAGCCAAACAGAGCCCGGACACCTGGAGGAGGCAGGTTATAATATCCATCACATTTAGAAAAAGATGACACATTTTCTGCAGTGAAACGAACCAGCCGGCTCAGCTGTGTGTCCTGAGGCGTGTGTCTTTGGCAGACACACCTACACACACACACACACACACACACACACACACACACACACACACACACACACACACACACACACACACACACACACACACACACACACACACACACACACACACACACACACACAGACGCTGGAGGAGCTTCAACTGTCATCAAAAGTATGGAATCGTAGTTAGTGAGAAAAATCGTCATTTTATTTCACCGAGGTAATGGCAATTGGAGAAGCCAATGTCACACACAGTCACACACATCTATACCACTATACACCTGTTCACAAAGACACACACACACACACACACACACACACACACACACACACTTGAACTAAACACTCTCACTCCAACACCTATGCACTTCCACACACAAATCAACAAAAACACACAAGGCTGTAATGGAAATATACATTTTTACTACAGGTTTGTAGAACTTGAGTGTTTGTGTTTGGAAGTGCTCCGCTCCGCTGCAGGAAGAAGTAAATGTGACGGACGCTAAGTTCCTCTCAGCACTCCGTCTTTTCTCCAGACGTTATTGGTGTTGATACTGGATGAGTTTAAAAGCTTCAGAAGTTTCTGCAGAGCCACAGATAATCACACATGGGGCTTTCACACCAACGCGGTTCCAGGGCAGCAGAGCCGCCTCTAAAACCTCATTCACACCAACGGTGTTTCAGGGCCGGTTCGGAGCTGGAGCTTGAAAAGCACCGGGTTTTCCTGTTCACACCGCAGCGGAGCAGCCTCTTAGCTCCGGAATCCGGTTCGTTTCAAGCACCAAAAAATTCTCCGGCTAGAGCAAAAGCACCGCATACGTCACGCTTACGTCGAGGCGGGGGCAGGGGCAGGGGCGGGATCAACTCCTGAACAACAACAAAAAGCCCGCGTTTTATCCAGTTTGTACACAACGATGGAGAAACTTAACAAGCAGCAGCTGAAGACACCAGCTACCTACTGGGAATCTGGTCTTCCGAAGAGGTACAGAGGAAGCTGGAGGGGAGCACGCGGTCCAAAGCAATTCTCCAACAATTGCAGAAAGAGATGGCAACCGCTGGTTTTTACCAAAACCAAAACGAGTAGCTCTTCAACACAATCGGCCATTGTTGTTGTTGTTGTTGTGAGCTGTGAGGTTTTTCCGCGCGGTTTGGCTTTATGAAGCAGGCACGCAAACGGTTACGTCATGACGCAAACGATGACGCAATGACGCAGCACCAGTCGGGCTCTGAGTGGTGTGAAAAGAGCCGGAGCTAAACCGAAGAACCGGTTCTGAACCTGAAAAGCTCTAGCACGGAGCTTGAACCGGAGTTGCGTTGGTGTGAATGAGGTATAAGCTCCGGAATCCGGTTCGTTTCAAGCACCAAAAATGTTTCGGTTTAGAAGCAAGAACCGCATACGTCACGCTTACGTCGGAGGGGGCGAGATTAACCTGAGCTCACAGTTAAAGGCGAGTACTGTAACAAGCAGTAGCGCTGACCAAAGTGACTAGAACGCAACCACACACTTATAAAAAAACAACACACTTTATAAAGTCAGGCAACACTAACCAGGCTTCGTGTGATTCTGTTTACTTGTACCTTACTTTGACCATCCGTTCGCTGTTATTGATCATTGTGGAGAGAGGCAGACGTTTTGTTTTGTATTATAGCAGCTATCGGATGGAATCAATACATGGGCTGCACAGGTTGTCATGTCCGACTATCACAAGTAGAATCAAAATGAAAAATACGCCGGTAAAATGTGCCTGTAGAAAACGGCTTATAGGATAGCAACAGTAGTCAAGATAGTCAGTTTAGCTTCGGTTGCTATGCTAACATCACCCATTTTATACCAGAGAAACTTTAATAACAGCGTTGTGATGCCAAACAGCATCAATTCAGACTGACACACATTCACTTATGGGGAACTGGGGATATGTATCAGCTGCTTGAGTGACAGTCAGACAGTGAATACTTTACAGCGGCCGCTGCCGCGTGAGCTAACCCGGAGCTAACGGGAGAATAAACTCCTGTGGAAGAGCAGCACTGCAGCGGTCGGTAAATGCCACTGAAACACATTAATAAACAATGAACCGCGGCACTCTGGAGAAAAGTATAAGGTTGGAGAAGTCGTTATTTAATTTAATCTGGCTTCGTATGATTAAAAGCAACACGAGCATCGACCCGACGCAGTGCCCCGTTGTTGTTGTGAGCGCCGTAACGCCGTTGGGGAGAAAAATCAGCGACGTTACAGGTGACGTCATGACGCAGCAGCGGCAGCACCAGTCGGGCTCTGGGCGGTGTGAACAAAACGGGGGCTGAAAAGAAAAACCGGTTCCGATTCCAAACCAGAAAAGCTCTAGCACGGAGCTAGAACGGGAATCGCGTTGGTGTGAAAGCCCTAACTGAGGAGCTTAACCTCAGGGGTGGAGACGTAAAAAAAAAAGAAGCTGGCTCTTTAGTCGACTGTGCCGATGTGGAAAACGTATTAAATGGAGGGCAGGTGACACATGAGGCAGCAGGTATGATTTATACTAGATCTTTATCAGATTATGGTCAGATTACAACAGGACAAGACCATAAGGGCGACATTTTCCTCGACAGAAGGAAGATATGTGAAATGAGACACCCCAATAAACTTTCTTAAGATTAAGAAGAAAGGCCAAGACACACATTTAGTTAATTTTTGATAACGTTTAAAGTCAAACTAGAGCAATAAAAGACAATACGGGCAGAGCTTCCGTTGACACGTTCTAGTTCAGATCAAAAACAGATACAAATAAAAGGACAATCAAAAATCTAAATGGACATTTTTTAATGACGACATCCCGAGAAGCTATCAGAACTTGAGAACTGACGCCCAGACACTTAACAGAAAGTATTTATAATATATATTACTAACATCTTAAGACTTTTAGAGGGTTCATGTGTATACACAAACATGTACACGCTTAAAAACACCCAACACTAACCAAATATCCTATATGTAATCAAACTATTACCACTGAATGGTCCCAAAACATTCATTTAAAGGTAGGGTAGGTGAGAATTGTGAAACCAGCTCGAGTGCGCTAGAATTTGAAAGTACGCAGCCGAAAAAAATCTGCCCCTTCCTTCAGACTTCCTCACAGAGCCCCTCCTCCAACACACACGAACGCGCACATGACCAATGAGGGCACGAGATAAGTTTGTGCATGAGATGGAAGGCTGACAGGCAGGTAGGCCATCCAGTTATTTTAGCCGGGCCGGCTCAGATGATTGGTCGTGCTTTTTACAGCGCCACGGTTTCCACAGATGACATTTCTTTATGTATTTATTGTCAAAGCATTTCATGTATTCATTGCTATCGGGATGTTAAGAGCATTCCATGGAATATAACAACAAGTGTTTCTGAAGTGAATTACCTACCCCACCTTTAATTCGTCTAAACATTGGTTTAAAATAGATGTGTTGACTAGGGGAATTTGAAGCACACGTTCATCATTTAATAAAGAACTTTATTCGTATTTTCCTGTGAACTGGTTTAAAGTTGGTGCAAGTCAGTGAACCAGATTGGACTTTTTGAGAGATACACAATTACTGTACAGTAACGGAAAGAGTCCTAATAATGGCAAACACACAGACACACATATGCAATTACAGCACAGCATCCATACATACACATGCAGACTCACAGGAATATACACACACACACACACACACACACACACACACACACGCACACACAATCTGATGGTCTGTCTGCTCTGGTAATAGCCGAGCAAACAGAGACAGAACTGGACTGATGTATCTTTAATGATGGACACACACACTGAAGAGATATTAAATGGAGGAAACCTGTTACAGATTAACTTCCTCTAAAGATGTTTTAATGTGAAGGTTAAGCCACTGTTTGGCTTTCTAATATACATGTACAGTACTGTGAATGTACTATACTGAGAAGCACTGACCTGTGGGACATGGAGCACAATGCCAGGCTGTTGTAGTGACACCAAGTGAAGCTCTGCACTGCCATCTTCTGGCTTTGAACACAGTGTGATAAGAAAGTAGATTCAGCTAATGTTTTGGGCTGATTTCATCACAAGCAATAGAGTCAGTAAATAGTAGAGGAGTGGGGACTTACAGAGAAAAATACAACTTTTATGCAACAGCAATGATTGGATCTTTATCTCTTGAGTATATTTATTTTAAAGAATGCAGAGTAAGAGCATAATCTCTTCAAAACAAAAGTTTTACTCACAGCAATTAAAGAAACCAATGTGAGCAAAGGTTCATTTGGATTGAATATGTATTTGAAAAACTTATAGTTAATTTAAGAGAGAAACTGCAAGAACTTTTCCCCTGAGTTCTTGCACACACATTCAAAAAATGTAAAGGAAGGTTAACTCAACAAGCTCTTAGCTCATAGAAAGCGTACCTGCTGGAAATGTGTTTTACATACTACTAGTGTTCAACAGTAACGTGCTTTAATGGCAAACTAATTCCATATGCCGAGTACCTATAGATTTGCATAACGTTCAGACAGAGCCAAAATAACCACTGACTTCATTTTTTATGTTTTCTCTCCTTCAACATCTGCTCTTGCAATACAATTACAACCAAAGCATGATTAATGTGTTATGGTTTATGCACTCATACTTGGTTAAGGTGAGGGAAAAGATGTGGTGTTGCATAATGGGAGTAAAGGAAGAAGTAAAGCTATTTAGTAGAAAAAGCTAGTCCGAAAAGGGACGAGTTAAAGGTCCCATGTCATGCTTTTCTGGTTATTACCCGTCCCCTTGTGTGTTATGAAGGTTTTTATGCATGTAAACGGTCTGCAGAGTCACAAACCCTCAAAGTACACCCTGTAGGGAGTAAAACTCTAACACAGAAAAGACCTGTCTATGCTGCCCCAGAACGCCTCGTTGGAGATTTCTCTTTTTCCATTTGTTTCTTCCGGGAACCGCATGACGTCATGCGGTTCCCGGAACCAAAATGGACCAATCCGCGGAGCTCCTCACACACCAGGAGGGGTGGGGACCTTTAGCGTAAATGTTCAACTAACAGGGAGTCCCATTGACTTGCATAGAGCTCCCTGAACGCTGGTAATAGACGAGTTGGGATGGCGGAGAAATGCTCTCCGCAGACCCATTCTCACAGCGTTATAAACCTTTTTCTTCCTCAATATCAAGCCACACTTATTGTTTTCACTTCGGCTGTGAGTGTTTGTGTGTGCTCAGGATGAGTTTCGCGCTGTCTCGCTGTATCGCCGACCCGGAAACCACACCAGTAAGCCAGCTCACTGAGCAGCGAGCCTCGCAACGTCCCGACCAATCAGAGCACACTGGGCTCACAGGGAGGGGGGGGCAGGAGCTCCAACAAGCCGTTTAGGACAGAGAGTGAATACACATACTATACAGAGATGCTGTATGAGAAACCAATGTGAGTTTGGAACATTGCACAATATAAATCTATTTTAGTAGACCTCAACAATGGAATTATGATCAGTAGAAATGGCCATGGCATGGGACCTTTAAAGGGGAAATTTAAATCAGGAGACCACTGTTTGTGTCCAAAATGAAATAGAAACCCAATGCTGACTTACATAAAGTACTTAACTTACTTTCTTCTTTGTTTCATAACAAACATACTTATTTTAACCCCAACAAGCATCTTTTCCTACACCGCTTTTTTCCTTAAACCTTTTCACATAGTAACATAATGTCGGTTACTTAACTTAGATCACGTACGTAACAACATCTTTACAAGTAGGAGAAGTCTTCATGTCAGAAAACTACCCAGTGCATTTTTGAAGGCCCATTAATATGAAAATACGTTGAGGTGCAGGTTAGGAAAAACAAACTATATCAGCTGACTTTATTCTGTATAATAATCCATATTTATCCAAGTGTTTCAGTCAGAGAGATTTAGTTTTTCGGATCAATGGGCATCCAGAACAGTGGTCGTTTGTTTTCAGGATAATAAAAAAAATTGAGTTTCTGACTATTTTCGTTTTGGAATAATGTGCTGTCGGCACAGTGGCACGGCTCTTAGTCACCCTAACAGCTCCTGGAAGCATTTCCTGCCTTTGAGTCTGGGATTAAAACCAACAACTGTCACATCAGCAACTTTTGACACTAGCTGGTTGTTCCCCGTGTCCTTTAAGTGACTCTGCAGATAATTCAGCCAACATGAACAACAGACACGCCGCTTCACTGATCTTTCAGCAGGTTTTTATACAGCAAATCTCCTTCCATTTACAGGGTCTAGGTCAATATTCACAACTGATTCACAACATGTTGAAAAGATTCTTTGTAGCTTCAAATTGGCCAGGAAGAGAGGCAACAGGAGACCGAATAAACAGGTGGAGACGATCTGACCTGTGGGTCAACATGCATTATGCACACAGTCCTCCTCTACGCTTACATGCGTGCATCCATCCTTGATTCCAGATCCAGTCCAGCTTGTAACAATCTGCGCTCGCATCAAATCATCCGTCCCGAGCGGTGATTGAAACAAGATGATTTGTAAAGAACATGGCAACAAATTATTTACAGGGATCCTCGCCACCCAAAGAAACATTCGCAGGGAGAGGAGGTTCGAGTTTTACTGCGACGGATAAGACTTTTATGAGATGTGATGGACAGATTCAGAGCGGAGAGTTATGGCTCTGGTGAGGGCCGCTCGCTCGTCCACTGGGAAACATAAAGGAGAGGATGGGAGGAGAGATAGAGGAGGAAGAGTAGAGGTTGAAGGAGAGGAAGAGGGGATATTGAAGAAAGACAAAAATGAGAAATACTTAGATTTGTTTCATCCATTGCATTCATCTTAAAGAGGACAAATAATGCTAATTTTCTCGTTCATATTAGTATTAGAACTCTCTGCTCCATAGCTTCTCTTAACTGGACTTACTCACACTGTACATTTTACATTTTTGTTGAATTCAATATTTAATATTCCATCCATCCATCACTCACCCTCTTTTCACCCTCTGTCTGAAACCAGAGCCCAGTCTGCTCTGATTGGTTAGCTGGCCGGCTGTGTTGTGATTGGTCAACCGCTTAGAGATGTCCCGCCCCTTAGCCTATCACATAGTAGAATGTTGTTAAGTGATTTTGTAAAGTTAGGGTGCCAATGGCGTCTTCCCAACTTCATACCCCTTTACTTCCAGTGTCTGTGCTTTGAACTTAGTCTTCATTTTGATCTTGACTACACATTTGTAAAGTTCTGCGATGCCAAATCTGGCCAAGGCGCCTTCGTTTCTCTTGCATGAACTATGCCCTACTTTTTGATCTCAACTACACACTTACGTAGGGTTTCATGAATGCATCTTACACAGTATATAACGCTTAATGCTAAAATGGTGAACAATTCGGAGCCTCACACCCAAACTCACAAAGTGAAATCAGTGCAACAATTTTCGTGGCCTCAAATTTACGATGTGGTCACCACTTGACCGGAGTTCCTCTTTTCTTGGTTAAAATGTCAAGTTTCAGAATATTGCTGATCTCCAGCTCCCGGCCTATTCAAATGATTTCTTTCTCTGGAGCAGCTGTGCGTAAAAGGACCATTTTCTTAGAGTAAAACCTCAACCTGAGAGTGCTAATGGGGCCGCGGGGAGAGGTCTGGCATGGGGAACGGGGCCTTTGGGGGAGAGGAGGGGCCGACGCAGGGCAGGACGCAGAGCGAGGGGCTTGTAAAAGTTGTCTGGGGCTCATGCGGTCTCGCTGCGTTTCATGGAGGCTGATGTTAACTGCGCAGCGAGGTGGAGGGTCTGAGCCCGGCTGTTTATCCTGGAGAGAAAGGGAGAGACGCTGAGAAAAAGAGAGGATTTCGGAGGATGCTGGATCTGGTGGGATTTACAGTACGTGTGAGAGTTGGACAGGAATGTGGCGAATGCTCGTCGTGTCACCCGACTGACAGAGAGATTTTTGTCTTTATAACGCACTCTTCTGTAAAGTTCTTAACAAATAATCTGAGGGGGATTTCTTGTTGTGTATTTTTAACTTGTGATGTGTAATTTTGTAAAGCACTTTGAGCTGCATGTGTATGAAAAGTGCTATATAAATAAAGCTTTATTATTATTATTACATCCATGAGGGACTTTTTCATATAGGATTTAACTCCACTCCTGCACTGTAACATCCTTAATTTATAATGGCTTTTGCATTGCACAGAAACACATTGTCTCATCCATCTTAGCTTACCCTAAAGTGGGTTTGGTTTCCCAGATGTAATACTGGTAGAAGCAGAGCGTCTTTACTCAAAACTTAAAGGTCACCTATTAAGCAAAATTCACTTCTTCATGTCTCTTCTACATCAACATGTGTCCCCTCTTCTTCATGTCTCTTCTACATCAACATGTGTCCCCTCTTCTCCATGTCTCTTCTACATCAACATGTGTCCACTCTTCTTCATGTCTCTTCTACATCAACATGTGTCCCCTCTTCTTCATGTCTCTTCTACATCAACATGTGTCCACTCTTCTTCATGTCTCTTCTACATCAACATGTGTCCCCTCTTCTTCATGTCTCTTCTACATCAACATGTGTCCCCTCTTCTCCATGTCTCTTCTACATCAACATGTGTCCCCTCTGTGTAAAGAGACTCTGAAAGTTTCAGGAACAAAGATTCTCTCTCTTTTTGTGCTGATCCATTTCTATAAAAACCTGTCTGAAAATGAGCTGATCAGATTTTGGCCACTTTATGATGTCATAACGATGTTTTGGCTTGTGTAACCATTAGCCAATCAGCAACCAAGGTAACCCCCCCCCCCCCCTTATCACCTGCATCTCCTCCTAGAGCACCATTGAGTTCTTTTTAACCAAATATCTCTCGGAGGGGCGTGGGGAGGGGCTCCTTATTTTCATCTAAAGTAACAGACAGAGAATCAGCACTTTGGAAACAGGGCTGAAACAGAGGGGATTATGGGATGCTACAATGATCTGTTTGGTGTTTCAGCCAATCAGAGACATGTTCTGGATATATCTGAGACCTGTGATATATTGATGAAAAACAGTCTAATAGGAGACCTTTAACAAAGAAAGCATCAAACTATGAAGCAATTAATTGTAGGTGTGTTTTTGACACATGTGTCATTTAGACTTGAGAGTCTGGAGACAACTCTTTGAAAGCATCATTTGTTAGAAATGTTCTGATTATGTTTGCACAAAACTTACAATGAAATCTATATATTGAAGAAATGTATGTGCATTGTCCTTGAGGAGTAACTTAAGATAAAACAATATCACTTACTGTACAGCCTACTGATTCTATAATAACCCCAACATGAGTGTGTGCCGATCACCAACTTTAAGAAACTCTTGACAGTTTCTGGTCCAGGTTTTTCCTTCCCACTGTGAATAAGGAATATGGATGACTGTTCATTCTCAGACCAACAATATGTTCAACTCTGTTATAACCAAGGCTATGCCCGTTTGATGATTTATTTTAGTTGTCATTATCTACAATTTTTTAACTTCACGGTCAACTTGCATATTTTCTACTTTTTAAATGCTGTTTCATTTCTATTTTGAGATGTTTACATTTTAAGGTTCAAGGTTAGTTTATTTGTATAGCACATTTTAATACACAGAAGCAATTCAAAGTGCCAAAAGTACATCTTATGTTATCTTACATCGATCTCAAGCCTATCCAGATCGCCTAACTCCCATAGAAACCGCTTTTTAAATGTTTTTTCATCTAAGTCCACACAACTTTTCAAACCAGTGACATTTCTGCCTGCAAGCTTACAAGTGTGTCTCAAGTGGCCATGATAACTATGACAGGAAAAAGGTGATGTAATATGAGAAGAGACACAGTCCTTGTAAACTCAGGACTTTCACCCAGGACATGACACCATCTGATTGTGTCTTGAACTGATTCATTTCAATATACATGGCGTTGCATATGTAATGTAACGTCCAACCACATCTTGACTTCTAACCCTTGCCTGTCCCCGACCAGCCCTTTGCCTACTGTCTGCCGGTTTTTCTTACACCAGAACTTTTCTGTGGAAACAAGAAATTATAAAGCTGGTTACCGACTCTCCCTGGTCTCCCGTGTGTTGCACTTTGGTTCTCAGCTCGTTCGTGACACAAATAATGTTGAATGGTTACCCAGTGCATTAAAAATGACAACAAGTGGAGAGAATAGCTCTCTGTATTACTCAGTGTCATGATCTCTTACACCCTGCAGGATAGTTGCAGTACTTTAGTGTCGTACAGCCTGCCTCCTCCTACTGTAGAACAACAACCCTCACCTTGATTTACTCCCCTCTCTCATTCTCTCATGCATATCAGGGCGGTGCACAACTTTACGATTCAAACCATAAAGGTGCAATGGAGCGTGTTTCATTCACAGCCGGGATACTTGGTCCATTAACCCCGACCCCCCCTTCAGCGTCCCCGTGCAGGATGACCTGTGTGGCGACTCCTGACTTCCTGTGGAGAATCAACTCTTTATCTCACACTTGACCTGAAAAGTTTTACCAAGATGGCCTTAAAACGCTGAGGTGTGTGTGATGGTGTGTGAGTTATATAACATGTCCAGGGTTGACAGGGTCTTATATCAACCCACCCAATTTGGGATTAATAAAGTATCTATCTCTCTATCTATCTATCTATCTATCTATCTATCTATCTATCTATCTATCTATCCATCCATCCATCCATCCATCCATCCATCCATCCATCCATCCATCCATCCATCCATCCATCCATCCATCCATCCATCCATCCATCCATCCATCTATCTATCCATCCATCCATCCATCCATCCATCTATCCATCCATCCATCCATCCATCCATCCATCCATCCATCCATCCATCCATCCATCCATCCATCCATCCATCCATCCATCCATCCATCCATCCATCCATCCATCCATATCTACAAACATCTAACATCTACAAACAGACCATATTTTTCTGGATAAAGTTGATTTTATTTTTGCCTGATTCAATTGAAATAGCGAAAGTTTAGCAAATAAAATATATTGTACTTTTGAATTGAAACCGTAAAAGTTGTACAATTGTTAAGTTATGGGTTGGACTGTATATTTATCCAGTATTGTATGAAAGCAATTGGTAACAGAAAGGAGAAAACCTGGTATTTATCTGCTTGATGTTTCTTTTTATCAGATCCACCTGTATCTAAAAAAATGTCAGGATCCTGTGATTCCAGTCATTGACAGATTTGAGTTTCCTCTCCTTATGTAAGCCTCATTGTTGCTCACACAATCCCTCATGCTCCTGCTGTTATCATCACTGTAAAGGGATTCAGGAAATTAAAGTCCCATCACTCGTCTGTCAGGACCATTCATCGCTCATTGTGAGTCCATATCCAAAACGCTCGGGTCTTGAACTCTGCAGAACATCGGTAACCTCTTTCCCTTTTGGCCGTTTGATCCGTTACACAGATGGTTTGCTTCAGGAGAAAAGGTGCTGAGTGAGAGCTGAAAAACGGGGTTTACGGTATCAAAAGAAGGTCAGGGCCAGCGGAGGAATGAGCACACCCAAAGGCTCTGACTGAAGGTAAGGATAATGGTTGTTTTTATTGGTAGGAACTGAGCTTTAATTACATATAAAAGGATTTGTGCATTCAAAAGCTTGACATTTTCCGAATGCTACTTGGGGATGGAAACAATAGGCGAACTGTGGTTTATTTGTGTCAAACGTTTATGTAATGCCCCTATAAAAGATGAGACAAAGCCAATTTTTAAAAATAAATAACACTTAATCTTGTGAGGTGGCAAGTGCTAATGGGGATCCTAATGAACACAAGAAAAATACTAAATTTGTGACGGGAATTTCGGCTTTGCGACCACGAAAGATGTCTCTGTTACTTTCCATGTGACGCTGTGACGACCCCTGCTTTACTGTCTCCTGTGGTGTGTGTATGGCCCTTTAATGTTCTCCCTCTGTTTGTGCCAGCGCTGATTGAGGACACCTGGCTGCTGGCACCGGAGGATTGAAAGGCCTGAGTCTCGATCTCTCTCCCCGCAGAGGACCTGTTCTGGGAGAGCAGCCACGTCGCTTATACTTTTGCCTTTTTGTTAGGTTTTGTTGAGTTATTGTTAAATAAATATATTTTCCTATATATTCTTGTCCTTTCCACGCTTTTTGTTACGGCCAAGAGCCAGGCCATGACAACGCTAATAGTTATTTGTTTGTAAAAAGATTAAGTATGATATTCGACCCTAGTCAAAAAGCGCCAAACTGACAAATATGTGGAATAAGTACATTATTTAAAACACAACATGTCCGCTTCCCGCCGATTCCTCCTATTTTTCTGAACCCTTGACTGTGGATCTAGGTCTGATGAAGCAATAATTAACCAGTACTTTTGTTTGTTGCATGGATAGTGTGTATTTTTGGAGATAACGAGGTTAAAGAAATGTGCTTTCAGTCAAATGGGCAATTTCTCTGACTTATGAGCCTTTGGACCAATGGCATTGAACTTTGCAATAGGGTAATATCTGAAAGTGATTGTCAGATGTCAGAGATTCTCCCAAGACAAACATTTGACGGCAGATTTTTTAGTGTCTACCAACCATCAATCAGCCACATTTGCTTTAATTGGAGGTGCTCAGACGCCGGCGGTGGAAACTGTTGTTGTAGTGAGAGGCTCCCAGATGGAAACGGGTGTAACCAAATGTGAAAAAGGGTGTTGCTGAGAAAGAGGTGACATATCTCAGTCACTTTTCCCAAGGATAGTAGGATCCGTCAGTACGTCTTAAAGAGTATTAGTTTCAAAGAGACCAGGAAAGCTTTAAATCTCATTTACCAGATATATGATGGTGATGTTATGCTATATGGAGGAAAACAGATGCCAAATTAACCATTTAATAATGTTAAAATACTCTTCTCAGTTTTGACCCACTAAATATCAAATTCCTGTCGTCAGAATGAGTAAATCCTTCACAATGCTCTCCACCTCATGAACTAAAGGTCCTCTCATCTGGTTTTTGCTTTCCTGATGAGATGTCTGATGAGGGTTTCCGTTGAAAGAGCTGTTGAATTTCTCCCTTGTGTGTTAGCAGCTTCCCCCCGGGGCGACCTCCCACTCTGAACAATGTTGACACGTTATGAGCTCGCTGTTGACTCTCCCACTTCCTTTGATTCCCTGTAAGAGCAAGTGTGTGTGCACATATGAAAACACACCCCCATTTGACGTATTTAACTCTTATTCTCTTATGACTGCTCCCTTTCACTGACATCCCCTCAATTAGTGTCCTCTGCCTTTTTGACTCCTCAGAAAGTGGGCTGACAGCCTCCTTAAAATGAGCAATTATCACTGTTTTCATTTTTAAATATCGACCATCTTGGTCAGGATATAATTATAATTAGGATATCCTTTTCCCACTTGCCAGTAATAAGTCACATTTGATGATTTCCCATGTTTTTCCACGCCAAACGTTGATGTTCGTAGTGAAGCCAGGGTGATGGATTTCAGGCGCTTCTCAAAAACAACATGGTGCACCTTTTAATCGTGGCGTCCACTTTACACATTAGCACAATCAATTTAATTGGGATAATTGCCGAGCGAGACGTGACATCAAAGACCGAGGTGAACGACCCAAGGCATGCTATCTCCCAGCATGCATTTCTCCCTTACGTCCAGTGGCTGCAGTGGAACATTTGAAGCGTTTACAATGAGAGGGACGCATGCCAAACCTCATCACTGTGCACATTTGTCCATGTGCTGTTTTCATGTCACGTTGGGGGTCATAGAGCTTGAGTATGTGACTTTTTTTTATCCACAATGTGTGCCGGAGACGCTGCTTTAATGGTTTTAGGAGCCAGATTCTCATGTGTCACGTTCTCCGAGCTCTCAGAACATTGAAGACGAGGTTATACCATTCGTTGAGTTCCAGTTTCTGAATAATGCTGTTCTTTGTAAATGGGTACAATGCACAGTACCATTAACACCGCATGTGGGCGGGAACATTGTCACACCCTGCATGAGCGTCCAAAGTTTGTCTGTGACATTTTGTGAGTTTCAAGGCACAATGAGTGGGATTTTCCTTAAAATAAAAACGACTTATACACAAATAATCCCTCTCAATCATCACTGTCTAAATCTGCAGAGACACTTCAGACTGTTTTATAACTTTCCTTTTCATTTTGCTTTGACGTTTCTGGGCCACAAACTCTTATGAAACATAGGGAACAGGTAGAAGGCATGATGCAAAAGGTCACAAAATGAGAGTAATCCACCAAAAAAAGCTTACAACCCACAACTAACAGTGCAGACCAGAGTCAAAGCTTTTTGAAGAATAATATAATAATACATTATGTATTAATGCATCCTAAAAGAGTATTGTGAAATTAGCATAACTTGTACATTTAAATGCCAATAAATAAACTCAAAATATAGTTACGGTTAATATAGCATAGATCGATTGATGTCATGGTGTCGTTATCAAAGGTACACAGAGATTAGGTTCATAGAAATAGAGAGAATCATTCCCAGTAAACTGCGATGAAATGACTTTAAAAACCTTAAAGCAGGCACTGGATGGCCGTGAATAGCATCCGCCAGAAACAGCAGATATTCTCTAATATCCTAACAAAATAAAAACTATGATATCCTTCCTTTTGTTGCCGTCTCACAACACCTGGCCTCGCTAACAGTGGCTTAAATCCAGCATATTCAACAGTGAAGTCCACCATGATGTTAATGAAATGTTCCCTTGTGTTTGCAGTCACGCACTTACAAGGTTTTAAAAACACAATGCGAGTGCAAACCATCACATTTGCACGGTTTGTATGCTAAATTCAGGGTGAAAAGGGCCATGCACATCCTCAGATTTAAACATGTATTAAACATGATGCAGGTCTTGCATACCGAATGCTTGGCTGACTCCAGATATAAGGAAGGTGTTGGTAGATTAGATCCATAACTCTCTCTCCATGCAGATACTCCACATGTGGTTGCTTTGTTTTTTGGCACAACTCATCATGCAACCTCAGCCACCCTTTGGTCGGGAAGCAATTGAAGGCAGCAGGAAGACGGCGATGTCAGCAGACGAGACAGGAAGAGAAGAATCCATCAGGAAGAGAAGAATCCATCAGGAAGAGAAGAATCCATCAGTCAGTCGTCACTCATCACCACGTGTCGCTCAGTGACCGGAGCAGAGGCTGTCACCCCATCATGATAAACAGAGGCCAGAGTACGGGGGTGCGTGTCCGTCACACACACACACACACACACACACACACACACACACACACACACACACACACACACACACACACACACACACGCTCACACACACACGCTCACACAGCCTCGTGCCGACTCCACTGGCATAATTAGAAACATTTGGGATCATTTGCAAAGGGAACACGAGCTCTGATGGGATCCAGATGCACTACTGGGTTTCACCGAAATACAGGAACCCTTATTTACGAGGGGCCATTACTGGCTCCTCACCCAGGGAGGTGTGTGCGTGTGTGTGTGTGTCTGTGTGTGTGTGTGTGTGTGTGTGTGTGTGTCTTAATGATTGTTTGTTGCAGGATCATCCATATTCAGGTCAGATTGAGTTTAATGTCTTTTGTTTTTTGAAATGTTTAGTTTTTTGTCGTGGTGTTTCTGAACATAACTTGTGAGCTTAAATAACTTCATACATTAAAGAAGTTGCCAACGAAGACAAGCTTGAATTCCTTTTATTGGACAGCATTTGGTCCTTTCAGGATATGCAACATGTTCTCCATACAAGTGGACTTTTTGTGTCTTAAGACGACTTTTATGTCAATATGTCTGACACAGTTTAATTCAAACGTCTTCTTCTTTTGTTGTCAACAAAAAGCCTCTTTTGGATTTCCTGTGGAGACGGAAAAGAAACACACGTTTAGCTTCGTATTTGAGAAGTGAGACTCAGAAGAAGAAAGTACAACATTGTAGACATGTACTTGGGACAGAGAACGCAGAAAGTGAATTTAAAAAAACAAGAGATTTTGATAAATAAACTTCCATAATATACATTTTTAATGCAAAACAACATGTTTTTCTTCCTTATAGAGTAAATCATAATATTTGACAGTTTGATTATTTTCATATAAGTGTTTAATAGTTTGAAAGTCTTAACAAATTCTTCAATTTCCCATAAAACATCCAGTAAAATTGGATGTTACTGTCGTTTTTTTGCCATTTATATATGTAAAATGTTGCATATAACCATTATGTTAACAATGCATTCAACATTACATGCACTGACGATGACTGCAATAACGGTCTGTAAAGCAAAGAGGAGAGTGTTGCAGCTTCTAGATCTATGCTGCCCCCTTGTGGCTGGGATGTAAACTGTAATGTTGCACATATTAGATTAAAAGTGCTTCTTTTGGATATATTTTTTGATGGGAGATGACAGAATGGTGAGCATCATGTGACATTCCCATAAAACCGTCATACTCTCATGATCCAGCTACTTACATTTTTATTTAACTGTTGCTTCCAAAAATCCATCCACATACAGCGTCTGACTTTTCCCACTGTTCCTTCAGTATGCCTGGAAAATGGAGAACAAATAAACAAATACCTTCTTTATGACAATTACCAAAGGTGTTTTTTTACTTAGAAACCTGTTCATAAGTCATAAAAACACTCTTTAGATCAGGTTTTCATTCTCATGTTTCTGTACTCTCTGGATCATCACTGACCTTTCAGCAGTGGCGAGTCCATCGATTAAAATCAGATCAGAACATCTTCATCGTTCAGTCTCTCCTCGGCCTCCATCACCACTTCCTGTTTGATCAGGAAGCTCAGTGTTGCTTCTGAACATCTCCATGATGCTGCGTGACATCACTCAGGTGTCAGTGAACTGATCGATGGTAGGAAGGATCCCTGCGGAGAACACACACATACAGTGAGGAAATGACATGGCTGCACATATGTATATTGGTGTGTGTGTGTGTGTGTGTGTGTTTGTGTGTGTGTGTGTGTGTGTGTGTGTGGCCTAGCATTACTATACTTGTGGGGACCTAAATCTGTTTACACAGTCACGTGTGGAGACTCGCCTCCCTTATGGGGACAAAATGGAGGTCCCCATGAGGGGAATCATTCATTTTAGGGTGAATACTTGGTTAGGTTTAGGGTTAGGGTTAGGCATGTGTTGGTTATGGTTAAGGTTAGGATAAGTCTCCAGGAAATGCATGTAAGTCAATGTAATGTCCCCTGAAGTGATGCATACATGGTATGTGTATGATTTTGTGTGTGTGTGTGTGTGTGTGTGTACCTTTTGCAGGCCGGCTGAGAGTCAGTGTGACCTCAGCTGGTGAAGTCTTGAACAGCTTTAGCACCCTCTGCAGTGAGTAGAGAAAACGTTGAACAGAAATATTACTCCACTACAATTTAAAAGTCTTGCATTCAAAACCCTGCTGGAGTAGATGTCTTAAACGCTGAATACACCTAAGGTATAAAAACTAAAAGTTACCAAGGTGCAGTCAAATGTTCCCTGTCAGGGTTCACTATTATATATCATGTTTTTGGATTAATAACACTGCTGCATTAATGTATATGTTTCATTTTACTGCTGAAGATTTACTGTCTGTAAACGATCATCCTATATTTGTAGCTTCGTCCTGTGAGAGTCATGTATCTATAAAAAGTCAACTTTTCATGAGAACTCACTAGCAATAGGGTCAGAAAATTGAGCCACTTTAAGTAAACTAGCTTTAGGGAACTATGTGTGATTCAATAATTGCATATAATCAAATGACGGCAACATATCTGCCTAACTAAAGCTCGGTGTCTGATTTTAATACAACAGGTCGCCAAGTTTCCTTTGTGACAGTGATGCGTCACACTGATACGTCATTGTACAATAGAGAAAAGCAAGTCCATTACTTATAAGCAAATCATGGATTACTAACAGAGATGGCAAAAGTACACACATCCTTTACTCAAGTAGAAGTACAGATACTCGTGTTTAAAAATACTCTGGTAAAAGTAGAAGTACTGACTAAACTTCTTTACTCAAGTAAAAGTAAAGAAGTATGGGCTTTGAAATGTACTTCAGTAAAAAGTACCCATAACTAGCAGCTGTTTTAAAGAGTACCTGACCTCCCTTTATATTAATAGAACAATAATGTCATTGTTAGCTAATGAATGTTTCCATGCTGAACAACGGCAACATGACAACGTTTTCATTGGTCCCTCTTCTTTAGAGAAGACCAGGAAATGATGGATACACGGATCGTGTTCAAATCAATAGGCACGCAATGACTCTAAATAATAATGATCACGCCACCAAACACACATTCAAACTAAAGGAACCAGCCGGTTTGGAAAATGTAAGAAGTAGAAAGTTCAGGTATTTGAGTTCAAAATGTAAGAAGTAGAAAGTACAGGTATTTGGGTTCAAAATGTAAGAAGTCGTCAGTAAAAAGTCGTCAGTAAAATAAGTAGTGGAGTAAAGTTCTGATACCAGATAAATGTACTTAAGTACAGTAACGAAGTATTTGTACTCCACTACTTCCCACCTCTGTTAATGAATGAATAAACCTGATTTATGATGTGCACATACAGGGTAGGTGAGCTCTTTGAGGGACTGTCCGTTGATGGCCAGCAGGACGTCGCCCTCCTCGATCTGCCCGCTCTGCTGCGCCGGCTGTCCGGAGAAAAGCGTCTTGATCCGGACCAGGCTGTTGAAATCCTGGATGGGGGGGTCCAGCTCACACATCAGGAAACTGAAGCCCAGTCCGTTGGCACACTTAGTCAGAGTCACATCCTGGGTGTTTCCTGAGGGTTTGGAGAAAAGGAGAATTTGGGATGATGAAGAGGTGGTGGATAAAGGGAAGAGGAGAGAAACAGATACAAATCATTAGATGTTTTTTATAAGGATTTATAGGAATGACTGGTACTACCGAAAGATGGATTTTCAACCCAAAAATAAGTGAGTGAAAAGACGCGGTAGATAAATGAAAGAGGAGAGAAAAGATACAAATGATTAGATTGTTATCTTATATGGGAGTAAAGGTTTTCCCAGTAGCTTCCTTTCTTTCTTGGATAAACAGCAAATGGTATCACTGGTCCTACAAAAAGTTTGGAATTTCAACCCAACATTTTGTAAAGACATATGTATATTGGTGTGTGTGTGTGTGTGTGTGTGGTGTGTGTGTGTGTGTGTGTGTGTGTGTGTGTATGTTGGTACTATCATCCCAAAAAGAACAAAAACGAATTTTTTTTTAAAAACGGATTTTAAAACTCAGAAATAGTTGTTTTGACCTGTAATTTTTGACCATTTTAGGTAACTATAATCCCCTTTTTAGTTCCGTAAAACTTTTTCATCAAGTGTTTGTTGTTGTCATACTAATTTCAGCCACAAGAGGCTGAGGTGCACCACAACCCGATCATTTTAATTTCACTTTAAGTAGCGGATTTTCTCTTTATCTCTCATATTTTACATTACGGCCCTTGCCTTCGTTTGCCAAGATACATACTATTTTTTCTAACTTGTCTCTCAGGGTTTACGTAGGCTTTAGCTAGCCGCTTGATAGCATCAAAACAAGAAACTGTAAACCTGGCTTTATCCATCAATAAAATCAGCCAACCACAATACAATACATTTAACAAATCAGATATAACATGCTAATAAGTAAACTTAAGAGTTGTTAGTAAGTAGATTTAGACACAGCCAAGCTGTCTGTTTTCCTTTCTTTGTGCTAAGCTAACTAGCTGCTGGTTGTAGCTGTATATCAGAGTGATGTCATTCTTTTCATATGACTTGCATAAAAAACAATATTTTGTTCTATTACATAGTACACTGTTTTGTCATTAAAGGTAATCTAATTACATTTACAGTCAAGATAAATTAATTATTACTTGCATGTCAAATTCATTCTTCTGTAGACATAATAAAAGGCAACAGTAAAATACATTATAACACCATTTTGTTTTCGCAACAAATACATATAAAACAAGACAACACAAGTCTTTACAGAAATAAGTAGGAGGGACATTTAAATGGTTTGAGTGTCAATAGACCTCGGCTGTTTTCTGTAAATGGTTTTCAAGATAATACTTTGACTCGATGCAATAACGTCTGATCTGCCTGCCTGTGTGAGAGGAAAGAGGAAGATGACAGATATAGAAGGACAGGCCGAGGGATAAGGAAGACCAGAGGGGATAAGAAGAGGAAGGTCAGGGTCAGTGAGGAAGATCAGGATGAAGAGGAGGAAGTGTGTGAAGGTTCACCTCGACAGCTTAGAGAGAACGATCTCTCACGCGAGTGTTTCCTCTGTAGTGTTCGTGACTGTTTAGCCCTGAGCCTGTTTTTCAGGTCTCAGGCTCGAAAATGACATTCCCAGAACAAATGACCATATCTTCACTTCTAAAAGGGGTAAATTAATAATCTTTTTTCTCAAAGCAAGGTTACATCTGGATGTAGAAGTGTCAGAATCAATATAGATGTTTTTATTTTAAAGTGGACCTATCATGCTATATTTGACAAATATATTGTAGGGCCATACCTATACAAAACATGTCTGTGAAGTTTTTTTTTCAAAATCCAAACAGATCACCCATTGCAGCCATGCCTCATACTGCTCAAACCTCTCTTTTGCAGCCCTGTTAGAGAAAGGCAGATTTTGGGTCCTTAGCTTGAAAAAAAGAAAGAAGAGGAGGCGGAGCTAATGCCTGATCAGAATTCTACCGGAGATAAAGTTAAATTCTGCTGTGATAAAACGCCATCCTGTTTAAACCACGTCAAGGATTATTTCTGAAATAGTATGGAGCTCAAATGCTTTTTCTCTTGCAGGTTTATCACAAGTGAGTTCCTTTTTTATTTCCTCTTTTTAAACACATGTGCTTCAGTACAGGTTAGCTCTGAGTGTTAGCGAGGCTTGCTAATGTAAACAAAGACGAGATTACGTCCAAAACACGTCAGGCATTGTTTCTGATGGCAACTTTCTGTGGGTCCGCCACCGATTTGACGTCAGGTCGGATGGAATCTGTATCCGCTCCTTGTACACCCGTTTTTAAAAGATTTGGGTACGGAGGAAAAGAGAGAGGGTTTTATTTTCTGACGCTGCGTGAGTTCCCCGACACACCGGGGACACATATTTATGTATAAAAGACATCACAAAGTGCATTTTGCATGATAGGTCCCCTTTAAAATAAATTCAGATTGAACATAGTAAAAAAATGTAAATTATAGTGTCCGTCCAAATTTTTTTTTTTACTTATAGTGAAAACCACCCTTGAATGATGGGATAGTAGACTAAAAGCTTTAGGAATCCAAATTATAACATATAATAAGTACCCT
The DNA here is from genome assembly GCA_031216635.1 of Dissostichus eleginoides. Lineage (NCBI taxonomy): Eukaryota > Metazoa > Chordata > Actinopteri > Perciformes > Nototheniidae > Dissostichus > Dissostichus eleginoides. The sequence goes on along the minus strand of CM062284.1, from coordinate 6,210,978 downwards.
GTATCAAGATTGATGCAAAACAAGTGAAATTTGACCTTTTTAGAGAGATTTAGAAAAAAAACCCACTTTGGGGTCATTTGGGTGCCTTTTCCATATCTCTGGCCCCCCTCGTTCGATTTTGATGATTGACACCTCTTTTGAACCGTTAGAGCCAATAGAATCGAGGGGAAGTTCCTAAAATCCATCTAAACATTACCCATTGGTGAATGAGTGCTGCGCAGCCAGAATGCCCCGGAACCGGAAGCTGCGATACACTCTGGTGGCTACCATTAGCAGCTAATTTAAAATCTCCGATTTTTACATAAAAATGGAATTATGGATTATCAATAATTTTTTCAAAGTGACAGACACATTGGATTAACCTATGGATTAACCTTCAGCAGCGTTTTTATCGTTTTAATGCCATTGAACACGACTTTTGATCAGAATAACAGCTAAGGTGAGAAGATCTCCCGTGTTTGCTCCGTAATGCTACATGTTGTGATGTCTGTGTTTGCTTCCCCTGTCGCGAGTCCTGATCGCCCAGTGATGATACTATACCTATATAATCTGTGGAATCTCAGCTTTAATCAGATATCTTGTATGTGCAGTTACGATAAGTAATAAGGGTATTTTTTACCTTGAGTTCTATGCTAAGTGCGTTAGCATTTTCTTGCTCAGGGGTCATTTAGACGCTTCTTATGAGACTTGTGTTTTGTTTTGGTAAAAATGGTTCGTACTGTCAGTTAGCTGAGTTTCTTCCCGTTAATCTGGTATGACACATTAATAGGTTTTTAAATATTAAGAAGCCCTGAGACACAGTTTCGTGAAAAAAACCCGCAGCCCCCTCTACCGGGGGCTCTCGGGCTTAACAGGTTGATCTGCCTCTCTACAAGGAACTGCAGATGGACCTGTTTGCCAAGTTGTATTTATTATGGGAGAACGCAAATGGTTCTTCTCCAAGAAATAGATCCTGGTTGTGACACCAATATGTTTTTTGTGCACTTCAATTAAAAGTAAATGGACTGCATTTATAAAGTTACCTTTTACTCCGGATTACTGTTTATGTTAAACTTTTTTTTGTTTTCTTTGTTTCTGTTCTGATTTTATGTAAATCGTCTTTGAGCATTAGAAAAAAGCGCTATACAAATCCCATGTATTATTTTCCAGTCTTTGTAACAACCCAAAGCGTTTTTTTCCATATACAAGTCAGCATTTACCCATTTACACACATTCAGATATGCTATACAAGGTGCCACCTGTTCAGAGAGACTAACATTCAAACACACTTGCACACCATTGGCCATCTGGAGCAATTTGGGGTTTAGTTTTAACCCCAAGGACATGTTGACTGCAGGGGGCTTCAATCAACAACCCTTAGATCGGTGGAAGACCATGTTACCTCTTGAGTAAAAGAGCAATAGTCTATTATTTTACTCAATGTGAATTTGCTGAATTTCCTGCTACTTGTGACTTTGTGATGTGAGTTAATTATTTTATTATTTGTATTGTATTTATCCTTTTATTTACTTGTATTATTATTATTTTATCTGTGACCATGACCTAATGGGGTAGGGGTAGGGGATGGGTAATTGTATTTCCTTTTACAGACAATGTTCTGTACTTTGTTTAAAGGTCCCCTATTATACTGTTTTTCATCAATATATTATAGGTCTCAGATATATACAGAACATGTCTTGAAGTGTTTGGCTCCAAATACCAAACAGATCATTGCAGCATCCCATAATCCCCTCTGTTTCAGCCCTGTTTCAAAAGTGCTGATTCTCTGTCTGTTATAGTGACGGGAATTACGGCTCTTTGAAGGGAGTCGGATCTTATGGCTCCGTTCCTTTCCGAGAGCCGTTCAAAAGAGCCGTTTTTTAGTTTTAAGGGGGCGGGGTTAATAGGTTTAACTGCGAAATAATCACCAGGATAATGATTGACTGTATTGCCAGAAATCTACTTTTACTCACAGAAAATGTATAACTAACTACATCTCTCAGGCAGCCAAACTCCTACTCAAGCAGCATGCGTTATGCCATCATCTACTGCAAATTGGCATTCAGGAAAGCAAGTTCCCGTAAAGACGAGTGGATTTATGGCAGGCAGTGAACCAACGATAAAAATAACGTTCATAAGAATCGGATCGTTCGCGAACGTCACATCACTAGTCTGTTACTTTAGATGAAAATAAGGAGCCCCTCCCCACGCCCCTCTGAGAGATATTTGGTTAAAAAGAACACAATGGTGCTCTAGGAGGAGATTCAGGTGATAAGGGGGGGGGGTTACCTTGGTTGGTGATTGGCTAATGGTTACACACAGGGCCGTCCCTCCCTACAGGCCGATCATGCAGACTGCGTGGGGCCTCACCTTGCGGAGGGGGCCTCACCTTGCGGAGGGGGCCTCATCTCGCGGAGGGGGCCTCATCTTGCGGGGGGAGCCTCAACCCCCCCCCCGTCGACGCTCGCAAAACAGAGGGCCTCATCATATAACTTTGCGTGGGGCCTCCAGTTGGCCAGGAACGGCCCTGGTTACAGCCAAAAAATCGTTGTGACATCATAAAGTGAATGTGCTGAAAAGTGTCTGCAAAAAAACATATATATATATTTTGATTTCTTTTTTAAAAAGAGCATTAGTCTACCCTAAACCGGGCTCTCCTACCGTCGTTGACAAAGCTGTAGTCCCGGGGCCGATCGGAGGTGTTTGTGGTGGTTCTGGTGGGCGAGCAGCTGTTGATTCTGAGCGGGCTGGAAGCTGGACTCATGCTCTGATTGGATGCACTTCTGATGGTGTCCGGGTGAAAAGAAATCCTGGGTAGTTTAATCGTCACCCTCTGTACAACCAAGGTCACCACCTGGAGTAAAAAAATCAAAGTATCATTACAGTTTTGAGGATTCACCCTCTGGGAACCAAACAATATGTGCAAAACTGTTGTGCAAATCCATCTTGTAGATAATTATCAACATCATGAGTGTATAAACGTATATAATTATTAGGCAAGTCAGTCACACTATGTTAGGTGAAAATGAAACACTGGAGCTGGAAGACACACCTGGGGGTTCCCCTTCAGATACAATAGCAACAGAGAGAGAGAGAGAGAGAGAGAGAGAGAGAGAGAGAGAGAGAGAGAGAGAGAGAGAGAGAGAGAGAGAGAGAGAGAGAGAGAGAGAGAGAGAGAGAGAGAGAGAGAGAGAGATAGATAGTGTGCTAGCTTGCTAACACCCAGATGTCTCAATCAAAGAAGATTTGTTCTGTCTTTGACACTAAAAGAAAGTTGTCCTTGTACATTTGGGGACGTAGAGTATGAACCTAACATGTACAATATGTCATCATTAGTCTCTAATGGTCTTTTTCCTAAGTCACATTGTGTCTTACCTCCCCAGTTTTGCTCAGATGCTCCACGGCCTTCTGGTAGGTGATTTCCTGGAAGTTAATCCCATCCACCTCCAACACTCTGTCGCCTGTTACAGAGAGTTAGAGACAAATCAACTGTCCGTCTCACTATCAAATTCAGAAAGTGCTGAAGGACTCATAGTGCTGTATCAATCAATAAAAGGCCTTATTGGGGTTGCTTCAAATTACTATAAACAGATCAAACATAGCATTATTTAAGCAGTTTGCAAAGAGTTCTCCACAAGTGCATAAACGTTAAGCATTGTTGGACTTGATATTGAGTTGTCATAGGGTTCGAGTTATAATCTGAGCTTTATGGGGGTCTTTAAAACTAACGTTAGGGGAGGAGATACATATATCAATAACAGCCGGGTAATAACGTAAATAGCGGGTGATATTTATAAGAGAGAGAGAGAGAGAGAGAGAGAGAGAGAGACTTCACTGCTCATTACCTGGTCCAACACACACACACACACACACACACACACACACACACACACACACACACACACCACACACCTTGGAGGTGAAGTGCAGGCATTTTGTCATTCAAGAGAGAATACGATGCGTAGTTCTTTCGGAAACATGTTTTTCTTTTAGCCTATTTACCTCGTTAACGTAAATAATGCTCATTACATTGAAACGCATTATTTGTGATTCAAATAATGGTTGTTGGTAATGTATAGCGACCCCCACAGATGTACGAATTCACTGCTTTCATAGGAGCTCAGACCCCTCCTCATGAGAATTCCCATTGGCTCCCACATAACTCGAACCCGGGTCATACCTGAATGTAGACGCCCATCTCTCTCTGCAGCGCCTCCTGGAACAAGGCATCTTATGTAAAGTCCTTCATTTGGAACATTAGTGTTCCAGCCATCCTGATCGATTAATGAGAAAAAAACATGAATTCAGTATTCTAATATATACTGATATAGGAGGGGAAACAGTGTGCCATGACCCAGTTTCACTATTTGTAGTGAGGTAGTGATGTAACATGGACAAAGCACTCTCTCCCTCTGTAAGCCGGTCAGATGTTAATCAGATTGCGTCGAGCAGACTCATTCTGACTCACTGCTCCAGATTAGTTGCTGTACTAATTACCCTACCTGACTCTTTTTCCTGATGTAAACACATTACACAGATATAATGTAATGTCAGGTCTCCCTTGAAAAAGAGATCAATGATCTCAATGGGATTCACCTGGATAAATAAAGGTTTGAAATGAAATGAAATGAAATAGGATTGTGCAGGTCTGTACCATGGATGCAAACCAATATCTTGCAAACAGAAAGTAGTAGAAGGATTTCCTGCCAATGCTGTCAATGCAGTAATTGAAAGTACAGTAATATATCTAAGCAATAATAGGCTTTTGAGCCGTTGGGTTTCTAAGCTGTAGTCTATTATTGTTGGTGACTATCGCATTCCAATTGGATCACTTTACGTAAAAGCCAATTATTAGCATCTAGTTTAACCACTTTTTCATTTCCATTAGGGCAAAATCAAGTATATTCAGATAGCATGATAAGTCTCTGTCTAGCTGCAACACACTAAGCTTTGCAATTGAGCGTCAACGTTATTTGGCAACTTTTGGTGCTAGTTTTTAGCTCCTTTCATTGGAAGAAAGTTGGCATTACTGAACAAGCCTCTCTGCATTTTGTTTTCCAGGGCTTAGTGCCATAAATCGAGCCACATTTCTGCCCAGGAGATCGAATAGTGCTGTAGTACAAAATTACATAATCAAGGCCGAAGCTTATACTGTAGGGAAGCCATCTAAATGCAGAAGGTGTCATTATTCTATAGCCAGTATAATGAGAAGTTAAGCAGAAAACCTTGTCTTTTGCCACTTTAAAGAGAGACAGGAGTCCTGTGCATGTACATTTTTTACAAAATATTTCACAAACTAAGATAAGATAAGATAAGATGGACCTTTATTAATCCGTGTGGGGAAATTCAGTAGTTTAAAAGCAACAGGGTAAGGATGAAACACAGGACAGCACAGATTCACACAGATTAATAAAATTAAAGATAAAATCTAAGTGAACTCACAGAGATGCTGATGCCCAGACTTCCTGAGATCTTTCTGAGCTCCACAGAGATCTCCAACGGCCTCACACAGTTTGGAGGGGGAGACAGACAGCAGTTGTCCTGAAACACACACACACAGAAACAGCAATGATTTCCGTCCTGATCCTCTGTATCTCTGACTAAATACACACACACACACTGATCACGAAACCTTCCCCATGATTACCTGTGCTCGTACTTCTCGGGGGACGTTCAGCCTGTTGCTGGTCTTCGGAGTCATCATGACAGAAACTATTTCATCCAAACCGTCTTGTTCTGAAGAGCCGTCCGTTACCGACGTGCCCTGGGATTCATCATTCCTAAACACGGGAGATCGCACGCTGTTGGGACTGGGGCTCACTGTGGATAGAAACAACAGCTATGTTACACCTCAAAAAACTGAAGTAAAACATTTTGAGAGAATTCCATGTATGGTAAGAGTAGCCTTCAATTCTATGTGTTAAATGTTTTTGTCTGACTGTGTAAGGCAAATACTTCTACATTTCAAACCTTGAATACGTTTAGTTACAGAAATCGTCGGATACAGCTCTCCTTAATTCCCTTTATAAGAAGCTAGAGCCAGAAGCTAGTTAGCTTAGCACAGAGACTTAACACAGAGGGGATATATAGTAGGTAATGTACACCTACGTTTTGATTTGATGTAGATAAAAATAACATAAAACATAAAATGTGAATTCATGAAGTTTGAAATTGCTGGTAGAGGTTTATTGCTACCTTTGGACAGAGCTAAGCTAGCTGTTTCGCCCTCGTTTTATAGTTTTCCATATCTCTTCATGCTAAGCTAAGCTAACAGCTGCATGAAGCTATAGAAAAAAAGTCACGACGCAGCACAAAAAAGAGAAAGGAAATCTAATTTGTACGTTAGTAATTCACAACAGGTGCATCAAGAGAATAGGCTAATACCACACAAACACAGGAGGGTCAGGGTCAAAGCCACAGGATCATCACACACACACACACACACACACACACACACACACACACACACACACACACACACACAGCACCTTTTGGCTGTGAGATGATGAGCTGCACCTCCTCAGGGCTGCTCTGCATGACCTCTGCTGCCTCGCTGAAGGTCACGCCCTCCAGGCTGATGTGGTTCAGAGAGATCATACGACCGCCTGGGGGCAAAGGTCACAGTGAGCGGGGGGGTGGTGTCCGGTAACAGTGCAGTTTGAAGACCTGAACCCACATATGACCTCAAAGGCCTGTGATCAAATCCCACAGACACCTCCACTACTCAGTGTCCTTCTTTGTACTTTACTTCACCTTCTCTGCATCCATTTCCTTAAAGAACAAGGATTCTCTACAAAATGGGTTGATCTACTATTTGAATAAGTGCCGTTATTACACGGGCAAATCATAAAACAAAAGGGTCCCATGTCACATATGGAATAAGCCTCACCACCTCTCCTACGACACACAAACTCAACAGTTGTTTAGCCTGTTTTTGATTTAGTTCTGTCTCTTTCTGGTCCTTTTTGGATTGTTTTCCCCATTTCATAGCCATTGTAAGTGTCTTTGCGTCTCTTTGAAGCTTTTTCTGCCTCCCTTTGTTGTCATATTAAGTTTGTTGAAGTCATTATTTGAGCCCTGGTCAAATGTTTCTTTTGACCCCAGGATATTTGGCTTGTCCGGCAGTGGCACAGTCAGTAGGGGCTTGAACTGTGAGCTGTAGGGTCGCCGGTTCAAGTCCCCGAACAGACCTAAATATGGAGTGTGGACTGCTACTTGGAGAGGTCCCAGTTCCCCCCCCCTGGCCCTGCTGTGGTGCCCTTGAGCGAGGCACCGGACAACCCCCTTCCCCCCCCCACTCCCATTGCTCCCTGGGTGCTGTCCAATAGCTGCCCACTGCTCCTGGTACTATGATGGGTTAAATGCAGAGAACACATTTCACTGTGTGTGCTGTGTGCTCTGCATGTGTGACCATTAAAGAGGGTTTCATCCCTCCCAATTCTATCTATTGTGCGATAATCAGTTTGCGTTTATGGGGAAAATTGGACCGATAGAACTGATAAAGATAAAGTTTGATAACCAATTAGGAAAGCAACGTCCTTCAAAACAGTCAAAGGCTGAACTATAGCAGTATATTAAACAGTGTTGATAAGGATAGAGTAAAAATGTCCACATGATTCTCTACCTGGTCGAATGCGTCCGTCCTTATCAGCCGGTCCACCAGGCACAATGGAAGCAACAAATATGCCCAAGTCATAATGGCCAACAGTGTCCTCTCCCACTATCAGTATACCTGCAGGGACATTACCAAGATGTGTCAAGAAAAAGACTTGTTTGAAAAGAAGGGAATCGTCTAAGGGCTTTTTCTGTAAAATGATGATTTGATCGTCTTACCAAGGCCAAGCTTCGGGTCTTTCTTTAGAGTAACACATATGACTTCTCGATCTGTTGATGACCTTACTCTTGTTGGGGTTTCTGTAAGACAACAAGTAGAATAACATATTAAAGTGGTGCTTTGGCAAAGACGGTTTGGTTTTCTAATTCCGTTTTTTGCATCCTTGTCAAATTACTGGTCCAACTTTTTAATGAAAGGAGTAGCGCGGGCCAAGGGAGAACATGTTACATTTTGGAGTGGAGATTTAATATTGTGAGATATGGCATTTAGCCTGGGTGGAGGTCTGTGCTCGCTAAGTGCTTTCAATTCAACTTTAACCTAAGATGATGCATTCATTAATCAAATAGAAGATGCATCATTCCTGCTTTCCCCGCACTATAGCACACAGTATGTCGAGTAGCTTAATGCCTTACAATGTGTTGTATATGTTTCTTTTTGTTATTATTATTATAATTATTTATTTGATTTGATTTCAATGTTGTTTGTTTGTTTGGTTGTTCTTTTGGTATTGTTGACCCTGGTCGAATGGTCTCTTTGACTCCCTTATCGTACATGTGAGGGTCTATGTATGTATGTATGCTTTCTGTGTTTGACAATGTCACAAATAAATCATATATTAAAAAAAGAAGATGCATCATTCACCCACCAATCAAAAGCAGTGACATGTTCAAAGTGCATCATCCCACAACTACTGTCAGCATAATTATTCATGAAACAAAATCGCATCTGTGAGGAAATCTGTTTAAGAAATCCTTGGTCCTACCTTTGGCTGCAGGAGAGCAGGACGGCGCTTCAGGTCCGCTCCTCTGAGAGCAGGCCGGGGAACGCAGACTGGGGCTGCTGGAGTAGATACTGCACAACAAACAATGTGATAACAGTGATTACACAATTCTGTCATCTGAGAACAGTTAAGAGTCCATTCGGACAAAGCAGAAGAAGAAGAACTAGAAATTGAAGTAACTGTTATTTTGTATATATTGATTGTTGTCAGGGGCGGACTGGCCATTGGGACGTTCGGGACGAATCCCGATGGGCCGGTACCGAAGTGGGCCGGTCGGACGATGTGGGCCGGTCGGATAAGTCACTAGCACCCCCCCCCCCCCCCCCGTCGACAATTTACTAGCGGTATTTATTTGCGGTACCGAGGTGGGCCGGCGGTACTGAAGTGGGCCGGTCGAGAGTCCCGGGCTGATTTGTAGTCCCAGTCCGCCCCTGATTGTTGTGCATGTTTTTAATGTGTGCATATGTATACATGTGTCTGTTGATTGTGTAGGATATATAGGATATACATATTTGTATACATATTTTTATATATATTTGTATTTTTGTATTCGGGATTGTGGGAAACGGTATTTCGATCTCTCTGTCTGCACACACAAACGGAAAGATTGACGATAAAGTTGACTTAGCATGAAATAGTGATCTCCATGCCCCTAAGTGTCTCACCCGTATTAACCATCCGCTTCAGAGGATAATTTGACTGCATGATGCCTTGTTTTTTATATTTACATCAGTGTTATTTTATGTAAAACGTAATTATAGTATATGTTATTCTTAAAGTTTGTCATTTTTATTGAATTTCAGCAATCATTTGTATATCGATCTTGTGTTTTATATTCTACAACAATATCTGTTTTCCTTTTTCCTTTTTTTTTTATTACTGCTGATTTTTATTCCATATTTTATTCCTTTTTATTCCATTTCTATGTAAAAACTGTTATATTTTACTATATTTGTTATATTTTTAATATTTGTCTAGTTCTCTATCTGTGTCTTTAATTTTTGTTTTACTTTTATGTATGCACCACGACATCAAGTCAAATTCCTCGTACGTGTCAACCTACCTGGGAATAAACCTGTTTGTGATTCTGATATAAAATTGTGATTTTTCCCGTTGTAGAGGCTTCAAATAAGCCCAATGCGTTTCTCGCCTCTTCCTGCTCTGTTTGTCATTTGTTATCTGTTATGTTTGTGTATTATTAAAATGTGCAAACCCATTAAACCCATTAGTCCTCTTACCTCTGCTCGTTGAGGCGCTGCTGCTTGATGCGGCTCTCGATCCTGGCTGTGACGTCATCACACAGCTTGTTCAGAGACCCTTCCTGAGGCGTGGTCAGACCGCTGTCGGCCTGCGGCGTCTCCGAACACGACACGGACTTCAGCTGGCTGCTCTGAGTGGGAGAAACCTCTGCGTACCGCCCTGTGTTTTGATCTGGAGGTAAACGCAAAGAAATATGGAGTTATCTTTAGGAAGTTAAAACAATGCCTTTAAAGTTTTCAACATGCTCTAAATCAGGGGTCTCAAACTCAAGGCCCGGGGGCCAAATCCGGCCCGTGACTTCATGTTATGTGGCCCCACAAGAACTTGCAAAGAATATAGTATGTTTATTATACGGTTACATGCCGATTTACAGAAGCACGTTGCCCATAAACTACATGTCCCACAATGCATCTCAAATTAGACATTTTCCTCAGAATTTGACTTTTTTTCCAAAATGTTACTTTTTTCAAAACTGCACTTATTTTTTTCAAAATGTCATTTCTTTGACTTTTTTTCCAGAATGTGGCTTTTTAAAAAAAATCATTTTGTGACATTCTCACTGAAGAGACTTGCAATTATTTGCCCTAGGCTTCTGCTTTCAGACGTAGTTAATTATGAAGTTATTACCCTATCTGATAATAATCCAATGCAGAGGCAATAATGTAGTATAATACATTATTTTATATATATGAGTGCAACCATAATGCTAATGTGGCCCAAGATGAAAATGAGTTTGACACCCCTGCTCTAAATGGATGGATGGACATCTCGTGGATATTTACAACATGGAAAAGAGGACAGCATTTGTCAATCATAAATTCACATCACTCACTATGTAAAGCCCTATAGGCCTGATTTTGTTTTCACAGATCCATAACTTTGCTGTGAAGACATGTCTACTCTACTGTTCAGCATTCATTGTGCAGCGACTGACCTGAGACCAGGTTTTGGCTGATCTGACGAGAGTTCATCTCATTGTTGAACTTGTGTTGAGCTGAACAGAGGTTACAAAGATACGTGGCTATCTTCGATCTCTCCGTGATGAAGTTGTACTTCTTCTTGCTGCCCCGGCTCTCTACTGTGAACTTACGCCTCTGCAGGAACATGAAGGAAAGAATTACTTGAAAAGTGAGATCATTCTCTTGATAACAAGGACAATTCCAGCCCAATATCGTTATAATAGAAGCTATAGCTGGCGTAGAGACCCTAAATGAAAATGTTGTGTTATTCTCCAAAAGTACATCTATTTGTTTTACTTCAAATCCCTTCTGGGGCTCTGTGAAATATTGCATCGTATGATGAGATGAATCACACTCACATTAGAGGAGATGGTTGCTGTCTCCCTCCAGTAGAATATCTGACTGGTGGATCGGCAGCCATCTTTAACCTCGTAGACGATGACTCCTTTGGCACAAACCCCAAGGATGATCTCTCCTTCTAAGGGCTTCTTCTCTCGCATCACGCGGTGGAAGAACACGCCGTATTCAGGCAACTGCTGACACAACTAAAGCAACAAACAGAGGTGTGTAACTGTACTTGATATAAGAGGGATTTGCAGCGATGAGTCCCTAAACCCTACATATTTTTTTTTTTACCTTGAGGAAATCAAGCTCTGATTCATCAGGGAGCATCTGAGCGTTGTTGGTGTGAAGTCGGAGCAGTTCTCCCTGAATGTAAGGCAAGGCACGTTTCTCCATCACACCCTTGGAGACATACTGGTCAGGGCGGTAGTAGTTTCTACCGTACACCTAAACACAACAGATTAAAACCTTTTAGAGAAACATATGCACCAGAAGCATAACTAAGGTCATTGCTTTGTAATTCCTTTGCATTCGTCTTCCATTTACGATCCACGAAGCTATCTCCGTTGACTTCTTTAAAAGCAAACTCAAAACCCATCTTTTGGCATCTGTCTTTCTTGTCAACTAATTTCCATCAGCTAGTTTCCATCTACATTACAATCACTTCAGTCACAATGGGAAAATACTGAATGTACTCTTCCAATATCAGAGTACACATGATAACAAAGGTATCCCAACTGTAGCTGTGTACATGACAGGATGTATGATTACCTAGAAGAGCATCAGGACTGTTTTAGGCATGTGATAGCTATGTGATTAACATGATGATTCAGCCTCTATGGAGAGAGACATATGACAAGCATGATCATTTCTGACGTGGAGCTAATCTGAACTAAACATTGAATACTGCTTTCTATTCCTCCATCTCGTGACTGTGTAACTCCCTCTCTTGTATATCAGCATGTGAAGGACACTGCTCAGGAACTAGTTGATGCTCTGTATGTGATGACTACTTCCATTCTTGAGAGGATCATAAATACATGGATCCTGATATTGAAGCTCAAGCCGGTGACGAGTGATATTTTTCTAACAATTCTACAAATTGATTTAGTAATTATGTAAATGTCAGTCAAATGAACATGAATATGCAGATGTTTAATAATGTGTGGTGCACAACCTCAGGCATGCAGTCTCCACACTCGGTCTGCAGGGCCAGAGCTCCCAGGTAAAGAGCCGTTTCCTCATGGCAGGACAGCCTGTCCTCCAAAAGGTCTCTCCTGAGCTGCAGGTAACACTGGTGGCGGGTCTGTTTGTGCCTGATAGAGAAGACCGCATGTCATTAAAAGATTATCAGGGACACATTTGGTAGCAACACAAGAAAGAGAAATACTTACAAATGTGAAATGTCCTTCACAAAGAATTTAACTCTGAAGAAAAGGACAAAGGTGGTGGTAGGCACTTTCTTCCAGGTATCTGGAGCAACTTTGGAAATCTTGGTGTCATTGTCCACAAAGAAAAACTCGTTATCTGACCAGAAAATAGAGAAAGGAACATGGAGAAAGGATGAGTTTACATAAATACAAGTTTTCATCTTTGATTCAGGGTCCAATTTGTACATTATTTGGTAGTTTTGCTTGGGAATCTTCTGTAAACATGTCCTTAAATGTGTGAAACCTAGTTTTTTTCTCAATAATACTTGCTCATTAATTTGTCTAAACGTCTTTACCATCAATATAAGCAAGGCCAAAGTAGAAATGTTCCACCAGGTTGGAGTGAGCCACGATCATGTCAAAGACGTCCCCTCCTCTGGATTTCACCTCACACTTCACCAGGATGCTCTGACCGTTTGGCATCACCACACTCAGCTCTCTCTGCGTGGTCAGAGATTTCCCTTTTTTTGACTGCGAAGGGGAGAAAAATACTTTTAGGACAGAATTTAATTTAAAAAAAACAATCTGATGGTTGCTGAATATGCTCAGGGTAAGAAATGGTCTATGCAGTTGCAAAGTAATGCTTTAAGGAAATGCTTGTTAAGAAAGTGAAAGAGTCTCAACTTGCAAATGTTAGCATCATCATCATCCAGAGATTCTTGCTCTAAGACACGGTGTACCATTTTTAAAATATTGTAAATATCCCAAACTATGAAATCAAATTTGGTTTATTTAGCTGTCCATAGCCCAACACTCATTAACTAGTAGGATATTTGAGTATTTTGATCAGGTCAAAAGTCAGTCTCCAATCGCATTTGGCTGATTTCCAAATAGTTTAATTGGTTGATTGATTACATGTTGGCCAAAGCCTCCTTTTGGCTGCCCTGTTGAATTAACCCTTGAACTGTAAATTAACCTCTAGATCAACATGCTTGAACGGTCAAAAATAGTCTTTGTGGTTTATAAGGGACACACCTACAGTAACTCTCACTATTTAAATTCTGTTTTAAAGAACTCACCAAGATGGATCCAGGCAGCTCCAAGACAACCAGCGGCTCATCTAACATCCTAATAAACTCAGGGCCCATTTCCTGCAACAGATAACAAATAATACAAATATTATAATGTCAACTCCCCAATCCAAAGACTTAAAGGTCACCTATTATACAAAATCCACTTTCTCATGTCTCTTCTACATCAACATGTGTCCCCTCTTCTTCATGTCTCTTCTACATCAACATGTGTCCCCTCTGTGGAAAGAGACTCTGAAAGTTTCAGGAACAAAGATTCTCTCTCTTTTTGTCCTGATCCATTTCTATAAAAACCTGTCTGAAAATGAGCTCATCAGATTTTGGCCACTTTATGATGTCATAACGATTTTTTGGCTTGTGTAACCATTAGCCAATCAGCAACCAAGGTAACCCCCCCCCCCACCTTATCACCTGAATCTCCTCCTAGAGCACCATTGTGTTCTTTTTAACCAAATCTCTCTCAGAGGGGCGTGGGGAGGGGCTCCTTATTTTCATCTAAAGTAACAGACAGAGAATCAGCACTTTGGAAACAGGGCTGAAACAGAGGGGGATTATGGGATGCTGCAATGATCTGTTTGGTGTTTCAGCCAATCAGAGACAGGTTCTGTATATATCTGAGACCTGTGATATATTGATGAGAAACAGTGTAATAGGAGACCTTTAATAATCCAGTTTTATGTCACATGATATTTTGCAGTACCAGCTCACCTTCAGTTTCTTGTCATTCAGACTCATGGTGGACTGGAACTTTGCGAGGGATATTGAGTTTGCGATTCGATTGCCATCCATGTACGGACTGCGATTCAGCTGCTGCCAGCTGCTGAAAGTTTCCATGTGTCGACCTCCAGAAGGAAGCCTGGGGAAAATACGTTTATCATTCTCAGTCTGATGAAAAACTAGATCTGACAATCATGAAAAGATGGCTCAAACATCCCACATTTAATTTCATTTACTCAGGGTTTTGTCCAACCAGTGTTTTAATTATTTTCACATTATCAGCAGCATATCATACTGAGGTGTGCAGTGCTTCATACCCTGTAGGCTCGCATGGATAAGATACCCCGGAGAACGTTCTAGACATTTTCTTCTTCAGCGACCATGTTGAGTTACTAAAAGAGTTTCCTGAAAATAAAAATGGTATGCAATATTTACATGAATTTACTAAATTTGCGGCTACAGCAGTTGCTTACTAGCACAAACTAAACACAAGAAGACGTTCATGTAAATGTCTAGACTGCCCAAGGGGGAAGACATTAGCATGGCTAGCTGATATATGTGTAAATCAGCAACCTGACATTCCTTATATTCACCATACAAAAAGGATCTCTGATATATGGGGTTATAGCCGGTTAGCTTAGCGCATGAACTAGAAACAGGGGCATTAGCTAGCTTTGGCTGTCCAAAAGTAAAACAAATCTATACGCGCACCTCTAAATCTCACAAATTAAGATACTAGTCTATTTTGTATGTCAAAAAAAGAACACATAGGTCAATGGGATTATGTGCCTGTCACTATTTCCTGGCTGGGAGCAGAGTCTTTTACGCACGGCCGTTTGTGTTCAGCTCTAACAAAGAAGATATACAGTGTTAACTAATTAGATTTAAAGGTCCTTTGGAGGCAGGTTCAGTCACCTTTGGACAGATCATGGCTAGCTGTTGGCACATGCTTTCAGTCTTTGTTCTGTGCTTCGGCTACCAAATGTAACTACTAGCTACCTTTAAATATCTCAAATTTGAACATTTCCATTTGTGTACAGATTACTAAAATGGCATTTATGTGATTATAAATAAGTAGTGTTCAGTTTTTCACGTTTGGACAGAGCCAAAGGTTAGCCGTTGTCTTTATGCTCCTAGGGTGACCATATTTTGATTTCCAAAAAAGAGGACATGCTGCCCCCAGCCTCGAGATACTTAATGATACTCAACGTTTACTCAAAGATGCCTTATTGTTTTAAAGTATGCCTCCTCTGTATGGATATAAAATTATTATTTATATTATTTTACTGTATATAACACAATAATATCTCTCTATAACCAAAGACACACCAAACCTAGGTTACTCAACAATCAACATGCTTTATTATGCCTAGAATGATCTCTGACAAATCTCAAATGCACAAGAATAACTTAAACATCAACCTGTAACAAAATAATAGCTCTCTTTTCAAGTCTTACTGGACAAAAATAAATAACAAAATATATGAAATAGTAGAAAATAGAAAATCCAGCTTTAACAAATAATCTCTTTGTATCTTGTCAATGTAAACAATAAAACAGTAACCTCACAAAGATACTAATCTAATTATTTTAAAAGTGCACTATGCAGTTTTGGATTTCACATTTGCATAATTGCCATTAGTGAACATAACATAACATAACATAACATTTGATTACCTAAATCAAACCAAACACATTTTGAGGCACCATGAACCAAATATAAGCTCTTCAGATTGGTGACCTGGTCAAAACACTTGACATCATCAATTACCACCCCCTTCTCTCCTAGGAACTTGATGCAGGCCTCCACATCATTCCACTCTGGTGGCTCACTCAGATCCATCCACGTGAATGTGGAGAACTCTTCCATGGGAGTCATCCACTTCTCCAGATACTCCAGACATGTACTGTACAGGCCTTGCACATCAGCACAGAACTGGTCATATTCCTTACCAAGTCCATCACTACGCTTTTGTGCCAGTAGTCCCTTAACTTTAAGGGCATGAAGTTGTTGCTCTTGCGTTCAAGAAGAATGGTGTGGATGCTGTTCATTATTGTCTTTACCTCCATAATGGAGTTTCTTCCCTTTTCCATGTCTTGAATGTGGGTGTGGAACGCAGACATGAGTGAGTGGATGTGCCATAGGTAGATCTCACTGAATTCGTTTTCAAAAAACTTCTTGATCACTATGGGTGGTTTTTGCTGAGACAGAAAGAATGCCTTTAAGGCTGGAAACATCTGTATCATCCTCTCAATGCCTGGGAACATGACAGCCACCTTGTCTTGCTGTGAGAAAGCATCCTTCTGTATTCAATGTCAACAAAATCACAGTACTCCTTCAGGCTCTCAGTGCGCACAGTGTAAATGGGAAGTACTGGTAGATTTTGAACATGATATTCTCAAGGTCAAAATCTATTGTGTCTGCCCCATGATGAACACAATTATTCAATATGTGTGCTGGGCAACCCACACCGATCAGAGTGTCTTCTTTCCCCCTTCATCACGTCGGATTCCTCCAAAGTTTGTGTTGCAATTGTCGCCAGTAAATGCAATGCATTTTTCAGACAAATTGTTTTTTGCCAATGTTTCAATGAGATATTGTGCAATGGTTTCTGTCTCATTTGGTGTCTTTAACCTCGATTAATTTGTTTGCATGCCACCCCTCTTCCAGTCAAAGTACTGGATTATGATTGGGAATATTTTCACTGCTCCGTGGTTACTCCCGTCTGTAGAAACACCACAGTACTGGATTTCTTTGAGTGCTTCATGTGCGACATCAATCGAGTGGGGCGCTATAACACCATTGACAATGGCTTCGGTTTTAGTGCGCGCACTACTGAATTTTTTGGCAGTGTCAGAGTCTGGAAATGCTTTTTTTAGCAAGGCACTTGTGCAATCCATAGATCTGTAGCTGTTGTGATGTTTCACAGTGTGAAATGCAAACGCACCCTCCGCTGCATTTACAGCATCCTCTGTTTTGCCTGGTCTAACAAAGAAGTCGTCAACTTTGCGACAAACTCTCACCTTGCACAGCTTTCCTATGTTTGTCTGTGTCCATGTGCGCTTTAAGATCGCCTACACCTTTATTGGACACACACACGTATGTGCAAGCTTTGCACACGGTGCACTCCGCCTCCCATTTGTTCCGACCGGGTCGGTACATTTGGAATTTCTTCTGCAATTCATCTGTAAAAGTACATTTGCGCTTTGGCATTGTGAATGTGAGCTGCGGTCCGCTCTGTCCCCTTCCTCTGTTTGTGTGTCAGCGTAGTTGTAGAGCCGCCCACAAAGCTTCAGACTCAGGGATTACGTCACACACGCAACAGAGTACCGTAGTATTCTGTGCAATGCGCCAGTCAATTTAAGTACATGCAAACGGTCCGCGAAACCCGGACATTTTCATGACATTTATAACCCCCCCGGACGACCCGGACAGGGCGTGAAAAGAGGACATGTCCGGGCAAAAGAGGACGTTTGGTCACCCTATGCTAAACTAAGATTACCAAGTTCTGGCAGTAGCTTCATCTTTAGCTAGGCTACAACAGACATGTAAATGCTATCAAATCTTTCATCTCAAGCTTTGCAATGAAATTGAATAAGCATATTAAACTAATTTAATTCAGCATCCCTTCTTGTCATTCAACAAGCTAAGGTGCAGGACAATGTGTTGATGTTTGTGAGATAGATAAGAAGGAGACAGACTTATGTAGGAAAGCTAACATGAGTTGTTTTTCCGAGTGTGTTTTTTGGTGTTGTGTAACAGGCTGCTTTCTGGCTCAGACAAAGAAAGCCTGACCATCGGCCCTGTCTATGATAGGGTGTTTACTTTACTTCTTAATGCAAGATTTAATTGGTTGAACTCACAGTATAATTTAAAAAGGTATTAAATGCACATGTCACCACTTTTGGTTTCTGGTATCTCAAAGAAGAACACAGTTTACAGAGCAGATATACAGTTTATGCTGTAGCAAACAGGAAAAATAACAATTTAATTCAACTTAATCTAAAAGAAGGGATCAGTTTCTTACTGTGTAATCTGTCCCTGACGATCTGACTGCGGTCTGTTAGCCTGGATCCATTTTCAACCATCGACACATGGTCAACCTGCAAACACATCACTTTCCAGCTCAAGCCAAACATTCAAAAAGATGGTTCAATCAGAAAAAACTCATATGGAACTAATTTCCTGCCATAACTCCAGAAACAAACTAAACAAGTTTTACAAATGCCTTATGATTCACTAAAAAACACAGCGTGGTTTGTAAATACCTGAACTTTTGAAAGAACATCATTACATGCATCTGTTTGCAACTTATATATATCAATATTCCAATTACTTGTATATCTATTCTGCAGAATTTCTATTATATTCTATTTTATTGTATCTACTTGCACTATTATCTTTTTATTGTTGTTGCTCTGCTGGAGGAGCCTGTGACCTCAGATTTCATTGTCTTAACTGTAGCTGTACCCATGCCAATAAAAGCCTTGGACCTTGAACATTGAACTTGAAAACACCATCTACAAACTAATGCATTTACTTTTGCAAATAAAAAATGTATCTATCAAACAAACACATTACATTTTTCTAATAAATCATGTGTTTATTTGCAAGACTTAATGCATTAGTTTGTAGATGGTGTTTTGTATTTTCAAACCACACTGTTTTTTTAGTGAATCAGAAGGCATTTGTACAACTTCTTTAGTTTGTTTGTGGAGTTATGGCAGGAAATTAGCTCCATAAAACTCATCTGAAACCAAACGAACATCATCCAAACACTCACAGAGTTCCTGTAGACATCTTCCACCAGCTGCCGGACGAGCCTTTCAGGAGGGGGAAGCATCGCGGCCCGGTGGTGAATCTCGCAGGTGTCTTGCACCGTCATCAGGTCCGTTCTCCTGACCACCACGTCCTCACACATGCTCAGCAGCAAACCCTCCAGCTGGGCACTGAGCTGCACCGGCTTGGGGCAAACAAGAGACGGCAAAATGGATGACGTGCAAGTACTAGAAATATATGCAAGGATGAGCAAGGGATGTAAAAGGGAGAAAGGTACCTGGTTTTGAGGTAGATGATAATCAACACACCAATACAGAGTCATCCCCACTGAGTACACAACCATCTGAGGACAAGAAATGAGTCAGACGTTCATTTTTGTGTTTTGATTAAAGGGATTTGGTTACACACAATCTCTGGAATAGTTAGAGTTAGAGTTGCAATAATGCACATTCTATGGACAATCTTGCACTAACGCACATTCTCAAATATTGAAGTGACTATTATTTTGTATATATTGATTGTTGTGTTTTTATGTAGGTCTTAATGTGTGCACATGTAAAAATGTGTCTTTGATTGTGTATGTATAGGTATATACATCTTTGCACACATATTTTATATAAATTTGATTTTTATATTCGGGATTGTGGGAAACAGTATTTTGATCTCTCTGTCTGTACACACAAACTGGAAGATGGACAATAAAGTTGACTTTGAGTCATGATACATGCACACTTATTTCTCTACAAAGCACAGATTTGTCTTGAGATATTCTGAAGTAGACGTCCTCACAACAAGTCAGTTTTCCAACCTTTTCGGCTGCAGTCCTGGTCGAGGCATTGTGACCCGGCTTCACCTCTGGAGCTATGAAGGAGGCCACGTCTTCATACCGTGCACAGCTCTTAAAGGCAATACTCCCATTGGCTGACAGCAGCACCGAGCCTGGGGTCAGCACGCTGAACATGTTGCCTGAACCTAAAGAGAAGGCAAAACTCAAACTAATGCCATTTACCAACTCAAAGAGGTTCTTTTGGATACTGTTGGGAAAATGCTGAATGTACTCTTCCAATATCAGAGTAGCACATGATAACAAAGGCCCAACTGTACTGTGTACGTAACAGGATGTATGATTACCTAGAAGAGCATCAGGACACACTTTCTAGGCATGCTATGTGACAACGATTAACATGATGATTCAGCCTCTGGAGATAGACATATGACAAGCATGATAATTTCTGACGTGGGTCTTAGCTAATCTGAACTAAGCATAGAATACTGCTTTGAACTGGTATTCCTCCATCTTGTGACTGTGTAACTCCCTCTCTTGTATATCAGCATGTGAAGGACACTGTTCAGGAACTAGTTGATGCTCTGTATGTGATGACTACTTCCATTCTTGCAAGGATAATAAATGCATGGATCCTGATATTGAAGCTCAAGCCGGTGACTTAGTCTGTTTGGATGCTCTTAAATGTTGGTTTGTCAAAAGTCCTGCACCCTGATAAGAGGTGGAATTGGGAGGAAATGGCATGAGTGGTTACCTTTTTTGGAAATGTCCAGTAAGGCCTCAGTCGTTGCAAGCAGCAGACACCAGACCTCATCCTCATCCAGTGGTGATCCCCGGGCCTCCAACACTTCTGCCAGGGTCACAAATGTACCCATTCTGCTGGGAAACATACAAAACATTGGAGAGTGGATTGCGATGCTTTTGTTGCCACTCGCTTCACAAATAAGACAAAGAAATGAGCACCTGAAAAGCGTGAATTGCATCCCTTACTGTGCTGCCGGAGACTACCATCTTTGGTACTCCTTTGGTCATTTGCAACTTAAGTTAGGTAATATGCAGGCATTTGGTGCAAGTTGGCCCCCTTCAATGCAAATTAGCTTCATTCCAAAAAGAGATTTGGTGGTTACTGAAGCGTGTTCATAGGGGTGTAGACTTTCCTGTGATGGAAGTGGTAATGGTTGCCAGGCAAAGGCATGGTCATGCTCTGCTCAAACTCATTTATTTTGGGATGCAGTGACAGGATGCAATGATGGTTCTGTCATGAAAAATAAATGGATAAGGCTTCCCTACACAGCATTTTGACATGTTAAAAGGAGAAAAATAAGAAACATACACACATGAGAAAAATGTTTTCACTTTACCTCTACAAAAAAGAGCAATTGCAACCATCTACAAAACTTAATGGACGACACCGAAATCAATTACTGATTGTTTTGCAGACAAATCAATCAATTTGTGATGCTCAAACCTGTCACAATCATTCTTTGTGATTTTGCTAGTGAGTATTTTTTCTATCAATTTTACCAGCTGATGGATATAATACTGAAATAGTACTGTTACCGGATCTTGAATCTTGTGGGGAGTGTCAGTTCTAAATAAGCAGGATTTCTCCTCAGGCTAGCATCCCACCGTTAAGTAAGTTCGCAGTGAACGTTGAGAGGTCAGAGGTCAGAGTTTTAGACGGACGAGCTTAGGGTTTAGTGGCATTAGATCTAATTGGAAACACATCAAACACTTCGGATAATTGCTTTCCCCACCAGTTTAAAGCCATCTATACTAACCACAATTATCTTCACATTCAAACAGGAGGTTTCACTTTTTGTTTGACCCGATGAATTACTATAAGATCCGAAGAAGCTGATGTTTTAGTTTTAAAAGGTTGTGGAAAAGTATTTGTACATTATATGCCTTTTTATTGGTGTATGTAAGATGTTGGACACAATGTTTGTTGGAGGCAACCATTTACAAACATATTGGTCCTCTCAATGACACAAAGAAACTATTGCCTCATCAAGCCTTTGAGGGTTGTGGTAATTATTTGTTTTCTAACCATACCACTGACATGAGCTTATGGCTACAGTGAATAACCAGATTAACATAACCCTCTGACCATCAGCATGGTTCTCTGTAATCTGAGTTTTCACTAATTGTTTTGACAATCAGATCAATGAACGGATGTTTCCTCCAGGAAGCGTCTTATTATAATCATCTCATTACCTCTGACAAGGAGGTTATGTTTTTCAACCTGGCTTGTTTGTCTATCGGGCAGCAGGATTACATAATAACGTGGCCTGGTGTTTTTTTTCAGCTAGCAAAACATGAATGACCTTTCAAGCCTGAACCACATGTAAAAAAACTGTGACGTCAAAGATTGGTTTGTGGACTACACTTTTTTTAGCCTCAAATTTTTGAGGAATCAGAAGAGACAGGAGAGAAAGAATATACTTTTTTAGGGGACCAGAAAGGTTACGATAACATGTATGAACTTAAATCACTTTAAAAGTTCCAAGACGGAAACACGGAACCAGACGGGGACATACTGAAGCATCCACTGCTTTATCGTGACCAAAATGTACCAAATTAACATCCTGATGTTAGACGATTGAAACTAGCATTTGAGAACCATACACTCATGTTTACCATGTTGCATGAGGTAATAAATCAAGTTAGATATAGGGTAATTTTCTTGTAGACTTCTGTCAGTGGACTTAGTTTGGACACAAGTACAGTTGCCAGAACCAGAGGTTGCCCCCTGCTCCGAAACAGCTACCAAATTGTTGTTTAAGTGTTTTGAGCAAAAAAACAGTTCCTTTAAGCGTCTACGTTGGTTCCACATTAAGACGTAAAGCTCATAAACACACAGAAGTAAGAACAGTGACATCCAAAACCGGGAAATGGGACCATCCAAGGACAATGTGAATGCATGGCCTTGGCGGAGGTCTTCGGTTCCCGAGTTCCTTCTCATTTTGGAGGATAAGATAAGGAAAGCAAGAAGGAAGGCTTACTCATCTCCACCTTGATGACTTAACTACTTCCTCTTGCTTTAATTGAATTGAGAGTACAGCATTTGTGCTGATTAGACACCCTATGAGTCTATTTGACTCCCTGACCTATGACACAAGAACCAAATTAAAACAAAGACAGATACAAGCAAGTCTGGTTACATTGCAGTTTGCCAAGTCTGTTAATCAGGTTATGTCTACATTTGATTCACCCAACACAACATGGGGTCAAGTGTTGCCAAAACAATTAGCAAAGGCTACAGCAGTCCTTTTGAGATGTCAAAGCTAGCTTCTCTTAAAGCATCTGAATAAGACAGTGACAGCATGCAGAGTACCAGGACCCTGAAAATGAAGCAGCTAAATCAAATTAACTCATGATATATATTTGATTTAAACATATGCTTTTGCTGCTATGACAGGTCAAAATGTCTGACCATTATTAGATTTTTTAAATCACATAGAATATAATTAGTGGCTAAAAAATGCAAGTAGTTATACCCAAGTTTTACAGTTAATTTGGCAATAATTATGCCAAATAAACACGTATAATTTACACTACTTTTTGTCTATTGAACAAATATAAGTGTTACTTTGTGTTGTTTGTTTCCTTGATTTTCCAGAGATATCTGCCCTACTTTTCAGATTCTATCTTGTGTGAGTTGAGTAAACGTTAAAAGGAGGGTTAGGGTTAGGGTTAGGCTTGTTCTCATTGAATTTTCTTACATCCCAGATTGAAATTGTGTTATTATAGTTACTGAATAAGTAAGAATTCCTGCACCTTATACCCCCTTATGCAGTGTGCCTGCAAACATGTCAATGCCTACAGTACAGGTGTTTTATTGAGAAACAGACATTATATCTTGGTTTAAAGACATAACGCGGCCTACCTTATTTCATCCGGTATCTGAGGAGATTCTTCTTAAATTCCTTCAGAGATCCGCCACTTTAATCCTTCTTCCTCCGATACATCCCCTGCTGCCATTCCACCACATCGCTTTTATCCTCGTGCTACTGTCAGTCATTGCGGCTGGTAACAGTCATTTTCCTTAATTGACAGCTCAATTGTCTCCGCACAAAGGACATATCAGCTCTGTAACATCATTTCCTCACAACTAATGACGTGACGTATGTTCCTGCGATTCTGTTCATTTTCAACTATTTTTAGACTTGGGGACGTAAGAACATAATTGGATTTGTAGGGCTAGCTAACGGCAGATGGGGCAGCAAAGGACCAAGCCACTGTAGGCGGCACTGTGTTAATCTGAGGCTCCAACCACAAGTGACACATTGATTATCCCACTTTCCTTTAGGACCTTACATAGATTAGGTTGATTGGCCACTACAAATGGCTTGGGAGATACCCAAATGTCACGGCTGATATATCCTTCCATGACACAGTGCTTGAAAGTGTGTTCTTAATGTTACTTAAAGTGAGAAAAAAGGGATTTATATAAAAACTCAATTTAAAGAATTGACCTATATGTTCCTCTGAAGGTTGGTTCTGCTCTTTTCTCTCTTGTGCGCAAACTATGGGCAGATTATTGGCAGTTTAATCATGTTTTTTGTCCATTTACCCATCACTTTATCGCCGGCCACATTTAGAGGGCTTGTAAGTTAGTCTGGATTTACGCCTGTCCGTTTCAGCCCACGCAATAATTAACACACCAACATGCAGGAGAAATGTCAGGTGATACCTGAATGTGCCTGTAGGCTTTCATATGAGTCAAATTGACACTTATGATAACAGTTAATCAAACTGACTAGCGGGGCTGTGTTCACGATTTTTAAAATACTCATTTGGATTAAGTAAACAGTCAATTATAACAAAAATATCAACATGCTATTATGTCTCTTCATAGCCTGGAAATACAAGTTACTCTTTTATTTATTGGCTTTAAAGTTCTGCAATTAAAATATGCTGAGTCTCCTTATATTACCATTGAATTACCAACCATGTCCCAGAAAAATACTGAGAATACACTCCAATTGTTCACACAAATATGTATATCAATGAGTTGCAGTCTACATTTGCAAATCTCTAATTCATTAAACCTTTAAGCATGCCCTATTATATTTTGAAAAGTAAGCTATAGATACAACTGTTAAAGGCAAATAGACACAAAATAAACCTATACAACATCTTAAATGCTTTCTTACACATTAACACATTAATGTAAAATTGGTAAATGTGTACAGTGTAAATATATGAAAAGAATTATGTATAAAAAAGCGTATATTACAATATTTCTGTGGTTTATTAGCTTTAAAAAATATATTAATGCTGCAACTGCATGATTAACACATAAATACATGGAAATAACTCGACCATCACTAGGTAAAAACCTTATACACACATATTTAATACGTGAATATACAGGATTTAGTCCACTATCAGCGGCTAAAACCCTCTCTTACTGTACAATCCAGTATTCATATATTTTTAATACAATAAATCACCATATTGCACAGTTAAAGAGGGTTTTAGCTGCTGATAGTGGACTAAATCCCGTGTATTTATGTGTTAAATATGTGTGTATTTGGTTGTTTTTTTGTATACAATATCTAGATGTAAAAAGAAAGTTAAAAAGTAAATATATGTTTTCGGTGTCATTTCAAAACATTGCAAGACCGTCGCTTCCGGTTTCTGATAGTGGACTAAATCCCGTGTAATCATTTATCAAATATGTGTGTATTTGTTTGTTATTTTTGTAAATACAATGTATATGTATAAAGACAGTTAAAAAGTAAAATAGTTATTATGTTTTCGGTGTCACTTCAAAACGTTGCAAAACCGTCGCTTCCGGTTTCCCCGGGAACGCGCAGTGTGTCTTGAACGCACCCCTGCTCCTCATTGTGCAGCAGGAAACATCGCAAGGTTTCGACGACGTTGGTATGAAATGGCAGAAACTGTCACGGAAGCACAACGATTAGGTTACCCAGAAGCTACACATGTTTTCTGCCATGACTCTGGCATGCTAGTGTGAGGAAAACGGGAGTGTATCTGGAAAAAAAGGATTAAAAAGAGCAGTTTTTTCCTCCACACACACAAGGGGAAAACGTCCGGATTGTGTCCGAGCTGCAAGCGCCGACTGCGGCTGTTGGAATCGAACGGAGAGGGGTGAGCTCCATGTGGGGTTTTTATTCACATTAGACATGTTTGGGGTGGTTTTATCAACATTTTTGGGATGGTAACACGTGCATTTGTCTCGCACATGTTACTGTAGATAGGTGTTATTACGATATACATGGAAACCACAACAGCAGGTCTGGCCTAACTGGTCAAAGGCAACCAGACTGAGAGAGGCTACGTGTTTTATTATTATTTTATTATTAATGTATTATATAAATTAGCATTAATCAGCATTATCCTTCACAGTAATCATTAACTCACTTGAATATATTTAAATATTTTTATTGGCATTTCGTTTTTTTCAGCAAAAGACATTACACAAATGTAAAACCCTCAAAAGAAGAAGAAATAATAATATATAAAACAAAGTTACAATAAAAAAGAAAACAAAGTCATAGTTAAATTAATAACATACAACATATACATAAGTTTGACAGTTAAACATAATTTAAAAGAGAAAACTCAATGAATAATGTACAATAATATAAGTGGACATTGTGGTTTTTAATGTTCTTTATTATTATTATTGTTATTTTTATGTATAATAATATTTATATCATATTATATCATATATATAATTGTTTTTTAATGAATTTATTCTAGTTTATGTTCAAAAAGTAAAGAAAACACGTTGTTCTTGCATTTGTTCAACATGTTTATGAATTTAACAGTTCATTTCAAATGTACAATTATGTATAGATGGGTTTTTTCTCCTTGTAAGACATATTTGGCATGCTATTATCAACACTTTTGGCCCCATAACACACACATTTATCTCATACATGTTACTGTAAATAGGTGTAAATGCAATATACATAGAAATGAGCAGGTAACCAGACTGGGAATCCACCAGTGAATCCATTTAAATGGAACACACACTTACCAACACACTGGTTTACACTGTAACCTGTGGTGGTTTCGCCAGTCACAGAACAACAAGTTACATGTTTAATTCAAAAGCTGTGACCTCCTGTTTGTCACCTAAAGACAACATCACCCCCTTTGTAAACAAAACGCCTTTCATGTGTTTAAGCTATTAGGATATGCAGGATATTTACTGCTGTGATATGAAGTTAAATCCATGTATGTTAGCTTGTTAGCTGGGTAAATTCAATTCCTGCACTGTAAAAGAAGCATAGGTGGATTAACATTGGTTTCATACTGTTGCAGCATCTCTGCTAGTTCAATAGCAACACTAAGCAGATCAATATTTGGCCGTATGCACTGCTGCAGTCTGTTTTATGTTGTTTAATGTGATGGTAATGCCCTCACTAACCTGCAAAATGAAAGCTAAACGGGAATATTCTTCCTTGCTTAATATTGTTTTTCATACGGTCACTTTTCATTTGCCTCTATCTTAACATTAAAGTAACTTAGCTTATAAAGCCAGGGAATCAAATGTGGAGTTTTTAATCTATCAAATAATCAGAGACTTTAATAACTGTCTTTATTCAAACAGTCTGATCAAAGGTATGTGAGGTTGAGGTTGTCACATGTTGCAGCTTGTGTGTGTGTGTGTGTGTGTGTGTGTGTGTGTGTGTGTGTGTGTGTGTGTGTGTGTGTGTGTGTGTGTGTGTGTGTGTGTGTGTGTGTGTTGGTGTGTGTGTGTGTGTGTGTGTGTGTGTGTGTGTGTGTGTGTGTGTGTGTGTGTGTGTGTGTGTGTGTGTGTGTGTGTGTGTGGGGTGTTTTTGCATCATCTATCTAAAGGCCCAGACACACCGGGCCGTCGATGGATGTCAGGCCGTCGATGAGCGTCGTGTCGCCCTACTCAGATGGGTGTGTCCCGCACCGTCGTGTCTTTTCGGCCGTGCCGGCACCTTTTTCGGCCAAAGGCTGTCGGTCAAATAAATCACTCTGATTGGCTGATCAGCTAGCGAATCAGTGCATGAGAAGCGAAACGGAAGTGAGGGACCCAAACAAACGATTAAGAAGGCACACACAGACGGCTAGTCTTTTTCATTTTCATCTCAGCTGGACGCAAGAGTTTATTTTTCATCATAGCGATCTGGAATGAAGAAACCAAGACCAACGCACACGCTATTTGTTGTTTGTATATATCACGCAGTCTGTCTTCCGGTTGTTGCCTCTTTTGAATGACGAATACACACTACCGCCGCCTGCTGGTAAGGAGAGTTATTGCCACTCACGCATGCGCAGTTCGTACGTGCTACTTGGCCGTCGGCTGAAGTCTTTGCGGTGTGTTCCAGTGCGACACATGGCCAAGACGCAGGAGACGTGAGGCGACACAACAGTCGTGTTCCGTCGGGACGTGTTCTTTGGTGTCAGTTTGGTGTGTCTGGGCCTTTACATGTTCCTGTTGTCACATTCGGGTGAAGCATCTCCCAGAATGCACTGCACACACAGTGGGGGCAAGGCTTTCTAAACAACCTGCCAAGAGAACAGCACTGGTCAATCCCTAGAAATCTGATTCCTGCACCTAAAGCTAAAGGTAGAGATGGGATTATGAGACCACATGACTACCACATTCATATCTGGAGATATTTGATACTGAGAGAGATGTTGATCCTATAGGCTTGTCAATATTGGGTTATTTTATCTTAATGGTTGTACCACAGTTGATTTCTGAGGTCCTCCATGCTAAAACTTTGCACCTTTTTGTATGGAAACGCCATTAACAGGTCGGTTTATTTGACTCACAGTTGCATACTATATTCTGCCTCTTAGGGTGTAGTCTATATTCGATTTAAAGACGGATCACACTGGCATGTGCTGATGAAATGAAACAGCAGCGTGCCACAGTTCAAACACTCTGTCGTCTCTTTCCACACCTTTTGGATGGTGTTCAGATCCTCCTCTCTGTGTGTGTGTGTGTGTGTGTTGTTATAACATTACTTGTTTTTCTGTGCTTGTGCAAATGTATGTTTTGTGCTAACACCTCTAGCAGCTATTGTTTTAAAGACAAGCAAGCTGAATTCAGTTTGTACATTATGTATGATTTACTCTGCAAACTGTGGGTAAAAGCTGATTGCATGCCTGTATCTACGTCTTTGTTTTGATGCCCACTGAGTTTATCTTGATTTACTTTTCTCCATTTCACGGTTATTACCTTAAGATATCCTTTTGTTTTTGTGTCCTCTTTAATGATTAGCACCTTATCCAAAGTTGTTTACGTTGCATGGCAGCTGGATTCTCCCAAGTATTAAAGGGATCACAAGACCAAACAAATCCAGTAAGGTTTCAAGTTATTAAGCACTGGAGATGCCGGCATATTTAATCTGATTGATTGTGAAACACGATGATCGACATACGGTTCTTTCAGTCACCTTTTTGCAAGTTCCTGCACGTTTTCTAAGATGTACCAACGACTGCTTTTCAGATGGTTGTGTGTGAAACAAACTGGCTTCTCAGGTTATCAGATGGTTGGAAGTTTGAGCTTAAATAGCCCTAAATAGCCCCTTTAGACAATCTGTAACTAAATGTGGTTTAGTGTATTTAATGGTACCGATGTCTGGCACAGAATGGCCCTCATGAGCTACTATCAGCAGCCATTAAGCTGAATGTGCAGCTCGACGATAAAAGCTACGACATATTGCCGGTGGACTCATCTTGAACCTGGTCGGTAAAGTCTCTAAATTCAGAGAAAAGAAGAGTGATATCTGATGAAGGATAGACAGGGTGATGGACAGCTGTTTGGGAGACACAGGTGTTAATCTAGACCAGGGGTCTGCACAGTGTTTCCGCCAGACCAGGGCTGAGAGGGCGTCCACCCCGAGAGCGGGGAGGGGGGGGGGGGGGTGTGACGTCACGTCGTGTCACGTGACTTGAATTTTGAATTGAGCCGTCCCTTATAGACACTATCTCTTTACGTATTAGTGATGGGAATTCCGGATCATTTGGCTCGGCTCACTAAGAAAAGCCGGCTCTTTCGGCTCCTAAGCGGCTCTTCATGTTACCACAGTTTACCACGGAGCCTCAGTTTCGCCGCTGCGAGGCTCCGGCGCTCGCAGTTCACGCGCGTGCTCCATTAGCAGCCCCCGTCAAGGCTCGCCGGCAGTAAACTTTCCGTCACAGGAACACGCTTTGCTGGCGGCGAAAATAATCCCACCAGACTCCTTTACCCCTCCAACAGAGGGATGTCGATGTCCTTTTTCCTTTTCGTCATTTCAAGCGATAAAAACTCGATCTTCTCTCGAATTATTTATTTTTGTGGACGCCCTCGGCTCGAGTTCAGGCCGTTCGAGCTGAATAAGGGCGTCAAATGACGGCAAGACGCCCCCCTGGCGGAAACGCTGGGTCTGCAACCTTTTTGACCAAAAGAGCCATTTTGCCCCCTTTTCCACCAATTTTTTTTGTCTGGAGCCGCAAAACATATTTGATAGCTTGATTGCTTATAAAGTTATATTGATACATCATAGACACAAACTAGAGTTTACACAGTACAATTACATTATAGAAAACTGTTTACCTCTAATAATAAACAAATAACTCTTATAAGGAGAATACAAAAACATACACAGGCCTACTTTAAAATAAATCAGCACAGCACTTGGGGAGTCCTCTGCACATTTGAAGAAAAGGAATATAATTCAAATGGGCCCACTTTGACTATTCGGGTTTCAATTTCGTTATTCGGATATTTTTAATTTTTTTTTTTGAATTGATTGAAAACTCCAATATCAACGTAAGAGCTTGTGCCTCTTCGGGGGGTGATAACACTTAACCGTAAACGTGATCGTTTACTTTCTCCGTCTTTATATGTAGATATGACTTTTTCTCCGTTAATCTCCGTCACGTTGTTTCCATAGCAACAACAACTTCCTGTCAACAGCACTAGCTGTCCTTCAAAATAAAAGCATGTCCATACAAAATAGGAAGCCAAGCCAAATTACACTGAAGACATTTATACAACTGCAACGAAAGTAACAAACACAATGCGATATCCTTTTCAATTTCAAAGAACACAAATTGGGTTATTTACATGAACAAATAACTATGAAACAACAATACTGTAGAATAACAGAATGAATGCCGTGAATAAACCGAAATACACGTGTTGAAGCGGTTCGCTGCTGATTACTACGCACCGAATATCCGGAGCCCGAAAAATGGTATTCGGGACAGCCCTAATAGCTGCACCCTAAACATAGTTAACTGATTGAATTATGACTGAAGATCGTCAGCTGTCTTCCTCTTCCGTGTTTTTCCTCCAATACGTAAAGGCTGCAGCACCTTTGACAACCTCTCTCCACATATCAAACATACCCGTAAGCCGCATCGTTTGCTGTGAAAGCAGATAACTCTAACCACGCAGAATTAAACCCTCTGTGTTCCTCCGATACTTTTCTTTTCTTTGATTTATCCATAGTTCGCTCATCGAGCCGGGGGTCAGGTTATTCGCCTGCAAGAAAAGGCGCTGGTGCCAGTGGTGCGGGACCGTAGCAGGATGTGACGCATATTTTAGTTGATCTAATTAAAACCGTTTTGTTTTTTATTTATGTGTCACAGTATCACCTCAAAATACAAGATACGAAACATTTTCAACCGTGCAACAAAATATAAATAGTCCTACAAATACTTTTATTTCCTTCTTATTTTTGTCTAAGCTCAAGGGAGCCAGAGCAGAGGGCTTAAAGAGCCGCGGGTTGCCGACCCCTGATCTAGACAGATGTGTTCACCTTTACAAAAGCCATGTCTGACACTTTGTGACACAGTTATCTGTTTGAGTATCAGACGATATTTCTTCACATCAGACAGTGGTTTTTAACAACTGTGACATGTGGTGTGTTGGAAATCTGTGATAAATCTGTGATAAAGCTTCAGTTTGATGCCTCGGTGTGATTTTCATAAGAATCACCTGAAAAAAAATTACTTTGAAAGTGAATCGATTAACACACATTTGTTTTTATTTTGTCCATCTACCATCTAATTCGTTTTTGCTGCCCACGCTATGCAGACAGATAGATTAAATCTACCTGTGGGCCTGTCTTTATTTGTTATATCTATGTATTAACCTATAGAACCAACTTGATAGAAGTTCATGATATGAAACGCAGGAAAAACTCCATATTCAAAAGGCTGATATTTGGCTGGATTAGCATGCATATGCAGTTATTTTCTGTCCATCTACTAAAGGATTAGTTGACCAATTGTTGCCGCTCATCTCACGTGCATAGATGGATAAAAGGTTGTTATTCTCCTATCTTTTATTTCTTTACGTCTTTGTATAAACCTGCAGAACTCACTCGATAACCATCACACAGCTTTCACTCATTCACTCTTCGTGCGACCTGGCTGTATTCTCTCCTCCTCTAACAGTTGAATGTGTCTCACATACTCTCACACACTGTCACACACTCTCACACACTCTCACACACTGTCACACACTGTCAAATCGCTCAGCTCTGTTTCCACATGCAGCCACAGATCCTGCAGTCTCACATCCACCTCGATGTGTGCAGCTCTGCCTCCAAACAGGAGAAGAAATCATGTCCTGCTGAAGCCTAACATCAGCTCACACACACACACACACACACACACACACACACACACACACACACACACACACACACACACACACACACACACGCACACACGCACACGCACACACACACTGCGGTGTTTAAATAGGCCTGGTAGAACATGACATGAGCACACACACTCTCTCCACTGCGGCTTATATTTGATTTACTGAATGACATTTGCTGAAAAGCCTCATGGAAATCCCTACATGTTATTTCTGGTCTGTTTGCAGTCAGATGCCAGCGGCATATGGAGTTGACATTTTTGCTGCTGCGCTGAGGATTTGATGATATGCACCATTAGACTCGAGTAATATGGATATATAGGGACATTATTTATAGAGTTAATATAGCAGGCGTAATCGTGCAAATCAATTCTTAGAGTATGGCTACAGCTTCGACGATTGGTCCCCTAATGTTTTTGTTAATAGAAAAATGATTGCAGATATTTAGTTAAACGTTTCAGTTCTTTTTTATGCAAAAGGCGCCGAAGATTCTGTCTTAAGCCTCTCAAATGTGGAGATCTTCTTGCATTTCTATGTTTTTATTGTATCGAGGTGAGTGTCCTTGGGTTTTAAGGACATCACCTCGGATTTTTAGAAACTAGTTTGGACATTTTTGTAATATCTTACTAGATTTTAGACACCAAACGATTAATAAATGAATCTATCATCTTGTAGATTGCATTGAATATGTGTTGGCATGTTTGAGGGTCTTCGAGTTTAAGGATTTAATTCGATTGACTCAAAGCAAATCCATGTGTTATGCTAACTTTTTACTATATGTTGCTGGCAGATTATGGCCTCAAAAAGTTGCTGGTAACCAGCGTTTCCGCCAGGGGGGCGTCTTGCCGTCATTTCACGCTCTTATTCAGCTCGGGACGCCCTGAACTCGAGCCGAGGGCGTCCAAAAAAGTTAATAATTTGAGAGAAGATCAAGAGTTTTTATCGCTTGAAATGACGAAAAGGAAAAAGGACAAGGACATCCCTCTGTTGGAGGGGCAAAGGAGTCTGCCGGGATTCTTTTCGCCGCCAGCAAAGCGTGTTCCTGTGACGGAACAAAAACAAGCACCGCCGCATCTTCCAAGGACCGTGCCAGGAGGGGTGTCCCTGCAGGGAGACCTAAGAGATAGTATAAGGGACGGCGCAATTCAAAAGTGTGTGTGTGTGCATACGTAAAGAGATAGTGGCCGTTTCTCAATGTCGAGGAGGCTTGCTTGGTAGCACATGTATGCTGGGCATTTAAACAGTCCTTCGGCGCCACTCGATGACGTAGTATACTTGAAATAGTGGCTCTGCAGCAGATTTACTCGACATTGAGAAACACCCACTATCTATAAGGGACGGCTCAATTCAAAATTCAAGTCACGTGACACGTGGGGTGGACGCCCTCTCAGCCCTGGTCTGGCGGAAACACTGCTGGTAACTCCTCTTGTGAATTTTGCTTCCACATTACGTGCATTAGTCTACAAACCTTGTTTCTGGTCTAGAACACTAGTCTAGGGCCTTTTTGTTTAGTAAGCGTTTGATTCGAAATAGACATCATAAATATGTGTTTCTGTTCAGAGTGAATGCTTGAGCATAGGTCTATTTTGTCCAGAGATTCAACATTATGTCTCTCGCTGTAAGATAAGAGAGGAGTTCAGGGTCCTCTGTGAAGCTTTAATAAATCCCTGAATGTCTGCACAGTGTGTCTCTGCTGCAGACGGTTGATAAGGTCCTCCTGCGCTAACAGAAGATAACGTTATGATCAAAGTCAAAGAGAAAAGGGCAGCGGAGAGGAGATGAGAGGAAAGAGAAAGGTTAAAAAAACACAAGTATAAGAGAAGAGGAAGAAGAGGCAGTTCAATGTGATCAGTTTCCTGACGCTGTAAAATGTAGTTGTGGTTCTGTTTTCATTTGTTATATATATGTATTAATCAATAGAACCAGCTTGATAGAAGTTCATGATATGAAACGCTGGAAAAACTCCATATTTAAAACGCTAAAAGGAAGTGAAGAGCGAAAGTCTGAAGGAAGGACGTTTTCCCAAGGAGAGGAAGTCAGAGAGGATAGCAAAGATAAAGAGAAGCTCATAGGCTAATGGATACTGAAAGAAGAGGGGGGTGAGTGGTAGTCAGATATCCAGGGGTCGATGGGGGGGGTCAGCGTACAGCGTACAGCTATCATCACAAAGCCGACCTCCTCAGCGAAATGCTCCCAATTCCACTAATGATTCCCTGTCTTCAGCATTAAAGCCAGCTTCCTGCGTCCTCCATCACACAGACCTTTGGGTTTTATATAGAAGTCATTATAGCCGGTTACATTCATACTGTACCATCGCACACATGATCTGCGCTTCAGTAAAATTGATTCATGATTCATAAAAGTCTTCATGCAAATACATTCAGATAAGCACAGCTTTCTGCAGGGACACAGACCGACAGTGGGCGAATTATATGGCTGTAAAAGTCCAAATGTAGCTGCCTCTGCCTTGTTTTTATGCCACTTTTCCATCATATACACTGCTGCCTATTATTATTTAATGTGTGAGTTGTCTACCTTATTGTTTAAATGAATTATTATAGGCTTCTTGTTCGTTTTGGCCCACAATGTCTGCAAAAAGCTGTTTTATTTTTACCACAACGCCTCTCCCTGACTGTTCAGACCTTCTGTGGAGAAAAATTACACATTAGTTGCTTTTTTTAATTAATTTGACTCCTTCACTTCCTTGTTCTCTATTCATATACTCCTCATCTACTAGAGAAAATGACTCAATGACAGGATAAACAAAAATGTCATGCATGCATTAAATGTAAAAAAAAAACATATTATTGATCATATATATTTTATACTTGCCATTCCATTATGCTACATAAGATTTATTGTTTTTTAAATGTGATTTGGGGCATCTGACATTAGTTTTCACTATAGGTTAATGTCTTAAAATACAAAAATGGTTTCTAGGACCTTTTTAAGTGAGAAAACGACCATTTATGTCTGATGCATAGATGGCATTTTCCTCATAAGACAGGCTGTTCTTCATCCTGGAGAGGGTTACTCTGTAAGACTGCATGGTTCACAAAGTTAATGAATGAAGTAAGACTCATAAATATCAGTATTACTTATATGGAAATGCAGCACTTTCAGGGTGTGAAAGATTTCAGGAGAGACACACTCACACACACACACACACACACTAACACACACACAAACAAACACACACACACACACACACACACACACACACACACACACACACAGCATAATGGGTTGGACTGATACAGGCAGAGGGAAAATATACAAACATAGAGGATGGAAACTTGGTAATCAAAATGATTTCATTCGCTCTAAAGAATTAACATAATAAGGTAGCTGTCTAGACTAAAATGAGTATTAAAAGCTTTGCATAAGGGTGTTTTAAAATGAATTACATAAGGTCCCCTCATTATACCAATCTTAGAAGTGTTTAATAAATTAAGTGTTGAAGGTAATTAGCTGTTTCCGAGCCAGACAGCCTGTCTTTTTGATGGATAAATCTACAGTATGAGCACTTTATCAAAATGTTATTGGCTGTTGTGAACAATGGCAGGAAGCTTAGATTGTTGCTGATTTGGAAACATGCGGTATATAAAATAATGCACAATGTGATGAAAAATGCTAAAAAAATCTAAATCTAAAAATGAGTAAAATGTTGAAAATTCTTTTATGAACAAAACCAACTGGGAAATATTGGAAAATGTGAGTAAAATGTTTTTGAAATATTAGTAAAATGTCCAGATATATATTTGTAGAATATCCCAAAAAGACTAGAAAAATAGGTTCTCAAAAATTGCCCAGTGTAAAACATCACAAAATAAAAAAAAAACATCCAGTAGTCTTTAAAAAAAACGATGTGAAATGTCAGAAAATATCAGTGAACTTCATTCATTCCTTCATTTTAGTTCAGTGTTGATATCCAGTGAAATATGATTTTTAGAAAGTTGCATAAATGACATTTGTTTCTCACGTGCTGCAGGTTTCCAGAGGAGAGCTCCACTTGGATGCCCAGTGGTTTGTCCACGGCTTCATGATGAACAGGAACAAGCGTGAGAAGGAGTACTACAGTATAGATGTGGGAGATTCAACGTTCATGGTTCTAAAACGCTACCAGAACCTCAGACCCATCGGATCCGGAGCGCAGGGGATCGTCTGGTGAGTTCAAGACAATGTCTCAGTCTTAAAATAGTAGTTTAATTATCAGCATTTTATCAGTTTTCAAATGCATTTCATGGTCTTCATTCGTGGCTGATGTTTGCTCAGTTATCTTGGAGATGATCACTTGATTAGTGGCTGATAACTGACTGAATAACTAGGCAAACTCTGTGAGATGTGGTTGTAAAAACGTAGAAAATAACTATGTAATATGATTGTTTTGTCTATTTTGTTAGCTTTTATGTTGGTTTATTCCTTTATATATAATTGTAGGGACTTATTGTGAATATAACAGATAGAAAACCTGTAAAAATAGACCAAAACTATTTGAAAATGCACAATTAAAAGTGGGGTAGGTAATTCACTTCAGAAACACTTGTTGTTATATTCCATGGAATGCTCTTAACATCCCGATAGCAATGAATACATGAAATGCTTTGACAATAAATACATAAAAACATGTCATCTGTTGAAGCCGTAGCGCTGTAAAAAGCACGACCAATCATCTGAGCCGGCCCGGCTAAAACAACTGGCTGGCCTGCCTGCCTGTCAGCCTTCCATCTGTGCACTAACTTATCTCGTGCCCTCATTGGTCATGTGCGCGTTCGTGTGTGTTGGAGGAGGGGCTCTGTGAGGAAGTCTGAAGGAAGGGGCAGATTTTCTCCGGTTACGTACTTTCAAATTCTAGCGCACTCGAGCTGGTTTCTCTATTCTTACCTACCCTACCTTTAAAAGGCTTTCTTTGAGCCGGACTTGAGACACAACAACAACAAACAGGCTGAATTAAGCAAAAGGTAAAGAATGAAGTTGCATTTTTCTCTAAGCTCCTTTCCATAATGCTATCAGCCTCTTATAACAACAAACTGAGCTTGTTGGCAGACTCAAAACAACACTCTGAGTGGTCCCACATTTTCGATGAAGCCCATTTCATGGCTGCCGGCTG
Source organism: Dissostichus eleginoides (assembly GCA_031216635.1). Lineage (NCBI taxonomy): Eukaryota > Metazoa > Chordata > Actinopteri > Perciformes > Nototheniidae > Dissostichus > Dissostichus eleginoides. The sequence goes on along the minus strand of CM062284.1, from coordinate 6,173,355 downwards.
CTCTCGTTTAATACTGAGCCAATTTCTAAAATCGTTGTTCCCATCAGTCACTGAGACAAAAAAACATGAGAGAATAGTTTGGAAAATACAGAAAATTCCCTTAAATATGGTTGAAATGTGTTTTATGTTTAATGTTCAACTTGTTTTGCCCTGTAATGGCCAAAAATAAACAGCTTAATGCTTTCAATGTGTTTTTATAAAGCAGTAACCATCACCTTTCTTCAGTAACCATAGGAAACGAAACACACACAGACTGAGTTAAAGTCTCTCTGTGGGTGCGTCTCACTTCTCTTATTTTTAATTTCCTCGGTCTCGGTATCACCGGAAGTTGATTTGTCTGTGCTAGTGTTGCACGGTGTACCGATACTTGAAAGGTACCGCGATACCCTGCCGTTAAAAACGTTACGATTCCTCCGTTTCATTAGTATCGGTACTTTAAGAATGACGGGGAAAAGTACTCCGGTGAGAAAGCGCCGTTTTAATAAGAGCCGTGTGTGTTCAGCGCTCTGCTTCCACTCCCTGCACTGCAGCCGTGCCCGCAGTCCCTCCCCTCTCAAGCACGCTCTAAGTGCCTCCCCTCTCTCGTGCACGCTCTAGCTGCCAGAGCATGTGAGGAAACGAGAAGCATGGCTGCAAGTGGGAGTGCAACTGCCGCTGCGCCTCGGCTCGTTGACAAAAAAGACGCCAGAAGTGAGATTTTGAAGTATTTTATCATGTTTGTGTAAAGTTTGTGTTCTGGTTCTGGTGTGAAATAAAGCACACACTGATCTGGCTGCTGTCAGGGGATCAGCTGTGCGGCGTCATCACAAACGGACGTCGCTTCACGTGACGCTCCGGAGGGAACGACGTCCCATTGCTCTTAAAACTCATTTCCCTGCTCCTCGTGGTTTCCTTGCGTCTCTCCATGCTTCCCTGGTGGGAGGGACTAGTCGCATGGAAACGACGCAAGTGAGGGACGCAAGGAATCCATTTAACCGAAGTGAGACGCACCCTGTGTGTGAAATAATAATCCTGTGGTCTTCATAGAAGTGCTGCTAAAACCTAAATGTTATTATTGACTGAGTTTCTGCTCTCCTTCCTCCCCTCAGTTCAGCGTATGATCACAACTTTGAGAGGAACGTCGCCATCAAGAAGCTGAGTCGGCCGTTCCAGAACCAAACTCACGCCAAGCGCGCCTACAGGGAGCTGGTGCTCATGAAGTGTGTCAACCACAAGAACGTGAGAGACTTCTTCTGTTATTTTCTGTAATATTTTTCTGTTTCTGCACATCTAGTTTACCATTAGGGATACGTTTGAACATATTTACTATCTTATGTGTATGGTGACTTCCGTGTTATGTATCGTAGTGAATGTGCCATTTTTGCTTTAACTTCTTATGTTTGTATGATGTTTTAATTCAATTTTTGTTGTATTTAAGATGCGCGTTTTTACTTTAACTTCTTCATTTATATACACATTTTATTTTATCCTTTAATGGATTGAACTTTCTATGTTTATATAAAATATTATAATTTTTATTTTATGTTTTAATGGATCTATTTAACTTTTCATGTTTATACAAATCATTTATTTTCTTTTAATGGATATATAATCTTATTTTTTACTTACCTAATCTTCTTATTTTTACATGAATCAATTTCATTCCTTTTTTTTAAATATATTTATCTTTTATATTATTTCTTTCAAAAAAAAGATCAACTGTTAGAAACCCCAATTCCCCCAAATAACAAAAATACTCATATTTTAATTTTACGTTCCTCTGGCTCCTGTGAATAGAGGATTCAAACTGGGGTTAAATGCATACGCTTGCTTCAGAGGTTAAATAAGATGAAATGTGATGAACAAGCACCGGGGAGCAGTGAATCTGAGAGAGAGGTAGGGATGGGAATCGTTAAGGTTTTAACGGTACTACTACTTTAATCGATACCGCTTATCGATCCGGTCTTTTAACAGTACTTTTATCGGTTCTTTTGGAGAAAAAATAAGGTAAACTGAACGTGGTGCACTTTGGCTAAATGTTTAGACAAATTGCTCGTGTTACCGCCCTTACATGCTAAACTCTTATTGCACTTTTGGTAACGAGCATTGTCCACATCGAGACGGGTAAAGTTTAACCACACGCGTTCTCTCCGCCATCTCCTCCGTGTGTGTGTGTTGCTGCATGTAGCAGCCGTGTGTGTGTGTTGCTGCATGTAGCAGAGCGTGTGTGTAAACTGCCCCGCCCCCTCGCACACAGACGGGGGAGAGAGATCTCTCGTCTGGATTGGAAAGATCGAAAATACTAAAAATAATCATAGACGCATTTTGCAGTCTTTTTGCGTATTAGAAACGGAGTTGGCGAAACTAAAACTGCAATATAATGTTTGTGTAGCAATAATACATGACATATATTTTTTACATGTCTCCAGTACCGATAAAAAGACCGATAATGTCGGAGCTTAACGGTACCACGGTCTTTAATAATTCAGTTTAATACCGGGGCTCGGTACCCATCCCTAGAGAGAGGTAATAAAGGACACAGAGCGTACCCTGAGGAGGGCTTTGGATAACTAAATCAATTTGATCATCGTTCTTGTCCTTGTGCGTCCATTTGAGATAGTGCTGCATCAGAGCACCTCAGTGTCCTTGTTTGATGCTGACAGCTGATCTTGTAAATAACCGCAGTGCCCCGTCATGCAGCTTGTTTTAATGTCGTGTTTTTAGGCGTAAAATGTGCTGATATTCATTATTGATGCTCAGGCTGCTGCAGTTGTTCAGAGATTCCTCCCTCTTCCCTCCACTCTCAGAGATGTATAACCGTTTGTCTCCTTGTTTCTGCAGATAATCGGCCTGTTAAATGTATTCACACCACAGAAGACGCTGGAAGAGTTCCAAGATGTGTGAGTATTACTGCGCCCAAATATCACCTGGTGTGTAAAATCGATCCAGGATGCAGTCTGCTGGGGGCTTGGATTACCTTTCTGACTTTTAGGGGATCAGCTGATCTCTCATTGGTTTGTTAGATGCTGCTTTACTTCAACACACAGTGCAGGGAATAGACATACTGGATGGTTATGGCTATACGGAGAGACTCGTGAAAATGTCTGCCTTTTATAACATTAACTTTAGGTTATATTTGGCAGCGTTCCCGATGTGTTTGAAGTCGTCAGGACATCCGTGGGATGGCAGAGAGAAGGAAATACTGAACTGAGAAGTGGGGGAAGTGATGGTTTAGCGGAGTATGACGGGAACAAACATGATTAATGCCATCCTCTAGAAGCTCTGTGTGTGTGTGTGTAAGTGTCTGAGAGTGTGTGTGTGTGTGCAGCGCTCTGTCTGCCTGATTGGAGCTAAAAAGGAAACTGGACAAATCTTAGCCAGAGGGCTGCGGAGCGAACACACACATTTAGAGGACGGAGGAAAACACTCCATTCGGCTGTTTGTTTGTATACCTGAATGCAGACTCGTATTACAGATAAAATAACGGTAATTATTGTACTAAAACATGGAGTACATACAGATATCGTCCAAGCAGAGGTCCTACTTTTTACGCTCTGTCCCCAAAATGTGTCTGTGTTTAAAAATACGTCTGAAGGTTCCTTACTCCATGTGTGATGATGTAACAGCTGCCAGAGAACATAACATCAGCACCGATTTGAGACGGAGAAACATTACTGTCTGTCACTTCCTAAATGCCACGGGAAACAAGTGCTGCTTCGCTGAGGAAAATTGGCTTTACACTTATTTTCATATTTTAGTTTTACTAATCTGGATGGATAAGAAATGTAAGGCTCTCCGGACTGATGAAAAATGCAAAAAATATCTTTAAAGGTCCCATGACATGCTTTTCTGGTTATTACCCGTCCCCTTGTGTTATGTAGCTTTTTCTGCATGTAAACGGTCTGCAGAGTCACAAACCCTCAAAGTACACCCTGTAGCGAGTAAAACTCTAACACAGAAAAGACCTGTCTATGCTGCCCCAGAACCCCTCGTTGGGGATTTCTCTTTTTCCATTGTTTACTTCTTCGGTATAGTGAAGTAACGTCCGCGGAGCCGTTACGTTTGGACCAATCCGCGGACTTCCTCACACACACACACACGGCGGGACGTTGTGAGGCTCGCTGCTGCGAGGAGCGGACAGTGTGAGCTGGCTCACTGGTGTGGGGTCGGCGAGACACAGCGGAACTCAGCCTGAGCACACACACAAACTCCCAGCCAGGCTGCGGGTGTGTGTGTGTTTCGGGCTGGGTTTCGCTGTGTCTCGCAGACGGCCACTGGGCTCACAGGGAGGGGGGGGGCAGGAGCTCCAACAAGCCGTGTAGGACAGAGAGTGAATACACATACTATACAGAGATGCTGTATGAGAAACCAATGTGAGTTTGGAAAATTGCACAATATGAATCTATTCTAGTAGACCTCAACAATGGAATTATGATCAGTAGAAATGGCCATGTCATGGGACCTTTAAAGAAACCTAGTAAAATGTTAGAAATTCTCTCGGAACATTTGAGCAAAAATATTAAACAAAATATTAGTAAAATGTCCAGATATATATTTGTAGAATATCCCAAAAATAATCCATGGTTTCAAATAACTTGCCAACTACATGAATCGTATAATATTGTCAGAAAGAATATGCTGCCTCTCAGGTTAAATAACGACTGTGTTGAAGCCTCCATATGAAACTTCTGTGTATGTAGGATTCTCTGTGCATGTATGTCGGACTACCTGCTTCTTCTGGATATCTTATCTTTTCTGTGGTGTCCCTGCAGGTATCTGGTGATGGAGCTGATGGATGCTAACCTCTGCCAGGTGATCCAGATGGAGCTGGACCACGAGCGGCTGTCCTACCTGCTCTACCAGATGCTGTGTGGGATCAAACACCTGCACGCTGCCGGCATCATTCACAGGGTGAGCACCACTGTTGGAAAAATATCACTCGTCACCGGCTTGAGCTTCAATCTCAGGATCCATGTATTTGTGATCCTCTCCAGAATGGAAGTAGTCATCACATACAGAGCATCAACTAGTTCCTGAACAGTGTCCTTCACATGCTGATATACAAGAGAGGGAGTTACACAGTCACTAGATGGAGGAATAGAAAGCAGTATTCAATGTTTAGTTCAGATTAGCTCCACGTCAGAAATGATCATGCTTGTCATATGTCTATCTCCATAGAGGCTGAATCATCATGTTAATCACATAGCTATCATATGCCTAAACAGTCCTGATGCTCTTCTAGGTAATCATACATCCTGTCATGTACTCAGCTACAGTTGGGATACCTTTGTTATCATGTGGACTCTGATATTGGAAGAGTACATTCAGTATTTTCCCAACAACCACTCGTGTAAACGCAAACACACGTTACCTTATGCACGTATTAGCTCCAGATAGTAGGTCCATATATGATAGTGAAACCATCCAAGTGCAAGATCAAACTGATACACAGCTGAAGATGACGAACAAACCAAACACAAATATGTCAGCATCAGAAATGAGGAGGAATTGGCAAATGATAAAGCTGCTAACACTGATATTGGCCTGAAAATGATTACAACATTGCTATCAAAAGCACTTCTATTGAGCAACTACACAGTGAGGAGCATTTTGGAAATATTCGTATTTAAGTAAGATGGCAAAATAACACTTATTTTTGGCCGGGTTCCTCTGGTTTCCTGACATTCATAGTAACGACGTGAACAGAAAGTCCTGCCACCTTGGCCGTTAAACATACCAAAAAATTAAAATACAATTTAACATCTTTGTGTGTTTTTTGTAGGTTTAGCTCATTTGAAACTAATACACCAGCACTTAAAATGTTTTGGCTTATTTCAAGCGAATTTTAAACAGCACGTTTCTGCTGTTCTGAGTTTTTATCCTCATGGTTAACTGCACTTATTGTGAGTCTCAATAAATAAATAAAATAATCAGCTAAATGACATGTAATGCCATCAATGTCATTTTTACACTGCAGGTGTTGAACTTATTAAGCAAAGGAGATTTAGGGCACCATGTCATTGAGATCTTGGCCGTACTGACAGTGTGAGTGTCTCCAAACAAACCTGCTGTTTTGGTTCATGTAGGTGCAAAAGCTCTTAATGCATTAACGCTTTATCAAGGTGAATATACACTGGAGGAGGTGGTTATAAATAACATTTTCTAAGCCAGTCATATCACTGCTCTGAAACAGCTGAACCAATCACAGTGACGCATGATGACAACATCTCAATAACACGTTCAGACAAGAGTGTTTTAACTGTCTTCATATTTAACCCTCAGCAGGAAAGCGAGGAAGTGTTTCTCCTGGAAAATTCTTCACAATCTGATTTTGAATTCCTTATAAAGACCCTTGAGTCTTATATGAAATCACCTGATAGGTTGTTATGAGGCGGAGATAATGGACAGGTTGCAGTAAAACACACACACTCAGGTGCTTGTTCACTTTAAATCAACACACAGCCTGAAGTGCCACCCCCCCCCCCCCCCCCCCCCCCCCCCCCCCCCCCCCCCCCCCCCCCCCCCCCCCCCCCCCCCCCACACACACACACACACACACACACACCACACACACACCCTTTAGCACCTGGACTGCAGCTTCAAGACAGTCACATGAAAAATAAACGGAAATAGAATTGAGAAGTTTGCTCGTTCATAGCTGAGATCTTGCATAAAACACGCGTGTGTATCCTCAAACTGCTCTCCATATGTCTTTGTAAAAAGCCATAGCAGCAGTCGCACAAAAAGATCAATTGTTCCCCAGAATAACACAAAGAAAATCTGCCTTCTGATCTAGAAATATTGGGAGAATATGAATAATTTCTCAGGTGGATTTGTCGAAGTAGAACATACAAGTTATATGAATTGCAGTGAGGATACAGAGGGTGTTAAAATGCATCTCTGCAAATAAAACAAAGACCTTGACAGTCAGTGTCTCACTTTTAAAAGCTCAGGATTCACCATTCAATCAACCTGCTGCAGAAACAATCTTAAACATGATTTCATAAGTTCTTCCATTCGATTTCAGTGTGAACATCGTAATGCACGTCAAATACAATTTACATCTTCTTCCTGGGACGCTGTGTATGTGTGTGTGTCAGTTGAGTGCACTCATTGACCGAGGTCAATGAGTGCACTCAACTGACACACACACACACACACACACACACGCACGCACACGCACACACACACACCTTCCAGAGTAAAGACACAGCAGTAGATTAGCTCCTCCTGCTCTGCCAGCCAGAAGTAACTGAGCCACAGGCGAAAGTTAACGTTAGCACGAAGCTTTCACAAGGTAACACATGCAACATGAGTCATGGATCGCCAAAGATTCAGCTCCTGTGTTCCCGGAGGCTTTACCTCTCCAATGGGAGCTCTGTCGTCTTCCTTAAGATGCTCAGAGTTGCTAAGCATGGATGGAAAAAGCAGAACTGGATACAACGTTATAGGCTGGGCACCATTTATATCTCTGAAATGTGCACAGTTTCGCATGAAGACAAAATCACTCGAGTGCAAGAAAACCCGTATCTTAGAGTGAGTGCTTTTGTGTTTTCCTTAAGCCCCGCCTCCAATTTGTCACCTTACAGCATCGTTAAGCTCGATCTTAGCTCATTTAAACTGATGGAGGTGGGGATATAAATCTGGATTTGGCTTTTAGAGCATTTTCCATCTTTAAGGACCTTACGATTTGAATAAGATTTATTCAAATGTTCGTATTGGGTAGTTGATATAGCTGAAAAATGTCTGTTTCCCAATGTTAGTCATTGGGAAAATGTTTTTTTGGTCCCAATTGCCACTATGAAAATGTTCTTTAATGACCTGCTCACTTCCTGGCAGATCTAGGGTTAATTTTCCAGCCAATAATCACAAGTATACAGGCTTTAGCGCCACTGCTACACGTCTCATTGCAGTGTTTCTGTTAGCCACTATTTACCAGACTTAAACCAGGAAAATCTGTTCAAGTCTGACATTTAATTATATGTGTTTTCTTTTGAGATGGCATTTTAGATGACTGGATTAAGTGTGTGTTTGATTGAGTTGTCCTTGGGCGTTTTGATTAATTCTCTATACCAGGGAGTGATCATGATTAATAGCAAAGGTGTAATTATAAAATAAGAGTTGACATTTCTAATCTACTACCAACTTGTCACCCTGAAACTATCACAGCTTGCAAATGACGTCTGTAATATATCAATAGGCAGATGCACATTGGCAAATCCTAGCAACAGGCACCGAGTCCTGTGAGGATTACCCTCAGCAGACGGAAAACAAACTTCCTCTTCAAAGGAAAAGCATTTTAAAATCTCTTTGTTTTTGTCATGCATCAGGGGAGTTCAGAGCGTCGTCAGGAGACTAACGGAGACAATTAGAGTCAGAGCTCGTTGTGTCTTCCTGCAGGTGTCAGGTGACATGAAGCAGAACGTATTACAGCTCTGATATACAAACACAGAGCTGGAGAATAAAGATGAAATACAAATAGGAAACCAAACCAAAAAAATAATAAGAAGAATAATTCCTCCAATAACAATAGGTTCCTCGCACTTCGTGCTAGGACGCCGTAGGGTCCTAGCGCTCCGTGCTCGGGCCCTAATAAGCACACAAGAAGAACATGGGGTGTTTTCTTTTCAATATAAAACATTGACAGTATAGATCATGAAATAAAAGATTCAAACAGTTAAACAAAAGAAGGGCGTATCAGGTGATATACACTTTCCATTTCTCCCAAATTTCCTCAAATTCAAGTTCCTGGAGCCTCAAAGAGAAGGTTATTCTTTCCGTTACGACCTAAGATTTTCATTACATAACTACACTGTAGCTATGTACAAATGACAATAGAGCGGTGCAAGGATGACGTACTTACCCGGAAGTAAGCTGCTGGTTTCCTCGACAAAAAAGTAACGGGATTTCTCCATAGGATTTGGGAAAATAGCTGGAAATAAGGTCTGTGGAAAACGAACCTGTTTGATAAATGCACGTTTTGTTCAGCCGGATAATCTCCACACGTCTACCCTACTTTTATAATTTTCGAATCATAAATCTAATCGCCAGAAGCAAAATGCTAACGTTATGCTATAAAGGAACTAAAGCAGGGTCGCTGCTTCAACGTCACGCCGACTTAGATCCATATTCAAAACTACAGATTCTAAATGGAACAAGTTGAAGCGTTTGTTTGAACAGTCTGCAGGAGGCAGGTACTTGCTTTCAAGCAGAACAGGGCAAACTAACTTAGAGGAGTGTTTACGTGTTCGGCGTAATGACGTACAACGGCCTCCACAACTTCTGTAGTCCTATTCAGCCACTTGGTAACAACCATCGTTTTTCAGACACGTCAACTCTTCAGAAATCACCAGTGGGGTCACTGCTGATGGATTTAATGTCGTAGAACAAAACGTGATCCGTCTCTTCAATGTGTGTCAACGACAGACCTTATTTCCAGCTATTTTCCAAAACCCTATGGAGAGATCCCATTGGCTCTGAGATGAGGGAACAGGAAGTGGTAAAATGCTGACTCACTTCCGGGTTTTAGGACTCTCACTGCACCACTCTATAAAAGCCTTGAATCTGAATCTTCTTATGTTTCTGTCAGGACCTGAAGCCCAGCAACATCGTGGTGAAGTCCGACTGCACGCTGAAGATCCTGGACTTCGGTTTGGCCCGAACCGCCGCCACCGGCCTCCTGATGACGCCCTACGTTGTGACCCGATATTACCGCGCCCCCGAAGTCATCCTGGGCATGGGTTACCAGGCCAACGGTGAGTACAGGAAGCAGCTCCTTCTCAGCGACCAATGAGGATCTCCGAAAGCTACTGCCTGGCCTGCTGCATGGGATGTTTTTCAGCGTCTCCCAAACACACACACACTGTAAATATCACACTCAAAGGGTCCGGGGAAAGTTGGCATGTTGGGCAGAGGTGCATTGTGGGAAACTTCCTGTCGGGGGACTCCAGTTCCCAGCAGCGCTTCAGCATGCGTTTGATGTTTTATTAAGAGGTTGCCGGTCCTGCGCTCCATACAGCCTGGCTTTAAAAACGCCAGAATGAAAACAGTGACTTGTGCATGACTCAGCAGTTTCTCTTGGTGCTCCTGTCACAGTTTAGGCAAAATTGTAATAAAGGAATAGTTGAAGATTTTAAGAAATATGCTTAGTTGCCATGAATTGATTTGAAGACTGATGCCACTCATGTCTGTTTGTTAGATATGAAGCTAGAGTAAAGAATGGCTGCCATGCTAGCTGGTTATCCCTGTTTCCAGTCTTTATGCTAAGCTAAGCTAATTCTCTATAGTTTCATATTTAGCATACAGACACACGAGTGGTTTCAGCCTTTCTATCGAATTCTCGGCAAGAAATCTGAAATGTTAAATTCCCTTAGATAAAAACATGATTAAGGCTCTAGTAGCCACGCAGATATTAGGTATCAGCTTAGATGAATAATAGAAAATTAAGCAAATATAGATTTTTGGACTTTTAAAGAACTCGGAGAATAACTTTTCTCCTTTTGTACAGAAATCATTAGGTCGATATACAGCTAAAATGCTCCCATTATAACAAAACTCAGGAGAGTACCTTTACTCTCTTGTCCTTCCTCCTCTTCACCAAAACAAATTTTTCCTGCTGACTTGTTGCATTCTTTTGCTTATTCTCTTTTCCCTCCTTTTTACGCTGCGCACATGTAGTGGATATTTGGGCTGTGGGCTGCATTATGGCAGAAATGGTTCGCCACAAAATCCTTTTTCCAGGAAGGGATTGTATCCTTGAGCTGCTTGCAGCAGTGTCTGGCATTTCTCCTGAAAGAAAAACAACATAGCACCGAAACGTCTTTCATCTCTTCAAGCTATTCCCTTTTTTTTTTCTTCATCTGCCGGATCGCACGGAGATCAAATCCTGTGAGCAACTAGAGTCGTTCTATTTCTCAGATTTGCCTGACATCTCGAATCACAGCCACCCACCTGCTCTTCATACACACACACACACACACACACACACACACACACACACACACACACACACACACACACACACACACACACACACACACACACACACACACACACACACACACACACACACACACCTTTCAGCACCTGCACTGCAGCTTCAAGACAGTCACATGAAACGGAAATAGAAATGAAAAGTTTGCTCGTTCATAGCTGAGATCTTGCATAAAATACGCGTGTGTATCCTCAAACTGCTCTCCATATGTCTTTGTAAAAAGCCATAGCAGCAGTCGCACAAAAAGATCAATTGTTCCCCAGAATAACACAAAGAAAATCTGCCTTCTGATCTAGAAATATTGGGAGAATATGAATATTTCTCAGGTGGATTTGTCGAAGTAGAACATACAAGTTATATGAATTGCAGTGAGGATACAGAGAGTGTTAAAATGCATCTCTGCAAATAAAACAAAGACCTTGACAGTCAGTGTCTCACTTTTAAAAGCTCAGGATTCACCATTCAATCAACCTGCTGCAGAAACAATCTTAAACATGATTTCATAAGTTCTTCCATTCGATTTCAGTGTAAACATCGTAATGCACGTCAAATACAATGTACATCTTCTTCCTGGGACGCTGACCGAGGTCAATGAGTGCACTCGACTGCATGCAATTCATTTCTGTCATGCATCAAACACATCACCTGACCCCACATCATGTTTTTTTAATTTATAATTTTCCCTTCTGTTATGTTGTTCATGTTTTTGGGGTTATTTTTTCAGTTTGTCTTCCAGTCCTGCATGCTAATTTGGTGGTTTGTCATTTCATTTTTCAGTTGATGTCTGGTCTGTTGGCTGCATCATGGCTGAAATGGTCCGGGGTAGTGTGTTGTTTCCAGGCACTGATCGTATCCTTACGTTGAACCTCCATCCAAAAAAAACAAAACCCTAAATGCAGTCCGTGGGTGTTTCTCAATGTCGAGGACGCTTCCTTGGTAGCACATGTCTTCTGAGTCACTTCCTTCAGAAGCTAGGCAATAATCCTTCCTGGCATTCGGAGAACGAAGAGTGGAACAGGCGAGCAAGTGTGCAGGTGTGCGTCATATGAGAGGCCCCGCCTTACATTTTCCGCCACACATTTTGGGAAATTGGTCCGTGCGCAAAGCATTATGGGGATTTTAAGACCGCGGAGGATACACATGTGCAGCCTCGAAATTTCTCGCTACGAAGGACGCCGGGCTCGGTAGAATTCCAAGGAGCCTGGACATTGGAACAGTCATTCGGCGGGACTCGATGACGTAGCATCCTTGAAATAGTGGCTCTGGAGCATCCTTCCTTGACATTGAGAAACACCCCATGTCTTTCATCCTTCTGTCCTTCTATCTTGTTCATATCGTTTCACACAATGGGGAAAACCTGCCGAGCGAGACATCGTGTTCACACTCGAAAATTCATTTATTTCACAATTAATATCGGCGAATAGTCGCTTATCGTTAGGGCTGAACGGTTCTGCAAAAATAACCATTGAAGATGATTTCTCACTGATTTTGCGATATCAGAGGGAATTAGCAGTTTGGAAACTTTATTCAAATCCTTTCGGAAACATTTATAAAAACAATAATAGTAGGATATTTTTTTTTAAGAATCACAAAACAAGGATTAAAAAGACAGGCAATTCTTTTTTTGTACGATCAAGAAGCTGAGGGAAGCAGATACTGTAGAAATCACCCATATAGGTTCATTTACGTACTCTCCTGCCGTGCCGATACTGGCTAGAGCGTTAATAGACACAGCCGGTACATCATCTTCAAAATGAGCTACAAGAGCACTACAGCCCTGACAGCGCTCCGTGGTTATCTAGGCTTGAATATTCAAAGAGGGCCCTATTATGCTTTTTGGGGGTTTCCCTTTCCTGTAGTGTGTTATATAGGTTTTAGTGCATGTAAATGGTCTGCAGAGGCTAAAATCCCAAAGTTCCCTTTAGAGGGACTTTCTCTCTCACACACCCCCCTTCCCCCCCTGCCTGATACACCTCCATTGGACTTCTTTGTTTACCTTCGTAACATCCGCTCCTATTGGCTAGCGCTCCAACACATTGCACGTGATAATCTAAGGGGCGGGACATCTCTAAGCGGTTAAAAATGTTCTCTGTGACCGGCAAGGAAAAACACGCAGATGGTAGCCTAGGCGGTATTTCATCAGCAAATAAATCAGTGTCTGTTCATCTGCTACCATCATGATTCTCTAATTTTCACCTTCTGACAGGACCGCATTGAATGGATTTAAATATATGAATAAATAATTGTTCAAACCATGTAAATACCCGTCAACAAGCACCATTGATTGCTTTTCAAAAATAGCTTATAAAATCGGTTATGGACGAAAATCTGTTGCGAAAAAACAGGCTTTTCCTCATTGTTGTTCATTCAGTGTTAAAGATGAGAAGAGATGTGAACCAGGCATGACTGTATTAGTCCTCCAGGTAGATCTGTACATCTGTATGTATGTGTGTGTTTCTGTTCTGCATACGTACAGTATTTCCAACATCTGGATTACTTGAGGTAAACATCACCTTTTTAAGTTTATGTTGTGTCCATTCTGATTCCACAGGTTTGAATTGAAGCTACCTCTTTTACTTTTAATTCAATAACAAACAAGCGTGTCACCAAATCTTCTAAATGACAACGCAGTGCAAGAAAGTCTCCAAATGGGTCTCTTTTATTCTACATTAGTTGAAAATGTTGGTAAAAATGACCCTCCTCGACTCTGAAAAGGCGGCCCCTTTAGTCCAAACCCAGTGCAGTTGTTCTCTTAACCCTGACCCTGAAGATATCGACCAGTGGAACAAGGTGATCGAACAGCTGGGAACGCCGTCTCAGGAGTTCCTGATGAAGCTCAACCAATCGGTGAGGACCTACGTGGAGAACAGACCTCGATATGCAGGCTACAGCTTCGAGAAGCTCTTCCCCGACGTGCTGTTTCCTGCAGACTCTGAACACAACAAACTGAAAGGTAAGCATGAGGCTGTCTCACTATTAACCATCGTGCATCCTTTAAAACATAGTTTACACCAGGGTTGTGTAAGTACAGTACTTGTACCACTCTCTAATACTTCTGATTGGCTGTGAAGGTATATTTAGGTGCAATTAGTTGCTCTTAAAAAATCATATCTGTGGCTAAAAACTGACATATCAATATTTTCCTTTTTTTCCCCTTCGTTTTTTCAATCAATTCAGTTTTTTATTATTATTTTTATAGTTAATTATATATATTTAATTTTACTGAGACACTAAGGGATAAATACCCTTCTTTCAATATTTCAATGTTTTACATAATTTTCCATTTTACCCAAAAACTTATATAATAATATTAAATATTTTTGCATTTATTTATTTTTATTTAATCGATAAATGAATCGATACAATTTACATCATTTTAAGTGCTTAATAATACTATAACAAATACTGTAGTTAAACTCAGGAAATGGCAGGTAGTTGTTCCATAGGACAAACATAGGAAAATGTCTCAAATGTTGGTTTTATGCTGCAATGGCTCTTGGTTTTTAATGGGCATCAATGGGGACATTATTGTCTTTGAACTGTCAGGGAATAATTCTGTATACATGTTTGCCTTTTGCCCTCTGACGCAGATGCCCAAGCATTTTGTTGTTGTTACCAGTTTGTGACCGGGCTGCTCTCGGTCAGAGATAGTTATTGTTGTGGGACACCTGGAACACATCCTTCTCGGGGTGTAGATGACCCCGGGCCATAAGAGACAACAACTGTGATTCAGTGTCCTCAGCTGTTTAGTCTATCTATTGAAGAATGTTGACTATTACGCTCTGAACTAGTTAAAACCTGGAGCTACAGGAGGGGTCTTCAGAATTGATCCGTGTGGTCAGACTCGTGACATGTCTTGTGAATTCTCCGGCCGAAGCTCCAAATAAACCGTCAGTGTTTGCCATCAAAGCTCCAGCTCTCCTCGTGTCTCTCTGAGTCCTGTTTCCCATTGCTTCAGGAGTTTCCCCCACAGAGGTCTTAGTGTCTGTAGTTTAAATACAAGTCATTTTAGAGTTATTATAGGAGCTGAGACTTCAAAGATACAAGAAGAAAAAGGCCAAACATGTGTTCCATATGCATTAAAAAGCCATGATTGATGAACATGGAGAACCCAAACATGTCCCTAGGGGTACGTAAGGGTCAAAGCCCAGGAACTAATCCTGTGAAGACTTACTGAAAGCACTAGAAGATTAGAGATGGGTGTGAGGCTGTAAATGTAGCTCCTGCTAAGAGTTAAAACCATATTTTGGGGAATGGTTCCTCTCTGCCAGGTGCAGAAATGGTCCAGCCTGAAGGGGAACCATTGTAACATTTAAATTCACTTTTTTTTATCACATCCCCGACGGTGTGAGGAGTAAGGAGTTATATTTCCACAGTATGTTTCCGTTTCACTGCCTAAAAAATGGACAAAAGACTCAATAAAGCTGGGGTTTTTTGTGCCAATGTCGACTTTATCAGGGTTGACTTTTTAAATGGCTCTTTTGTCATTTGAAGGATTCTCATAATGGTTCAATGGTGGCTCGTTATGTCTCCACACACTTGCAAAGCCCTAAAATATGAACTTCTCATAGCATCAGTTTGATTTTACATCTTCACAAACATCCGCTGACAGCAAAGCCCGAGTGACAAATCAATTTTCGTTGGCTGCCTAAAGATTAAGCACTTATTACAGGAGCTGACAGCTGAGGAAAAAGTTGTTTACGGCTGAGAGGAATTCACCTCAAGCGTGTCCTTGCGTGTAAATGGAGAGGAGATGACAGGAACACTCACAGCAAACACCATGAGGACGCAGGGGGAACATATCTCTCTGTCCTCATTCATTTACAAAGGCAGGATTATTTTAAAACAGTGTATTCGCCTGAAGTACTTCTGTTAAACTGCAGATTGTAGATGTTAACATATGGCTCTGAGTGCTGCACACACAGAACCTCTCATACACTAGGATGGATATCCTAAAAAACACCCAGACACAAAACAGATATTCAATGTTTTCCATCCTTTCTGTTTAAAAAGCCCGGTTTAAAGGAACCTTGTGTAGGTTTTATCTAGTGTCAGTAATATTATGGGAAAAAAGGCAACATTTCTCCAAACGCAAGGTATTTGCACTATAATACACAATCAACGTGTTTTTTGTCTATGTAAATGCATCTCCATTTCAACCATCTTAAGCAAAACTAGTCCAAATGTGCTCTCACACAGTTACACATTATTTTATTTTCTATTTTAACCTCTACTGGGACTGGACAAATGAGTCCCTGTTTGGTACCAGCTGACACTAATCAGACTCTCTTGCTAATAATCCATTAATTAAACATCCCCTCCAGATATGAGTATACATAGAGAATTACAATCTTTGAAATTACCTAAAAAAAAGTATAAATATCCAATTATATTTCAAAACAATATAATATTCAGACATTCTTTAAAGGTCCCCTATTACACTGTTTTTCATCAATATATCACAGGTCTCAGATATATACAGAAAATGTCTCTGTTTGGCTCCAAACACCAAACAGATCATTGCAGCATCCCATAATCCCCTCTGTTTCAGCCCTGTTTCCAAAGTGCTGATTCTCTGTCTGTTACTTTAGATGAAAATAAGGAGCCCCTCCCCACGCCCCTCTGAGAGAGATTTGGTTAAAAAGAACTCAATGGTGCTTTAGGAGGAGATTCAGGTGATAAGGTGGGGGGGGGGGGTTACCTTGGTTGGTGATTGGCTAATGGTTACACAAGCCAAAACACCGTTATGACATCATAAAGTGGCCAAAATCTGATCGGCTCATTTTCAGACAGGTTTTTATAGAAATGGATCAGGACAAAAAGAGAGAGAATCTTTGTTCCTGAAACTTTCAGAGTCTCTTTCCACTGAGGGGACACATGTTGATGTAGAAGAGACATGAAGAAGAGGGGACACATGTTGATGTAGAAGAGACATGAAGAAGAGGGGACACATGTTGATGTAGAAGAGACATGAAGAAGAGGGGACACATGTTGATGTAGAAGAGACATGAAGAAGAGGGGACACATGTTGATGTAGAAGAGACACATGTTGATGTAGAAGAGACATGAAGAAGAGGAGACACATGTTGATGTAGAAGAGACATGAGGAAGAGGGGACACATGTTGATGTAGAAGAGTCATGAAGAAGAGGGGACACATGTTGGTGTAGAAGAGACATGAAGAAGAGGGGACACATGTTGATGTAGAAGAGACATGAAGAAGAGGAGACACATGTTGATGTAGAAGAGACATGAAGAAGAGGGGACACATGGTGATGTAGAAGAGACATGAAGAAGAGGGGACACATGTTGATTTAGAAGAGACATGGAGAAGAGGGGACACATGTTGATGTAGAAGAGACATGGAGAAGAGGGGACACATGTTGATGTAGAAGAGACATGAAGAAGAGGGGACACATGTTGATGTAGAAGAGACAGGAAAAGTGGATTTTGCATAATAGGTGACCTTTAATCAAACCTTAACGTTGACCCTTTTCTCTTTCCTAACCCCTCCTCAGCGAGCCAGGCCGGGACCTCCTCTGCAAGATGCTGGTGATCGACGCCTCAAAGCGGATCTCAGTGGACGAGGCCCTGCAGCACCCCTACATCAACGTGTGGTACGACCCGACTGAGGTGGAGGCGGTGAGTACAGCCCAATGAATGGAGGTTGAATACAACCAATTTAATGTATTTCACTGTCAAAATAAATAATAGTTTCCTCCCTGCATTAAAACGGCAAAACCTCAAAGAATTCAACATTAATTAAGACATCACTGAAACTACTTTTCACACTTTTATAATGTATATAGTGTCTTAGTTTCTAGATTTTTTCAGTAGAAGATTGGTCTATTCTTTATATTTTAAGTTGGGTATTTTATTGATGCACTCTATAGATGTATATATTTTCTACTGTTTATCTGGATATATTTATTGTAATGTTATCTTATTATATATCTCAATCGTTATGTATTTATATAGCACATTTAAAACAACCTCAGTTGACCAAAGTGCTGTACAGGGAATAAATACAATATCAAATAACACAATACAATATCAAATAACACATATATTTACCTAATGTGTTCTAATTTAATGAATTAATTGCATAATAAATGAATAAAATCTATTTAATTTATGACTCCTTGTCTTCAAAATTAAAAAAATCCACCTTAAAACCACAAACTGTAAAACCCTAGTTCTTTTTTTGTCTTATTAAAATCTTCTCTGAATGCAAACTCTTCTGCCTGTCTGTGTTTGGTGACATCCACCTCTCTGTGGAATCACAAAGACGGAGCAAAGCGGTTTATCCTGTGATCAGACGGATGTGAGATGATGTGAATTGTTGCTGCCTCTCCTCTGAAAGCAGTCTTCAGAAAACCCAGCACAGCCTTGAGAAGTGCAGATTAGTTCACAGGGTTTTATATCTGCCTCTGCATAAATGCATCACATCGACGACATCCCAAGTTCAGTTTTTTTCCTATTTCCCTGAAAAACGTTGCAGAACTACTCAGCATAAGTGGATTCAGGGAGAGGAGGCTTTAATGCAGCAGTTTCCAATATGCTGAGTCTATAGGTTTCAGTTGTAGATACCGCAGCCCCGCTTCTCCCGTTTTACTCCTCCTTTATCTGCTGTAACGGGAATGGAAACATGCATCAAGCTCACTGACGCAGCCTCAAAGCCAGAAATACTGAGGATATCTCTCAAAATAACTCTCATATGTGTGCGAAATAATAAAAATACGTCTATATCAGTGTGGTTGCCAATGATTGACTTATCCAACACTAAACAAAAGAATCCCGTAGCATTGAGTTGGCAGAAAATGATTCAGTTGTTTCCGTAAGGTGGATACGTATGTGGATACATTGGCATTTAAATGGTTAAAAGTGATATATGGTAGCTATGAACGTGACTAAAGTTAGTAAATAGATTGAACTCGGTGAAAGTGGGAAATAATATTAATAAATCATATTTTAATGCTAGTTTTTCGTCCCCGATTTGTCTTCTCAGGACATCACAATTCTTATTTTGAAGTGAGGCACAAGAGTTATAAGCTTGTGTAAATGTGTTTAAGCAAAAAGGCATTTAAATGGTAAGTGATATATGGTAGCTATGAATGTGACTCAAGTTGGTAAATATATTTCCAGGGTGTCCGCGAGGTCTTAAAAAGTATTAAAAGTTGATAAATCAATTTAGCGAAAATGAAGGCTATTAAAAAGTATTAAACGGCATTTTCCAAGGTATTACATTTTGTAGCTTGTTTTCAATAAGTATATAAATGGTCCAAAGAGGTTGTATTCTACAGTCTGCCTGAATGTAATCATTGCCTAGGTGTGTAGTGTGATTCTGTGTAGTTTATTTATGGCATCCCGTTGGGTTTGACGTCATCTGAACAGGACATCGCGCGCTCACTGCTCGATAGCGCGCGAAGGTCCGTTTACGCCGGTTGTTAAACAACATCGTTATGGGGAAATGCAAGTTTGCGTCCAAATGGTTGGAAGATAAGGAGGAAGGACAATCAATACTGAATATAGTCAGTGTGAGGTAAAGTGTGTCGCCAAGGTAACCGGTTAAAACTCCAAGTGGCGATGAGGTCTTAAAATGTATGGAACGGGTCTTAAAAAAGGTCTTAAAAGGTATTAGTGAAAGTGGGAAATAGTATTTAAAAATCATATTTTTATGGCAGTTTTAAAATCAGATGTTTTCCTCTCAGTACTTCAGAACATTTAACTGATTGTGACGTGTGTGGAGTTTCTCCTCGATGTTTAGAATCTGTTCAAACAGACAGATACTAAAACGTTGTCCTTCTTTCTCCAGCCGCCGCCCGCCATCACAGACAAGCAGCTGGATGAGAGGGAGCACACGGTGGAGGAGTGGAAAGGTAAAAACATCCTCTGCTGCTCTCTGAAAATCTGTCAGAAGCTTTCTGCAGCCTGTTGCATAACAACGTCGCTCTGTGTTCGTGCTCTGCAGCCTGGGAGACTTTCATCTGCTTCCTCCAACAGAGATGCACATTTCCCTCTGCAGTCTGATCATGATGTTACTCTGGAGATGTTGCATACTACGTTTCTATTTTATGATTACAGATTCATTGTATCCAAATCTTGTTTCAAATATTTGTATTGCGAAGAAGCGTACAAGTGTAAGCATAGTACAGACTTCTTTGGGGTGGACATCATGCTTCCCTTTTTCAACATAGAAGACAAACAGAACAGCCAACAAGAAATAATAAAGAAACAACATAGCATGAGAGGAATACCATACTTAATGACACACTTAGTCATAGTGGGAAAGAACATACAAATAGATATATAATACAAATAAATCAACTTAAAGGGTGCAAATGAGCCAGACTACACCCCCACCCTTCCCTCCCCGAGCAATTGTATCCAAATTTTATTTAAAATCCAAATGTACATTGTAAAGTGTTAACCTGTGCTATTTTCAGACACATAAATAGATTGTTTGGATGTAATAAAATGGCATGGAAAGAAGAAAACACAGGGAAACTGAAGAATTAACATGTAACATATAGCAGAGTATCATCAGCATAACACAAATGTATGAAAAAGTGTTTTGCTTTCATCTAAAATGCAACAAGTATCACAAAATGCCATAAGAAAGTTAGCATTTAAACATTTTCCTTTCAGATTTCTCTCCTTAAAAATACATAATCGTGTAAAATATACCATTTATGAATTATGCCAGGTGTGAGGAAACTATGTAAACACTGGTGTAAAATGAAAATGTGGACAACATGGTGATGAGCAGTACAGATTCGTACTTAAATAGCCAGAAAGTCGACATGAGTGAAGTGCAGACGCCTCCCCGTCTACATTGAGCCTCATTACTGTAGTTTACGGTTGTCTCCTGTTTGTTGCAGATTTTATATATAAAGAAGTGTTTGAATGTGAAGAAAGGACGAAGAACGGAGTCATCAAAGGACAGCCTGCGTCCATAGGTGAGTGTCAGTGTGTGAGAGGATTCCTGTTTAAGTGAGCTTGTTCCTTTTTCCCCCAAAGAATATACAAATATAATAAGGACAAATACAAAATGTTCTGAAAGGTCTTTAGGGAAATACTTAGGGATGGGTACCGAGCCCCGGTATTAAACGGGCCCCGGGGCTGAATTATTAAAGACCGTGGTACCGTTAAGCTCCGACGTTATCGGTCTTTTTTATCGGTACTGGAGACATGTAAAAATGTCATATGTATTATTGCTACACAAACATTATATTGCAGTTTTAGTGTCGCCAACTCCGTTTCTAATATGCAAAAAGACTGCAAAATGCGTCCATATATCGAGCCCGATCGTCGATTTCCAATGATTTAATGTAATTGTTTGCCTGTCCGGCCATCGTAATCGGGCTCTTTGAAGATCCACAAATCCACGGTTTTCTTACATTTCTGATCGGATTGGCAAAAACGTCAGAATTTGTATTGATCGCCATTCAAATGATAGCTTTGTGGCAGGGGCGGGGCCGTACTCTTTGCCCGGAAGCGACGCATGTGTTACTCTCATGTATACAGACTTTTTGCACTACTTTTTATTTTGTATTTTGGTATTTGATTATATATGTTGCGTTGTTGAGGAGCTCAGGTCAGAAGAATTTCATTGCCATCTCTACTCTGTAGCTTCGTGCATATAACATAAAACCTTTGAATCTTTGAATTTGAATCTGGTTAGCTGACCACCGAGCTTCCCCTCTGTCTCACAGCACAGGTGCAGCAGTGAGCTCCACTCCTCCTCCTCCTTCTTCTTCTTCTTCTTCATCGACGTCTCCTCGGCCCTGACCCCCGACAGCAGCCTGCAGACGGATAGCATCGCCGCCGCCGCGGATGCTACATCCAGCCCCCGGCCTCCTGCAGATGACTATCATCTAACCCCCAAAACATCCACTTCCTGGTCCTGGGCTGGGCCCCGCCTCCTGGTCAGACCCAAGACCACTACACTAGCCCCGCCCCCTTGCCCCTCCCACTTTCCCCTCTTGTGCTAGTCTTCAGTAGTGTAGCGATTAGCCAGCTAGCTGTTTGAGAAATTCTTTCTGAAAGGACAGATCTTTATTTTCTTTCTTAAAAAAAATAAAATACAATTACAGTTATTTTCTTTTTCATTTTGAGTCCTAGCTGTAATTTATTGTGGCATTTCTTAATATTTTTTTTTTTTCTCACAAACCTAAGATGACGATAAGAGAGTTTTTATGATTTCACTACGTTCCGGTTAGTTTTTAACCGACAGTGAGAATTGAAAGAAATATGTGTAAAAAAAAAAAAAACGTTTTAATGTGATCTATTTTTCTGTTGGACTTCATTCGTTTCACTCGTAAGCTACTGCTTTTACAACTTGCCATATACATGTAGATTGAGTTTGTACAGATTTTATGGTAGATGTAGTTTTATCTTCAATACGAGTTGCAGTGAGCCATTGAAACATAATCGAATTGACAGACGTATGATCTTAGTACTCCCCTTATCATGGATATCTTTTGAGTGCTTATGACATATCCTAAAACATGTTTTTCTTTTCTTGTGAGTCACTACTACTTCCTACATTGTAAACATGTGATGAAAGCTTTATAATTTACTCTTCCTGTTCCGATAATAGGGTTTCAAAAGGATTTTCACTCGCATATGATTCTGCATTTACGCTAAGGGATTGAGAATGACACAGTTAGGTTTCGCGAGATATAACTTGGGGCTTTTTGATGACCGTCTTCTGTATTTTTAAAGTGCTTTAAAGTCTTTTTGTGTGCAACAGGCTAATGGATCTGGATCGATGGTATTGCTTTTTAGGGCGGGATGGGCTTTCGGGCTTGCTTTGACAAGTGATTTGTCACTAAAAGCAAAGAATGTTTATTTTTTTGGGAGGTTTATTGAGACGTAGGTGAGTTGTGCGAGGTTGTAAGTGTGTGCTTCAGTAAAGTAGGGATTTGTGATTTATGGGAAAGCATGTGAACGTGACGACGTTTATCGAGGGATAGTGATTCTGCAGCCTGATGGTAAAAAAAAATCAACCATATCCTGTTATTAGTAATGTAGGCAATTTGGAATTTAAAGAGTGATTTTTCTTAAGGATGGCCAAACACTTTGCGCACCAGACTTGCCTGCACTTGTGAAAAAAGAACCTAGCACGACCAACGATAGTCAAAAGAAACACATTATTCTTACGGTATGCAATAATCGTGCCCTTGTTTCTTTAATTTAGCTTTGAAAGGAGAAGTGCCTGTTTGTCATTCATTCCTGAGTACGTCGGAGGAATTCATTGCGTTATGTTTTAATGGTTAAAACGCTGGTTTCCATATTAAACCGATAATGTATGACAGGGTTGTAGTTCACACAAAATGTGTCGTATATTTTTCTACTTGTTTTGGTTTCGACCCTTTGAGCGGGAGACGGCGGCGTCTTGCAGGGTAAGAAGGTGAGGGCGAATACGTTGAGTAATTTCAGGAGAAAAAAGGCAGTTTTTATCAAGGTCTTTCATCAAAGTATGTTTCTTTGCAGTGACAACAACCGAAATATATGTTAATGACCGTCTTTTGGCTTTGAGTACTAATTTCATGTGATGATTGTAAGAGAAGAATGAACAGGATGGGTTTAAATTCAACTACTGGATCAAACTAAATGAGGGAACTTCGCGACTGCATTTTTGTCAGTATTTAGTGACGGTATGGATATCATTTAAATTAGCAGAATAATGCTTTAGTAATCAACATATATCTGAGATACAGAGCCAAAAAAAAAAGTAACACTTGTGGTATTTAACCATAGTAACTCAAGTTTAAACAAGCCATATGAAATACAAGCTATCTAGAAAAGTAGTGTAATGGATCATGAATATAATGGTCCTAAACAAATAAAACAAAGGCTTACATTGTATTTTCAATATTTACTTTTTGTTAGGCTTATTGCAGTTTAATGCATACGTTCTGCCCGCTTGAAATGTTTGCAAAACTAAC
Organism: Dissostichus eleginoides; assembly: GCA_031216635.1. NCBI lineage: Eukaryota > Metazoa > Chordata > Actinopteri > Perciformes > Nototheniidae > Dissostichus > Dissostichus eleginoides. The sequence continues at coordinate 6,149,431 of CM062284.1, read as the reverse complement.
TTGTTATTTGTAAGAGACAGAGTTAGGGTTTGTTTAGTTACTGTCTCAAACTGTCCTGCTCTTTGATAACGACTCTTTGCTCAAAGCAAACTTGCAAGTAAGTCTTTAGACTGCAATATAATATGCTGTTAAAAAAAACTTGTAACTGTCTGCCAAATATAAAAGGCTAAACAAACTATTTATTTTAAATGTTTGTTTCTCATATTCTTCCGCACTGTTTGCTCCTTCTCCTTTTCAAGCTCTGGACACCAGCAATTCGTTAAAATTGGTAAAAAGTTTTTACTAACTAGTTTAAAACGTGTTGAGTTTATCGGGTTGCACCATTAAAACTTAACAAACATGTTGATAGGCAGATATAATGTTAACATTTAATATATCACCAAGCCAACGTTAGCTTTGTCACTGAGCTATATAACAGTTAACATTTACTACAGTATATCAGCTTGCTCACGTTAGCTTTGTTACTTAGCTACACAACAGTTAACATTTGATATATTGACAAACCATCGTTAGCTTACTCTCTAAGCTATATAATGTTAACATTTACTACAGTATATCAGCTAGCTCACGTTAGCTTTGCTACTTAGCTACACAACAGTTAACATTTGATATATTGACAAACCATCGTTAGCTTACTCTAAGCTATATAATGTTAACATTTACTACAGTATATCAGCTAGCTCACGTTAGCTTTGTTACTTAGCTACACAACAGTTAACATCTGATATATTAACAAACAACGTTAGCTTTCTCCCTAAGCTATATCATGTTAACATTTAAAATATCAGCAAGCTAACGTTAGCTTCGTTACTGAGCTACGCAACAGCTAACATTTGTTACGGAATGCTAATTATAGCTATGTCAGTTAGCTACACAAGAGTTAACATGGAATATTAGCAGGCTAACGTTAGCTCTATGTGGTGCAACCTGTTATAATGTTTTTATATTTTGTGATTAAATCTTACTCATCTTGATAAAACTAGTTTGAATTTATGAACAGCTGGTGTCATTGTCCTGTTTTTTGGTATTCAGAATTAAAAAGGAAAGGTTTGGCTAGTAAAGTGCAAGGGCAGATTAGTACAGTACAAAGCTAAATTCAATCTGCAGTCACTTAGTGCAGATCCCAACAGCAGCAACACGTTAAATTATCCAGTAGTGTGCAGAAATGTTAAATGATGTCTCTCATATGTAAGAAGGCAGGGAGAAAATCAGTGGTGTGTTTCCATTTGTCATATTAGCCCATTTGTCATATTAGCTCAAATAATCAATCAGAAAAACACACTTTTGTAAAGTGCTCTTAATTTCGTTAGCCCAATATTAGGGGCTTTAATTTGAATATTCTTTTGTGGTTTTTATTTTATTTTTCTTAGGTTGTTGTTGCTTTTTTAAAATTACAATTACCGCATCTCTCCAAACTGTCATTCTGATTTAAGTCGGCTTTGATGAACTACCTCACGCTGAATTTCTGCCCGTTCTTGCATATACTTAGTCGCCTGCAGAATTAGCTCTCGAAGACGTGTGAATAACAGATTCCATTATTTATTTATTTGAAAGTGTACTATTTGTCGGTTTCAACAGACTTCTAGTTTTGTACATTATGTATACTTCACCTAGAAGTAAAGAGAATTGTTATATGTATTTTTTTTGGTTCTTTTACTTTGTTTTTTTTTTTAGTTTTTAAACTAAATGTGCAATACCTTCAGCAAACTGTGCTCGTAGTGTGTGATGGGCCTAGCCTTTTGTTAGCTGTCTCCTGAAGGTAAAGAAAATGTTTGGTACTGTCAATCCATGTTTTCCTTTTTTATGAATAAGATCCATTTTTATTTCTGTGACTTGTTTATAGTCATGATGTTACGTAATCAGTCTTACCCGCCAAATAAAATCTGTCGGCCCGAGGTTTGACGCAGAGACAGGAAGTTCTCTGAGTCACAACAAGGCCAACAGGTTTCTGATTTGCAGTGTGGTAAGGACAATAATGTTAATAGACACAAAAAAGATGAGTAAATACCTACAAGAAATCATTATATGTATGGTGCTGGTTTGTAATGTTTGCTAGTGAATCCAGCCATGCAAGTAGTTTTAAGAATTCCTGGATCTGCGCGTCCCAAAAAACGCAACCAACGAAGAAGTGCACTACTAGAAAACATGCACTAGGATCTGATGATGCCACCTCCTAAAAAAACGACAACAAAAAAACATGTACTGCAAATAAAAGAAATACACTTTGAATTATTGTTGTGTCTTCTTTCCTACAGTCACAAGAAACCCAACATGTGTTGCCTTGCGTAATCCAGGACACTTTAGTACCATTTCGGTGGCTTATGATGATAATGTGAAAGCTCAACTTAATTGGAATAATAAACTATTTAATGGTTTTTAAATAATGTTAAAACAATGTACATTGGCAGTGCAGTGTTATATGATCATAATGTGTATTATTTTGCTGCTGACTACATGCATTTACTCCTTTTTGTGCAACGTTAGCTTAAAGTGCCCTGCTTTTGAGAATCTATTTAGATAACAAACAATAGATTATGTATTGACAGAGTTAAATATGAACAAATTTGTGGAGTTTAGTGTCACAGACAGAGGAAGGGAGTAAATGGTAACTACACATGCATATAATATATTTTGTTGATGGATTAATTGACCTTTGCACAGTGTATTGTGACATAATATGGGCTGTAATAGTAAAGGCCAGTTTTTGATCAAAGGAGTGCTGCACCAAGCCTTTTCAGCCTATTTTAGGAGCAGCTGTCCTCCAGTTGGAAGATCGTCGGTTCTGATGTCAACATGTGGATGCATCGTTGTTAAAGGTAGGACCAATTGTGTGTGTGTGTGTGCTAGCATTACTATCCTTGTGGGGACCTAAATCTGTTTACACAGTCACGTGTGGGGACTCGCCTCCCTTATGGGGACATAAGGGAGGTACCCATAAGGGAGGTCCCCATGTGGGGAATCATTCATTTTAGGGTGAAGACTTGGTTAGGGTTGTGTTGGTTATGGTTAAGGTTAGTATAAGTCTCCAGGAAATGCATCTAAGTCAATGTAATGTCCCCTGAAGTGATGTATACATTGTGTGTGTGTGTGTGTGTGTGAATATTAGTCTCCCTATGCAGGTGGCACCTCGTTGAGCAGCTTTTGTATGAATGAGTGAATGCTGACTCATACTGTATATGTCAAAGCACTTAGAGGGGTCACAAAGACAGGCAATATATACATGCAGTCCATTTAACATTTTAAATTGTTCTACAAATGCAGAATGAATAGCCTCCTTTTCACTTCTCTACTGGAATGTGTTTGGGAAAGTGTCTAATTGAAAAATTATGTGGTTAGCATATCCTTTAACACCTACATTGATTTTAAGTAAAAGTGGGAGCGTTAATTATATACATTTTTAATTTACATACATTGAATTATTGGTCATGTTTTTAATATCTAATGCATTCCCTAACATTTTACTGTAAAAAAACGTAGTAAAATAGTAAATAACTTTGAACAAAAGGGTGTACTCTGTATACTTTACATAATAACAGACACTAAATACAGGAAGCTACTTTTGTCTTCCTTCCTTTGGCATCTTAAAGCAAGACGTTGATGTACACATTTGTTTCCTTTGTCACCTTTATTCCCATACATGTCCATTCATTACAATAGTGGAAATCCATAATAAATAAGCACCATAGATAATCAGCAGAGCAGTAAGAAACACTGAGCCTCAGTCGTGATACATAAAGGGAAATACATGCCCTCTGTTGGAATTAAAGAACCTGCAATAGATTGAGACCATCATAACGTGGAGTGGAGGAAAAGTACCTTGTAAACCATTGGCTTTGTTTCTTTATAAAATATAAAAAAGGAAAAGAAAATACAGTCACATTGTCTAACCAAATGCACATTTTCACTTGTAATTTGTCTCGCAATTTAACAAACAAGCATCACTTCGGCACATTCGTACGATTGGTGATAAGATGCTAAAAAATAAAATGTTTTAACAATTTGATCACATGCAATTCTCACAAGAGATATCTGCAAATCTTCATTTTGGAAACATATATCTAAGTTTTCAATGAACCAGATCACAGCTAGCTGAAGTGATGCAGGCCTGTGTGATGCATCCCATAATGCACCACAGTTCCAGGAAGTAAGACAATAGATGAACTGAACACCATCATTGATAACTAATCTCCCATCCTTTTTAAATTGTATTTTTTCCATAGGGCTGGTTTCATTAACGACACATTACATTCACTACAATGATACATTCTCAATTCAAAACTTCCATTCAATTCACAAGTCACTTTCACAAGAATTGGCACCTTCTACAGGGATATCGTGTTATTCATAATCAGCAGTCTGTTGCCAAATGATAAAAAGAAAAAAAAATCAATGCAGCCACGGTGTACTATAAGGTGAATATATGCACTACATCTCTGGACAAGCAAGCAACACTACATTTCTATTTAAAATCACTTCCCTGAAGGCACGACCAGGAAATTCCATTGTTTCTTTGAGGGCAGTGTTCAGCTTCATGTGCCAAAATCAACATGGCTTCCAGGCAGGCCATTCTGATCTTCAGTGGTCCAGCTTTGGTATGTACTGTAATGGCCTCCTGTGTTATAGGCAGCATGCGCTACAGTGAAAATACTTCAATAATTGTTTCCCGTTATCCCTGTTGTACGGTAAAGGTATTTTGACATCTGTGAGGATCGGAGTGACCCGGAGACTGAGGCTTTTCCCATCAAAATGCAGATGGTGACGAGGTGTCGAGGCACTGGAAGGGCCGGAGGAAAAAGAAGCAGCTTTTTGCAGAGCTTCCACCTATTACTGCTCCAGAGGAATCATTTGGAGAATCTAGTTTTCCCCACCTTGTTTTGATGTACAAACTTGATAACAGAGTAAAACATCCATACCTGCAGCACAAATATACTATAAATGCAAGCGGAAAACCTCTGCTAAAGCTATCACAGTTAACTGGTCAGTTCACATATTTTCTCATTTAACCCTAGTGGTGCCTAGCAGTGCAGATAACTTGTGTTTTATTTGGACACGTTTTGTTGTGCTCAGATCGAAGCATGTTTTTTAAAAGAGGTTCGTTGTTTTTAGATTTTCCTCAATCTGCCTTTACAAAGTTGACCACTGTTTCGTAACTTCAAAAACCAAGCAATTTGAATACCATAACAGGCAAGGGAGAAAATATGCTGTTTTTTGATTTAGGTGAACTGACTTTACAGTTAATACAGCTTTATATTTAGGAAATACTTCATTCATTAGCCTTATGGTGAGAGTTAGAAGATTAGATTGACACTATTCTCATGTCTGTAGGATACATTTAAAGCCACAGCAAGTAGCTCGTTAGCCTAGCTTATCATAAAGGTAGAAAACAGTGGATAGAGTTAGCTTAGCTTAACATAAATATAGAAAACAGTGGAAAGAGTTAGCCTAACATGTTAATAAATCTGCTTTAGAACTGTTGGTTGGCAGACTTAAATGCTATGCTAGCCCTTTTTCCAGTTTTCTATCGCTAATTAAAGCTAAGCTAACTGTAGCTACATATCAATCCAACAGACAATAATATTCTCTCGTCTCACTCTCAGCAAGAAGGCAAATAAGTGTGTATCCCAAAATGTAGCCCTATTCCTTACAGATAGATATCAGTCAGCGGCCTGCTAACGTCAACATGTCCTTCAGTTGCAGCACAAAAAGCATTCGTGTATTGTCCCTATAAGTAGTGGTTAATGTCAGTGCTCTCCAGTATAGAGAATGTCAGAGAAATTACATTATGTCCCACCATCCACATCTTCAGACACTTCAGGCACCTGAACTGTTAAATACTGCCTTCACAAGACAAACCCTGGACTCATCAAGGAGTGTATTCACATCTTAATTCAACGTTCCACTTCAAGCATGCTTCAGAGTCTCCTCTCTCTGATCTCCATATTTCTGTTCGTCCTGAATGTACACAAATATGGCCGGTTCCTTCAACGCCCTGATACACCAAGGAGGATGTGTTCAAAGACCCCCAGAAAGACAAACCCTGACAGTTTTGGCCACATGCCGTATCAAATGTCACTAGTCCTCGCACCCAGAGCCAGATCTCCCAGTGTGGAAAAGAAATCCTCCATCTCCTTCTCCAGAAGCCGGTTGCGGTTCTCCGCGTCCTCCCGCGCTCGCTCAGAGTTTCGTAGTTTGATCTCCAGCATGCGTTGCTTCTTCTTCTCCTGCTCCATCTCTTGTTCCAGACGCTCCATCTGCGCACACAAGGCGGCGCTGGACTCCTCCAATCTGAAGGACGAGGCACATCAGAAACAGAAAGGTCATTGACAGTCATCTTTTCTGATATTGGTTTGATTACAATATTCTTTGTTGGTATTTGGACACAAGAAAAAACATCTTTAAAGTTTTAAATAACAATCACATCAATTTGTATCTAGCTATTCATGTAGTTTCGCTTTCATGTTTTTCCTAGTTTTGGTATATCTTAGTGAAAATTAGTTTGGGAAGCTACTGTCTCTCTGTTGTATCTGATTTAGTGCATGTCTTTTTAGGTGCTCCTGAAAACCCTTTTTTGTTTTGTTTAACATCACATTAAAGTAAATATCTTGAAGTTTTTGACCGACAAAACATGACATTTAAAGACATAACCTTGGACTTTGAGAAACTGTTAATTGCTGCCCTTATTGAGATGCACTATGGGAAATGTGGGGTCAAGTTAAGTGGGAATATTTTCAATGCCTATCTTCCTAAATGTATTCCTATAACATAACTCAATTACAGATAATGCTTAGTAACACATCCAACTGTAATCATGTGGGGTAAAAAAAGGGAGCTGATTGCTATTCTAGAGCAGATTAGTTCCAAACCATGGACCAATTTTACTTATCATAAAAGCATATTCAGGAACCCAGACTGACTTTTGGATCCTGCCCTCGTATGAAGTCTTCTGTTTCCTCAGATCGTCACATAGAAATGCAACCGTTTGTAAGTTTTAAATAACACTCACCTCAGATCGTACCTAACCATTTAAGTCATTTTAGTTTACCTTTGCCCTATTTGGAGATACCTTAAAGGAAACTCATTTGAGAAGCTAACTTTGGGACTCTTTTTGGACCTGTCTTTTCAAGTCCTGTATTAAAGCGAACATTTTCTATTTTTGGCTGAAAAAACCTTTAGACTTTAGAGACGTAAGCTTGGACTTGGGATTCGACAGGGATGGAATTTTTTTCGCTATATATAACATATTTTAAAAACTGGTCTATAAGGAAAGAAATCGATAGTTGAAGCCCTAATTGAGTTGCACTTTGGGAAATGTAGTGTTTTTACAGTTTGGTGACTAGCACATTATAGAGTCAAGTAGGTACATTTTCATTGCCTGTGTTTGTATATGTATTCCTGTTACATAACTCAATAACAGAAAATGCCCAGTTACAATTTTAGAGTGGTTCCAAATGATGCTCCAATTGTACTCTTTTATCAGAAACATTTGCAGCATAAGCAAATCTACCCCCATGTGACAAAGTTCAGGAACCCAGACTTACTTTTGGATCCTGCCCTCGTATCCCGTCTTCTGTTTCCTCAGCTCGTCCTTCAGTCCCTCCACCAGCCCGCTGAGACTCAGGTTCATCCCGTCCCCGTCCTCGGACATGATGATGGACGGCACCCCGCTGGCCATGGCCGTGTTCCCGTTCTCGCTGCAGGCTCCGCTGCTGCTGCACAGCTCCATGGCCTCGCAGCTGTCCTGCTCCGAGCCCGGGTCCGTGGTCATCCCCCCCCCTCCGTCCATCTCCCTCTGGCTCTCCGCCCACTCCCCTTTGTCCTCCCCACCTTCTTCGCCCGCCACTCCGCAGTTGTTCTGGTTGGGCGAGGGCTCACTCCCCGAGTCTGGGACGGAGATCTCGCAGGAGGAGGAGGACCAGGGTGTGCTGGCGACACTGGGAACGCTGCCCATGCTGGAGGAGGAGGTGACGTTGTCGTAGGTGGACAGTCTTTGAGAGGAGCCCGTGGAGTCTCGATCTCTGGCCGATCTTTCTCCTGAGGAGGTGCGCCGGTGTCCCCTTAAAGAGGACAAACCATTCATGAGCCAGTTACCTCCACCTCCTCCTCCTCCTCCACCTCCCCCTCCACCACCTCCTCCTCCTCCAGTGGAAGTCACACTTGGATCCGCCACAGAGGGGACGGGTTGTTTGCCTTGCGGTTGGGAACGAGGCGCCGAGGAGCTTTTAAAAGAGTACTTCCAGGAGGGTATGTTCTTTCCCTGTTTGCTCGGGCTGACCACCAGCTCTCCTTTCCCTGACGGAGACCCCAGCTTTGGTCCAGGGTTCAGGTTGGGGGTCTGCATGGGGGTGAAGGCTGCTGCACACAGTTTGGCGTCCAGCGACGAGGCACTGCTGTGCAGCTCCTGGTCGGGGGGGTTGGACACCGGGCAGGTCTGCAGGTCCTCCTCTGAGATCCAGGCCCCCAGGCTGCGGTGCTGCTGCCCCACGACAGGGAGCTCTGATTGGGGCACGGTGAGCACCTCGGGGTCCCTCCCTGAGTAAAAGCGGTTGTGCTCCCTGAGGAGGATCGTCATCAGGTGCTGGACCATAGACGTGCCTACAGGTCGGACAGAGGATATCAGAAATGTACAGCGGCAATATTTCAGTTTATCCTGCAGCTACAACAAATGTAGGTTATATATTTGCAACATTGGGCAACATGGCTTATAAAATATATCTCTGTTAGGCTATAACAGTAGATAATATAACAATATTTTTAGGCAATGATGACAGTTTCATATCTTCACATTTGGATTTAACCATTTCATACACTCGTGAATTTTTTAGTAAAGTTATTTGTATTTTAAGAAACACAGCTCATATAAGACATTTAGGGTGCTCTTACTTTTGAAATTCCACGTGGAAATGTCCTGATATTGATAGGAAAGTTAGCTCATATATAATATATACCTTAGTCTTGTTAGCAGTGAACGTGGTTCTTACCTTCCATGATGGTGAGCGGGTCCTCCATCTTGGGTCGGAGGATATTTGGTCCAAATACTGTGGCCAGGTTCTGGACCCCCATCTTGTTTTCACCGCAGTGAGACTGGACCTCATCAAGGAATCTGAGCAGAGAACGCCAACAGTTAAAAGATGGAAACAGACATTGTTCTAAAAAACTGACAACATTATGAGATCAAATACTCACTTGCATATGTACGTGAGGAGATTGTAGTTGGGTAGAGGTAGAGTGTTAACCTGTCTTCCCAGCTCCTGGACCCCCTGGGAGAAGATTGAACAATTGTCACACACACACACACACACACACACACACACACACACACACACACACACATATACCTCACAGCCAATAATGTCTACATACAGTACAGGTGAGTACTCTCAATACTCGGTCCTGGCAAGTATAGCACAACACACACACACACACCACACACACACCACACACACACACACACACACACCACACACCACACACACACACACACACACACACACACACACACACACACACACACACACACACACACACACACACACACACACACACACACACACACACAGTAAACTGGACTTACCTCCTCCTCATCTTTGGCCAGAAGCTGTGCACAGGTCAGAAAGTCTTCGTATTTGGAGAAGGGAATGACGGGTTCAGGCAGCTCTCGCAGGTACAGCTTCAGCAGCGACGCCACCGTGTGGACGTCTGTGTTACTGCGAATAATTATACAGAGAAAGGTGTTTACTTCTATCCTTTGTATCCTTAGTTTTTTTTACTTTTCATTTTAATAACTCAGTTTGTCCATACATGAAGTTTGTTCAAAATACAAACCTTTTAGAAAAAATATATATTATCAACAAGAACATAAATACTAAGAAATATGCCTTATTGCATTCCTTTAATCAGGAAGCAAAATAAATACAAATAAATAATACAAAAAAACAAAAAACAACAACAAATACATATTTAAATGATAAGGTAAAAATAAAGCAACATTCATAAAAATAATAATGATAATAAGGGGTGTTATAATAAAAAAACTACAAATAAATAATAAAGTAAGAATAAATCAAAATTCATAAAAATTAAAAAGATATGAACGGGGATTTTTAATTAAAAAACTAAAAGACAGAGACATATTTAGAGTTCTATTAAAGCTAATAGCAGTATACTCTTCTCTCTCTACCTGTCGAACAGAGGCTTGTCCCGCAGTCGAAGGCCTCCTGCAGCTCCTTCACCAGTTGGCCTGCCCTGGCATCCTGAACAGACCCTCCTCATCCAGACCCCTCTCCCTGATGAAGTCCACGCACTGCTCCACCAGCAGGGGGGCCAGCCGGGGGCCGAACTTCTTCTCATACTGCACCGTGTCCTCCAGGCGCTGGCCAAATATCCCTGTGGACAGACGGAGGAAACTTGGAGCTTATTGTTTGGCTTTGGGTCCGTCAGAGAGGAGGACACACTGGACGGTGAAGCTTAAATCTAAAAGAGGAAACTCCAAATATGACTTGATATCTTTGACGTTTGCAGAGAAGAAGTACTCGTATATTTTTGTTTAGTTAAAAGTACATTATTAGCATCAAATTATAATTAAAAAAAAGTAATTTACTAACTATGCATAAACTTATATTCCTCGAATTAACCTAAACTTGGCCTGTTTTAAAAAATATTTGTAGCTTTGTCCAGGGGCGGACTGGGCCGGTACTGAAGTGGGCCGGTCGGATAAGTCACTAGCACCCGCCCCCCCCCCCCCAGAAAAGTATCATCATCAAAATATAAGTTGAAAAGTACCAAAAGAAATATGACTTTTTATGCACAGCCACACATTTCGGAAAAAGATAAATGATATTGATTGATGGATTTTATATAAATGAATGCAAAAATGTCTTAATCACTTTGAAGATGATCAGGAAAACCTGTGGCCGAATCAGTTTACTTATATTCCTTAAATCTGACAAAACGCTGTCTGTTGTTTTACCTTTTTAATCAGTCGGGACACCTCATTTTGAAGTTATCATTTAATGCACAATAGGCACTCATTTTTCCAAGGTTGTTTTTTCCAAGGTCAGTTCCTTTTATAGGTCGATATTAAACTGTATAGCCATTCAGTAGGACCTGTAGGCACAACAATGCCCCCATTGACACAGCTTAAATCCATAGTTTTTGTTTTATTACAGCATAAATCATCTATTCTAAAATATCAGAACATCTACACAGTGAAATAAGTCCAGAAAGTCACTGTATATTGTGTCTTAAAATGTGAAAAGGGTCATAATATGTAAAAAAAGTCAGAGTACAGTATGTTGATAAAAGTCATATTATAGTATGTTGATAAATTGGGAAAAAAGTCATACTTTTCTATTATATTAGGCTTTTAATTGTACTTTCTACCGTTTTCAGATCAGATCAAGACATGTTTATATCGAGCCATTTGCTCATGTTTGCCCTTTGTGTAAATACAAGCTATTTTCCTGGTTTGCAACCACAGAAAAACATTTGGGATATTTTAGACAATACTGAAAAATAATCATGTTTGTCTTTAAGTATATCAGAGCAACCTTTTAAAAACTCAAGCACAGGAGTTTAAAGGTTAGAAAAATGTCGCCTCTCTTATTCTAATTGTCTGCTGTCAGTTGATTGTTACCTGTGGTCAGGCTGCAGCAGTCGCAGCTGGCCGACAGCTCGCAGTAATCGTAATACGTGACGGAGCAGGAGCTGCACAGCCTCTCGTTATACATCCCAAAGCCACATTTCACCAGGTTGCCAGTCCGGCTCAGGCATTTGACTCCACTGATGGATTAATCTCACATTTACGATACGATACGATATTTACAAACTCCCGTACAGCGGCAGCGAGCTTCAGCTGAGGAAAGCGACTCAGAGGAAGCACAGCTGACGGGGGTCAGAGTGTGTGTTGCTGTTAACGACGGGCTATAAGTTAGCGACACGTCTATTCTGGACCGAGAGCCATGAGACAGACACCCCCCCCCGCCACCACCCCCTTTAATGTGACTGGAAATATGAGACCACCAGAGTGAGGTAACCCAGCGGATATCACCTTATATATATATATAAAACTGTGAAACACCTGAACTAAGACTGTGAAACACCTGAACTTTTGAAAGGACATCCATAACATTCATCTGTTTGCAACTTATATCAATATTCCAATGACTGTATAGAGACTATTCTGCGCCTTCTATTATATTATATTTTATTTACTTGCACTATTTTATCCGTTTCTTGTGTTGCACAGTTGGAGGAGCCTGAGACCTAAGATGTTCATTGTCATAACTGTAGCTATGCACACATGACAATAAAAGACTTGAAACCTTGATATATTTTATACACTGTGCAATACAACTATTTATATACTATTTAAATATCTTTTAAACTGCTGCTACGTATGTGCCCTTTTATGCTGCTGTTGCCGTGTGCCAAACTTATTAGTAGTATTAAGTAAGTATTTATTTATTTTTATATTCCTGTATTTGACTTGCGTGGGTGTACTAGCAAAGTAAGATTCTCATTGTACGGTGTAACTGTCTGTTTACTCTGCATATGACAATAAATATCTTGAATCTTGAATATATGAGTGTTTCGGATTGAAAGGAAAAGCCTCTTTCTGTAACAAATCTGATGAACACTTTGCCCTTCTGGAAATAATCAAAATAATGAGAAATGTTCCCTGAAATAATGACTTGCTGTATCTAAATAATACAAGACTTGCTCTGAATAATTCATCAATAACTCAAAATAATGAGAAGTGTATAAATAATGACTTTCATAGGTTATATCTTTTCAAAGTCAATTGCTTTTAGATTATTTATAGAAGGTTTCTCATTATTTTGGGATAGTAGGTTATGACTTTGAGAAACGCAGATATCATAAAATAATTATAGATTGAAGATGATTTAAAAAAACACATTTGATATATTTAGCGTTGTTTCTGTTTTATATAAAAGCCAGGGACTTCAACTGAATGCAGCATTTTATTTATACACTTTTTAGAAAATCATCTACCCATACATTGAATGCTTTAAAGGGGCTAACAAGCTCAAATGCAATAGCAGTATACCAGTTAATAAAAGCAGTGTTAACACAACACATTGTAATATAAATATCCTTCTGTTACTGCTTATTTTGAGTGAAAATACCAAATATCTTAAGTGTACACCTTTTAAAGTAGAAGCATTTGTTTTATGTAATTGTTGTACATCACTCGGCAGAACGTAATACATGTTTTCAATCAAACTAATGAAATACAAATCATTAGCTCTAGTAGCCTCCAGCTCTGTCTCCTCGCTGCCAACAGGGTTTGAACCTGTCAGATTAAAAGTGCAGATTTAAATCCATACACTGCATCACTGCTCTGTTATCTCCATTTATCCCCCTATGAATATAGCGCTCCTTTGTAACCCGACCCCACGCTGTTCAGCTGCTCACGTCCCACTTCACACCCAGACAGCCTCGCTATATTTCTGGCCTCCCGTCAAGTACACTAGTTAGAGCGTCGGAGCAGACAGGGTGAGAACTAACCGCACACCCTGCTGCGAAGAGAGGAAATTAGACTTTTAAACGAGGCAGGAAACCCTCCGTTTGATTCAAAAACTAAACTGCATCCATGCTCTGCTGAATCCTGTGATCTATTACTCATTACACTCAAATCAAACACGAAGCATCTACTTGGGAGTTTCTGTGAGTGATTGACAGCTAACTGTGATCACATTTCCCTCAGGTACACCAGGAATAGAGAGGGTGAGAATTAACTGCAGGCTGAAGACATGAGACACAGTAGGGAGGTGATACTCTGCAAGCGTGGGGTTAAGTTTGTAACTTATACACAGTGTAAAGGCACCAAAGTGTCATCTTTGAAAAGTGCCAGCAGGGTAGAAAGGAAATGAGGACTTCCTTTTTTAAGAAGGGCATGTCAATATACTTTGCAACTTCTGTTTTTCCCTTGATTACTTTCCCACAAAAGGCCAATATTTCCTGGAAAAAAGTAATGTCAAAAATGCCAAAACAAATGTCAAAGTAAAGTACGCAAGAAATGTGATGTTGAAAATATTTTGAAAAAGTAATCTATCTTGCAGAGATGGAGTACTCGAGTGCCGACTTTCGGGACACGTGACTCGACTCGGACTCGCGCAAGATTGACGCGACTCGGACTTGGACTCGTGAATTCTCGCGTACGATGACTTTGACTCGGACTCGAACACAGGTAATGATGACTCGGACTCGACTGGGACACTCCCTAGGTGACTCGGACTTGGACTCGGACTCGAAAAGTGGTGACTCGAGAGTGACTTGGACTCGTGAATTGGTGACTTGACTACAACACTGCTATCTTGTATGAGGTTGCTAATTAACTACCTTTTGATGCGTTTTATTTTATTAACGTGCGCTTGCCTCTTATCATATCGAAAATATAATTGAAAAGCCACGCCAAAGTAAATCTTAAAAAAGTCTGAAAAATATCACAAAAATAGTCACAGTACCGTTTTTCAAAATCACTAAAACATCCGTCCCGTTTGAGGTCAAAGACATTCAAGAATGTAAATGTGTGTTTGTAAAGTGAAGTGTTTCTAGTGTTAGTCCAAAGCTCTGCTCTACCTCCTCCAAACGGCGCCCAGATGACGCGTCGGATGGCCTTCACCCAGTCGTCCATGTCAGTCTGAGAGTTGGCCATCAGCAGGAAGGACTCATGGCTGACGGGGGTCCGCTCCTTCTCTCCCGTTCCTCCTGCAGGGACACGTTAGATTCGATTTAATAGGGGGAAATTCATTTTCACAGCACTGTACACAGTATACATACAATATATAAACAATAACACAGACAACAACAGATGGTGACACACATGGCGGTTACATTTAGCCAGTATTTAAGGCAGAAATGGCTGCCGGAACCACGCTTTCTGATCCAAAGGAAGGGGAGGAAGAGAGCAGGGATTCACAGAACAGTGGCTTTTATCCTAAAACTAACCCAGTGGTATTTTGACTAGTAGACGAATGAGAATTCTGAACCGAACACAAGAGTCTCTGTTTCTGTTTGTCAGACTTAATCACAATCCTGCAGTCACATGAACACAGGGGCAGATTGTTTTTTAAAAAGACACATATTGAGGGTTTCAAAAATCTAGAATACCCTAAAACTAAAACAAGTGTGGACGTAGCCATAGTGTAGCCAAAAAGTTGATTTTTCAATGTCTAGTAGTGCACGAATGATAAGAAATATCATGTTGTACTACTTTAAATATCACTATCAAACTTCTCCAGTTGAATACTTTACTTACATGTTATATTTTGACTGGGTTTACATCAAACTAACCAACATGACACTCCAAAATATGGGCATTTGGGGTTCAGTGTCTTGAAAGACGAGGGCTTGAACCGACAACCCTCAGAAATATAGATCAGAATCAGATTCAGAATCATAATACCTTTATGTTGTCCCACAGAGGGGACATTTGCATTTGTTAAGACAGCCTAATATGAACCAAGAAGCATGCATACAAAATATTAAAGACAAAATGAAACGCTCTGAGCCATGACCACGTTGCGCCATATTAGTCCGTATTACACATTTCTCTGATTCAATACGAAAATGATGCATTATCTAGCAAGAAATCTACGGATACAAGAGACAAGGTTAGTCAAATAAACACCTAATTGTGTTTATTCGATGTTCCAATGTTCGAAAGAAGAAGATTGTTATGGAAACAAAATAGTCAAATGTCTCAAAACTGATGAGTGCATTAAAAAAGACAATGTTTACGCCTTTAAAAAAACAGAAAGACTGACTGTTTATTAGTTATCTTTGAACAAAACAGGGAATCAAGTGGGTTTCACATCGATTAAAACCAGTGTGCTATGAACACTTCTCACCACTAGATGGCACACGTCTGATTCTCTATTTCTGAACTCCTTCGTCCTGTAATTATGGCACCAGTTCATATTTCATTTAAGGCATTTAGCCGGTGATCGAGAGCTGCTTTTACTTAGTGCCGAGGTAGTTTTTATTAGTTTAACCTCATAACCATAAGAGAGGCACGCAGAGATCCCAGCTGCTTCACAACATGAAACACAAGCGAGAAACACGATCAGCTGCTGCGTAAAAAACACATTAACACCATAGGCTGCATCTAATAATCCTCACCGCGACACATTTATCCATTTCCTCCTGTCGCACATTTAAATAACCCGCAGGATATGTCATCTGTTCCCCGTGTGTGTGAGCCATTAGTGTCGGGGGTGTTGTTTCCAGTCGTTTAGCTGCGAGGGGGGGGACCCAAAGATAAACAGCAGTGCCATAAAGCTAATAGCCATTGTCACCCAGCTTTGCAAACTCACACCGTCATGATGAACAACACTGAGGTCTGTGTACAGATGTGGCTCCAGGGGTCGTGGAGTAAACGGAGGATTTCATTTGATATGTCGCCCTCATTCACGCATAGTGTGTGTATGAATATGAGCTAAATGAGTGCTGCAATTGGCCCTCAGGAGAAGAAGCCAATTAAAAATACAGAGAGGACACATTATCTAATACTTCATCTTCAATGAATCAGGTCCTGATAACACACACAGACAGACAGACAGACAGACACACATCACTTCAGGGGACATTACATTGACTTACATGCATTTCCTGGAGACTTATCCTAACCTTAACCATAACACAGACAGACAGACAGACAGACAGACAGACAGACAGACAGACAGACAGACAGACAGACAGACAGACAGACAGACAGACAGACAGACAGACAGACAGACAGACAGACAGACAGACAGACAGACAGACAGACAGACACACACACACACCACACACACACACACACACACACACACACACACACACACACACATACAATCCATCCCAACATAGCCGACAGACACCAAAACATTTAATACAAAGATCTCTTTTGGAAGCAATTAAGATAAAACTGACTGCAAGAAAAAGTTGCCTCTCCAAGTCATTTTAAATTCAACGTTGCGATCATCAGACACAGGATGACATTTGAGTCGACAGAAATGTGAATGTTTACGGATATTGTGAGTAAAGCTCATAGCTTTTGAGTGTCTGACATTTAAGAACTGAAGCTATAACTCTTCAAAGCTTCAGTTTCTAAATGTCAGACTGAAGGCAGGTACGCAGTTGTTTGTGAGAGGAGGAGGAGAGTAGAAAGGAAAGGGAATTCTTATACTGCTGAAACGTCTTCATGTCATGGTGTGAGATTGTTAATCTTTCAATATGGGGACGAAGATAGCTGTGCTCAACATGAAGAGAGAGTCAGGTAAACATGTTGGATCATCTTTAGGTAACATCTTCTCAAAGGGTCAGTCTGGGTCATTTTCCACTTTGTAGTGTTGTTATCAAGCCGGTTTAAATGCTATATTTGGGTTGAAACCCCTATTTTTTTGTAGATTGAAACATTATTATATAGCTATTGATTGCAAAATACAATGTGTGCCACAATGAAGTTACTCATGGATACTCACTTTAGTCAATGCAGAAATATTAAAAAGCCCAAGCAAAAACACAACAGATGGGAATTTGGGGTTCAGTACCTTGAAAGACAACTTTTGAGCTTGAACCGATAACCTTCAGATATATAGATCAGAATCAGATACTTTTCAGATCTGACACCCAGCATGCACTGCTCTGGACACAACTAGCTCCCACCAACATTATCTCTACTGCTAGAGTGAAACACAGCACAGCAGACACTGAAGCAGACAATAGGTAACTGTGAGCAGCTGACCTGTCGTAACAACTACAGTAACTGCCAAGAAAAAGTCATTATTAGCTGCTCCAGATGTTATTACCTCCACCAAGGAGTTACTGGTTTGTTTGTCAGCAGGATTTCAGAAAGACTACTGGCCTGATTCCCATAACATTTAGTGCACGTTTGTTGCAAAGCCAAGGAAGAAACAGTACCATTTGGTGGAAATACAGTCATGATACTTGCGTTGCTTCTTAGATACCAAGATCAGTGTTGTCAGATTAGTGATTCAAACCAATCTCTTTATGTTGGGCAACAATTGATCTACTTTCACAATCTTGCAGAAGTTACATCTTGGCACATGAAGTCACTCTGCTGTCTATCCGTCTTCCCGATTCATACAAAATCTAAAATATCCATCATCCTCTAAGAGTAGTTTCTGTTTAAACGTGTAATCATCTCAATATATTCAAGGCTTTCATTGTCATGTGTGCATAGCTACAGTGTAGATATATCAATGAAAATCTGAGGTCACAGGCTCCTCCAACAGAGCAACACAATACAACTGATACAAAAGTTAAATAGTGCAAGTAATACAAATAAAATAGGATAGAAATAGTGCAAGGAGAGTCTATATACAAGTGATTGGAATATGTAAATAGACTGTCCTTGCATATAATCTTTCTTGCAAATAAGCATTAGCTAAAGAAGGCAGGAGTAGGTTGCAATGCCTTAAACACTAAGCAATCAAAGCCAAAGGAAGCTTGAACCCACTTTACATCCATACATTTCCATCAATCATTCTCCAAGCTACTCACACTTCAGGCTCCACTACACAAGTTCAAATCTCCATCCTCTGCTTCTGTTACCTTGCAGGTGAAGTTTCTTCAGTCTGAGCGGCTTGCAGCACAGCGGCCCCATGTCGGAGATCATGTACCCAGATCAGAACGTAGATCAGTCCGCAGATCAGTCCGCAGGTAGCACCGACGGCCAGGCAGTGAGGCATGCTCGATGATGCTAGCGCTAACAAAAGCCCTCAAAGCAATCCTCATTCACTCCCATCCATTCATTCACTCTTTCTTCCTCCCGTTGGGTTCATTCAGCAGAGCGGGCAGCAGGTCCGTTCCCTCGGACCCCCTGGGGAGAAGAAAATCCCTGAGGAGGAGCAACAAGGCTCTCTCTCTTTCTCTCTCTCTCTGTCTGTCTGAGAGAGTGAGTTTGTGTGTCTGAGCGTGCGTGTGCAGTAGCAGGGAGATGGGCTGTCCTCCGATCTTTGCCAAACAAACTTCTACACACACACACACACACACACACACACCACACACACAGATACACACACACACACACACACACCACACACACACACACACACACACACACAATGCTAGTCAATCTCTTTGAGATACAGACAGACTGTGGCTTCTTCCTGAAGTCGCACTTGTTCCAGGATCAAATTGAACTGAACCGCATGAATGGAATATTGGCGGAGAAATACAGTATGTTTATGTTGTAGTTAACAAGTGGACTTTGGAGCCCTGCAGAGTGCAAGCTAGTCATTTGTTGATTTCTAATTCTTTCTTGTCTCTTTTCTTCACTCTTTTCTATTCTGTCTTAAAAACAATTGAAATCATGAAAGTTGAAATCACTCGGTTAACAGGAAGTGTGTGAGGCTTCGTTCAGTTCTTGAAAATGCTGGTTAAAAGTAATAATTTGCCCCAAAAATGATCCTTAGTATATCAATTGTATAACCAGCGTTACCAATACTTGAAGAAAACTTTAGTTTGCCTTTCAAGACTATACGGTACAGTAGGTCTAGGAAATATGACAATATATCTGTTGTCAACACGATATAAGAAGCAGCCAAACTGCGATATTTGCATCACTTTACTCCAAAATGTTTTTGATCTTGAGCTAATTTTTGTCAAGTATTAAATGCATATAGGAGTAAAAGAAGTAGGCTTTACCGTGTGATTATTTCATATGGACTAAATACTATTGAATTACCATTAACCAGCGGTTTTCAAAGTGTGAGGCGCGCCTCCCCGGGGGGGCGCTAGAGAGCTTCAGGGGAGGCGCAGCGTGAGAAGAAAATAACGAGAAACAGTGAAATCTAGCTAGTTAACTTCAGCTAACTTTATGCGAGCGGCAACATGGATCGATTTTTAGTGAAGTTACCTAAAGTGAGAGAGGAGACAGCGTCTGGCAGAAAACGTGTGTCACTTTTGGCTGTCTGTGGAGACCGAGTTTCCCCCCTCGCCAAAAAGGCTCTAAAAGTGCTCATTCCCTTCACCTCCACCTACCTTTATGAGTGCTCATTCCCTTCACCTCCATCTACCTGTGTGAGTGCTCATTCCCTTCACCTCCACCTACTGTGTGAGTGCTCATTCCCTTCACCTCCACCTACCTGTGTGAGTGCTCATTCCCTTCACCTCCACCTACCTGTGTGAGTGCTCATTCCCTTCACCTCCACCTACCTGTGTGAGTGCTCATTCCCTTCACCTCCGCCTACCTGTGTGAGTGCTCATTCCCTTCACCTCCACCTACCTGTGTGAGTGCTCATTCCCTTCACCTCCACCTACCTGTGTGAGTGCTCATTCCCTTCACCTCCACCTACCTGTGTGAGTGCTCATTCCCTTCATCTCCACCTACCTGTGTGAGTGCTCATTCCCTTCACCTCCACCTACCTGTGTGAGTGCTCATTCCCTTCACCTCCGCCTACCTGTGTGAGTGCTCATTCCCTTCACCTCCACCTACCTGTGTGAGTGCTCATTCCCTTCACCTCCACCTACATGTGTGAGTGCGGGTTTTCCGCATTGACTTTGATGAAAAGCAAGTGCCGGTCAAGGCTGCAGCCAGAGGATGATCTGCGTTTATTCCTGTCTACATTGCATCCCCGCATCATCCGCCTGTTCGCATCAAAGACGCAGACTCATTGTTCCCACTAAAGTAGGGGTGAGTGTAATAAGGAAGCAAAGTTGACGTTCAGTGTGTTGCCGGGAGCATATAAGGATGTATCCACGATGTTGAAAATGTTAACATTTTAAAAAATATATGTTTAAAACATAAAGATAAAAAGGTTTTAAAAAGTTATTGTTTAATGTTTTAAGGAGGTGACGCTACTCAGCCAATCAAATGGGTGCAGTCAGTGAGTCAGCACAATAGATTCAAACACACTCACAGAGACGAGACAAGAGGAGAGAAACAGTCGGAGTCATTTCCAATGGCGTGCTCAAAAAAGAGAAAGGTAGACAGCGAAAACAGAGCATTTAATGACATGTTCTCTTACTGGACCTCTTTGAAATGCAATTGAATTGCATTATAGCAACAACAACAATAATAATAATAGCAATAATGATTGGGAGGGGGGGCGCGGCTGTTCTTATGTTCTCTGAGGGGAGGCTCACCTTCCCACACTTGAAAACCCCTGCCATAAACTATGCTATATCAAGATGTTTATTGTTATCCAAATATGAAATGACATATACATCAGGATAAAAGAGACCAACTCCGAGGTGAACACCAAATTAAAAACAGAGAAAGGACTTCATTCATGAAAGTACATGTGTTTAACAACAGCAACACTATATCAAATGTATCATAACTGAGAAATGTGACAACTTCCTTTAAACTTCCCTATGTGTCCTCATATGCATCATGCAATGCTTTTTAAAGGCTACTGATCAACACCTGAGGTCAAAGGGCACAGGAAGCTTAAGTTGATGTGGATTTGTTGTGTCTTTTTGGTAAAATAGCACTTTTAAAAGAGAGAGAAATCCTCTGGTGCACATGTGTGGGCTGCATTTACCTCCAGTCCACCATAATGGCAGAAGCCGTCACGTTTGCACAGACACAAGTGTGTGTTTTGTGTGTGTGTGCTGTTTCCCCAGATGGCTTAATTGCTTCACACTACCACAACAGAGGGCTTATAGCCTCGAGTCAGCCGTTAAATACAAAGAATATTTTCTAAAATACCCAGTTATTTCCTTCATGCCCTCAGGCTTCAAACTCAGATCCGACTCGGCACATGACTGCTGAGTCGGCTTTGTCTGGAGAACACATGGATAACAACGCTTGGTGGGAGTCCAATTTTTAATTGCTTGCATACTCAACTACTGATGTTATTTCACACAAATGCCAAGAGGAAATGACTCCTCCTGATTCAACTGGGAAGCATTCAAGACTCTCAGGAGGACTACTGTACTGGGATACATGTGTATAAATGATCCGGTATAGAGTGGTGCAGTGATGATGAATTGTTGTAGGCCGACCTGGAAGTTGGCATCGCAAGGGATCGCTCGACCAAAAGCAAATAAATCTTCCATTGGATTTTGGAATATTGTATAAACTAATCTCCGTAGCAGCCAGCTGTTTATGATACTTACACGTTGTGTTCAGCAGGATAATCTTCGCAAATGAACACCACTTTTGGATTTTTGAACTGAAAGGCAATTGCCAGAGGTAAAAAGCTAATGTTAGGATGATAAAGGAACTACAGCACAGTCACATGACTTCACGTCAGAAACGCTAAGCTAAAGGCAGCTAATGTGGGGCGTTATGACATTTAGTCGTCTACAGCTAAATCTTCTCAGCTCGTGTTAACAACAAACCTTATTTCAAGAACACTGACTTCAAGACAAGGGAGCCAAACGTGCTCAAATGCTAACTGATGTGTTTTAGGACTCATTCCCGCAGCACTCTATTCATCCACACACCTCAGCAAAGACTCTGAAAACATGAATGATGATTTCATTTCACTTTCCTATAATGCCATGAGTCAATGTCTGAGAAAACGTCCTCTAGTGCTTCTCTTAAGCCATCTTTAAGGGGTGTGTGTTTTGTGTGTGTGTGTGTGTATGTATGTGTGTCTGTTCAGGCTCCAGCATCGTGCTATCTGTCTTGTATCTACCTTCAGCAACAGGGGTGTGTATTCCATATCTCACACACACGCACGCACGCACGCACGCACGCACGCACGCACGCACGCACGCACGCACGCACGCACGCACGCACGCACGCACGCACGCACGCACGCACGCACACCACACACACACACACACAACACACACACACCACACACACACACACACACACACACACACACACACACACACACACACACACACACACACACACACACACACACACACACACACACACACACACACACACACACACACACACACAATCAGTCAGTGACAGGATCCAGATGAAAAGCCAAGGTCTCTCTTGAAAGAAACGGCTACTATCACAATGGACAAAAGAGTGCCGAGTGAGGAAAGCCAGCAGCTTCATGTCCTCTTAAATCTTCGTCATGTTTAGATCAGAGAGAATGCGTTAGATAAATATCTAAAACTCCAAATGTGAGGCATTTCTTTAGGCCTCCTTCCTCCTCCCGGTCTCTCTGTCTGCAGAAACTCTCAGTTCTCACCTCTCTGAGATGTTGACCGGCCATAAACAAAAACACACAGCCCTGTCGGCCGTCTAAAGCAGTCTCACACACACACACACACACACACACACACACACACACACACACACACACACACACACACACACACACACACACACACACACACACACACACACACACACACACACACACACACACACACACACACACACACACACACACACACACACACACACACACACACACAGATCCTCACACTGAGCTCCTCTCACAGTTTCCATTTGCAGGACTTGATTTGAGATTAAACTTGTAGCTCTGCAGCTTTTGAATATATGGGTGATGATGAAACCCCCTTATATGCTTCTGATGATGGAGCTATTACAAATAATTTCTATATATGCTTTAACATATAGGTCGACACTTGAAAAGATCACCATACGAACATCCTAACCAGTAAAAGTATGACTATTTTTCACAACTAAAAGGACACCATCGTCGTTAAATCTGATGAAGAGTAAAAGAAGTAAAATATCACATTTTTGTTGAGAAACTGAGGAGAGAAAAAACATTATAGATTTAGTTTTGTCCCCAATGCAGCCCACACTGGGCACAGGCAGGAAGACTTAGAGAAACTATATTAAGTAAATGTTAACATTGACAGCAGCAGGGAATGTAAGAAGGAAACAAGGTTATATTGACTGTAATGATGACTATCTATAATGTTCAGTTTCCATTGGCTAAAACTAAAATATCTTTGACTAAGATAAGTTTAAAAAGCCCTTACTTGTAGTCAACGAAAACTTGACTTTAAGGTTGTCAAAACGTGATAAAGACATAATAAGAATCACGTGAAAGTAAGTATGGATTGACTAAAAACGTAAAGGTTTCTCGAGGTCGATCCATCAGTCTGCTGAGCTGCGTCAGTACATCAGAAAGCAGCTCCACAAGACGGAGGACACCACTTTATTTTCTATTTATTCCACGGTGCTTCTCGCGGGAATTGCCTTTCACAGCTGGACATGTAACACATGTCAACAGATCTGAGGTCAGGCATTGTGAGATCAGGGGATGAGGAGAAGAGTAATGCTTTACCAACACTGCTCTCTGCTGCCTCGATGCAGAACAGCGACTAATATCCTCCTCCTGGATCCAATTGCTCAAACAAAGCAATATGTAGCCTCTGAATACTGCATGCTTTGTGGCTGGTGTTGTGTTTGGGTTATCTTTGTTTTTGTTATCAGTCTCTTTTGCATTGTATATAAAACTAGCTGCGGATTTAGTGGCTTTCTGGTTGAATTTAAATAACAAAAACAAAAGTGGAAAAGCAGGAATTCATTACGTATATGGAGAGGACTATGAGTTTTAAGTACAGGAGAAGAAGGGATGGGAGGAGCTGGTGTTACCTGGCAGGATCTCAAACAGGTGTCTTCCTGGTTCCTCCGGATTGGCTGTGAGCTCGGTCACCTGACATCCCTGCAGAGGAATACAGCCCTGAAACACAGAGAGAGAGAGAGATTATTATATGTTTAATGTTACTATTAAGGGACTGTATGAAGGAATATTGTGTCTTTTTCCTTTTTTTTTTAAAGGGAGGATAATGACTTATTTTTTAACAGATTTCAACATTTCAGGTGGAGAAATGTCCTTCTCACAGTCTCTGGGAGGAAATGACATTTAACCTAATTAATGGTCCAAAAGAGCCCCCCTGTAAAATGTTTAAAGCGCCCCCCCCCCCCTGTGATTGAACAGGCAGCAGCAGATTATCAGAATACATTATCCAGATCAATACCCATTTAGCCCCGAGAGGCGAGGCGATGCCAGCGTCTGAGCCTCTGCAGGCTGGCATCGCCTCCTCCAGACGGGCTGCCGGACGCCAACATTAGTCGCCATGGCTACAAATGGAAAGGGGTGGGATGGGGTGAGACAGGAGGAGAGGGGGGGGGAGGAGGTCCCAAGGGTGCTATGTGCTCGGAATAACAGGAGTATCTGGCCGGGGACGAATGAATCAACACGTCACCCCACAGCACAAATCACAGTGAAGCAGGGTGGGATATCTCGTTTAAAGACCTACTTGTTCTCCCGTGCTTTTGCAGACCACGCATCAGTCTCTGTTTTCTAAATTGGGGTTTTCTATTTTGTTGTTTTTTCAAATGTTTTTACATCATGTGTGAGGGTTTTCAGTCTGTGGCTATAGAGGCGAAGTCCCGCCCATCTACTTCCGACCCATGGGACCTTATTTCGGAAAAATTATGTATTGAAGTCAATGGAGAGAGAAAGATTATCTCTCGATCCCGTTTGAATTGTGCCACGAATTACACATATGATGTTTGTCAATCTTAACAAATCATTTCCATGTCAAAAAAGTCAGTTTGTCATAAAACTGTTGAAATATAAGACTATGAAAAATACGCAACTAGAAAGACTACAAATCCCAGAATCCCGGTCCCGCATGCTGGCTCTTACGGAACCGACTAACTCCCCTTGTGTGTATGTACAGCTCTCAACACGCCCAGACTTGGAGTGATTTTCACCTCTTTTGTAGATTGTAAAAATCTCTCACCAGCAAAATACCTCGACAGTTAAATGCCATTTTACGTTTCATTACTATACGATACAGTATTTATTATCATTATAGTATTGCTATTTCGGCGATTAGATAAAATATGAATTATATTTGATGCAACTTTAGTTAAATTTCCATGACTTTTCCAAAACTTTGGGAAAAATATTGTTTTCCATAACTTTTCCAGGGCCTGGAATTTGCATTTTGAATTTCCATGACTTTTCCAGGTTTTTAATGACCGTAAGAACCCTGTACTTATACTGTCTGTTATGTGTGATTGCACCATCGAGAATGCTTGGAATTTCGCTGTACTCTGTGTAGTGACAATGAAAGGAATCTAATAAAAACACATTTACTTTGATACATAACTGTGTTTTAAGACGCAGCAGAATGTAAAACAGACCTGCATATCAATTAGAAAGGAAAATATATGCAAATAAACAATAGAAAGCCAGATGTGTAGAGAGTGCGCACACTTTAATAGACTAACCTACCGTTAAAAAGACTATAATGGGACATATACATTATTAATGTTTTAATTATTGATCCCACAGGCATTTCAATTCTGAACTCTGTAAAGCGTTGTAAGAAGACGAAGAGGAGGAGCTGTGTTATATCTCACCTATTTTAAACCATAGTTAAGACTATTATATATTAAATCTATAGGATATAGTTACCAAATAATATATTTATGGCTCTGTCTATGAAGAAAAACAGCTTTTAAAGATATTGTGAAATTCGCTCAACAGGTGGAGGGGTAAACCAAAAACTCTCAAAATGGCCGATTAAAAAACACTTTTTTTACCTTCAGTGTCTGCATTTATATCGAATGAACTTTTTGATAACTCAATCTCAAACAGCATAAATCCAGCAGTGATTTAATACCTAATGTATGATTTGTGTTTAAGACCTACATGTTTTAACTCTTTTAAATAGTATGTAAGTTAGTAATGTGAACAACTAAATGCATATTTTTTATGTTTTTGTTCCACTTGTGTAAAAGAATACATGTAGTGGAAGCTAAGCAGCAGCACTTAGCATTAAAAATGGAGGCACAACAACACGTCTCACCACTTTAAAAATGATATATGATCTTGTGTGATGAATTGCATTTGAGTCGATTTGTATTCGCAGCCCTGATGTCCAAAATACAAATCGATCACGTGTGAAGTTTTGAAAAGGATTCATCTCGGCTTGATGACAAGGAAGAGGAAAACCGGCATACATCCTGCTTCAGTATTGCCTTCCCCTCTCCACCAATTATCACATCTTTTTATCTCAGTGGGGGGGAGGGGTCTCGTTCTTCTGCTGAGATACAACCCCCCCCCCCCCCCACTGAGAGCCTCCAATTTCCTATCGATTAGAAGATGAGAGGGGAGAGAAAAAGGGCCAGAGTGATACTATCTGACACAGACGGGGGAGGGGCTGTGTGTGTAGAGGTGTGCATTCCTCAGAGTGTGTGTGTGTGTGTGTGTGTGTGTGTGTGAGTGTGTGTGTTAAATCCATAGGGAGTTGCAAATCAATACACACCGGACAGCTATTGGCAAGCTCTGATTAAAGGCAGCCTACCAGAGCCTTCCGTCAGATGTTCCCCACAGAATGGAGAGGAGAACACGTCATCGTGTGTGTGTGTGTGTGTGTGTGTGTGTGTGCTGGATAAACGACAGTGATGGCAGACGGCGCTGCATCCTGCATTAAATGAACAGCGGTAGCGCAGAATGAAGACGGAATAAATCAATAAAAGTGTCAGGGTTTCAGCCAGAAATGTAAAGAGATGATTATTAAGGTCTTCAGAGAGTGTGTGTGTGTGTGTGTGTGTCTCTGTGTGTGTGTGGGCCTGCTGTCTTTTGTTGTTGGATTACATCATCGCCTCATGTTACGGCTTTGTAAGCCTGTCAGCTACGATGAGTACTACACAATTTTGTTTATCTGACTAGTGTGTGTGTGTGTGTGTGTGTGTGTGTGTGTGTGTGTGTGTGTGAGGTCAGTCCAGGCCAGCTACCGTATTGCTTACTGCCTGAATCAGCCTCATAATGTGGCAAATGTGAGTCAGCAGCCCTCCCTCGTCACAGAACATTGATCAGAGATTTTAAATATTTTGACGATGGTGCAGTGATGGAGGCGACACACACTCTCTGTGGTTTACACTAATGCACACAGACGTGCTGTCAGTGTGACGAGTCATCATTGACACTGTGAGTTGTAGAAAATAAAGCACATAAGGTAGTGTTGTTTGTGGAGTTTACTTAAAGAACATCACTAGTGTAAATTGTAGTACGTTTTACTGCAGGTCTTCCCTGATGTTTTCAGCTCCTGCACATGAAGAGCCTCTTGTATTGACCGTTTGACTTTCTGAGTTTTTAATAATCTGTCACTTAGGGATGCCAGTTCCATAAAACAAGGAAAAACACAAACTCTAAATCTTTAGACGAACAGAAAATAGCATATATTTCAACATCCCCCCAAATCCCCTGGTCCACAAACAAAAGTCAACTCCAGGTTTTCTTTTTCAAACGTTTGTTGTAAAGAATAGTCCATAAATTAAATTCAAAACGTATGAAAATCAAATAGAGAGATATACTGTAGTTCTCCACTTAAACCGTAACAGGAAGTTTGGGAATTCATGTCGATTAAAGTGGCTTCAGTCTGATATATTGTGCTGCCACCTGGAAACCCTAACCCTAAATAGCATTGAGCACCTTATCAGAATCTAAAAAGCAAATTTGAGAAATTGTAATTTGAGTTCTTGTAAACTTGCGTGAAGTTGACTTTTACAGCACCCTCTGGAGCCACAAAGTAATTTATAAAATGTATTAATTGGTGGAGTCTCCCTTAAAATGTAATTTAGGAAAGCATCACTTTAGCATAAACACTATTTGACTCAAGGGATTGGGAAGCAGCACCACGGGGGCAAAGATAAAACACTTCCACTTAATTGAGTAAATGTAATCAGAGCTAATTAATTTCCACTCCGTTTTGTAACATCTGAAATAAATGAAAACATCCTGAAGAGGAGTGATAATAAAGACTGACTTCAGTTAAAGAAGACGTATTATGCAAAATCCACTTGTTCATGTCTCTTCTACGTCAACATGTGTCCCCTCTTCTTCATGTCTCTTCTACGTCAACATGTGTCCCCTCTTCTTCATGTCTCTTCTACATCAACATGTGTCCCCTCTTCTTCATGTCTCTTCTACATCAACATGTGTCCCCTCTTCTCCATGTCTCTTCTACATCAACATGTGTCCCCTCTTCTTCATGTCTCTTCTACATCAACATGTGTCCCCTCTGTGTAAAGAGACTCTGAAAGTTTCAGGAACAAAGATTCTCTCTCTTTTTCTCCTGATCCATTTCTATAAAAACCTGTCTGAAAATGAGCTGATCAGATTTTGGCCACTTTATGATGTCATAACGATGTTTTGGCTTGTGTAACCATTAGCCAATCAGCAACCAAGGTAACCCCCCCCCCCACCTAATCACCTGAATCTCCTCCTAGAGCACTATTGTGTTCTTTTTAACCAAATCTCTCTCAGAGGGGCGTGGGGAGGGGCTCCTTATTTTCATCTAAAGTAACAGACAGAGAATCAGCACTTTGGAAACAGGGCTGAAACAGAGGGGATTCTGGGATGCTGCAATGATCTGTTTGGTGTTTGGAGCCAAACAGAGACATGTTCTGTATATATCTGAGACCTATGATATATTGATGAAAAACAGTATAATAGGGGACCTTTAATAACTCCCTTCCACTCCTCAGTCTAAAGATGGCCGCCGTGTTACCTGTGGCTTGGTTTCTTCCTCGTCTTTGTAGAAGAACAGCTGATCTGAGCGCAGCACGAACCATCGCAGCTGCCAGTTCTTCATGATGCTGCGCTGCTTCTTCAGCCAGCCGCCCTTCAGAGCGCCCTCCTGCAGGCTGGGGGAGGCGGGTCGGCCTCGAGACACCTCGCCCATCACCATGCTCTTTGACCTGGCTGCTAACACACACAACAAAACACCATTTAAAAAACTGTTAGAAAAATATCACTCGTCACCGGCTTGAGCTTCAATCTCAGGATCCATGTATTTGTGATCCTCTCCAGAATGGAAGTAGTCATCACATACAGAGCATCAACTAGTTCCTGAACAGTGTCCTTCACATGCTGATATACAAGAGAGGGAGTTACACAGTCACAAGATGGAGGAATAGAAAGCAGTATTCAATGTTTAGTTCAGATTAGCTCCACGTCAGAAATGATCATGCTTGTCATATGTCTATCTCCATAGAGGCTGAATCATCATGTTAATCACATAGCTATCATATGCCTAAAACAGTCCTGATGCTCTTCTAGGTAATCATACATCCTGTCATGTACACAGCTACAGTTGGGATACCTTTGTTATCATGTTTCTCATATTGGAAGAGAACATTCAGTAATTTCCCAACAAAAACTAACTTTATTTAGATTTCAATGGAAGAAACAATCCTTGATAGAGGGGTTTGGGGCTGTGATGGGAATGCTTAGAGAGGGTTTATTGCAAGGCTTAAATTAACGCATATATGAGAGTACAGTCACATTGTGTTCCACCATTTCTTCTGCCTAACTCTCCTCAGGACTTCATATTTAACTGATTCTTAGACTGGTTACTAACATATTGGCCTCCAGTATAAACTCCCCCCCACAACCTAAACATTAAGATGGACGTCACAGCTGTTCCCATCTTCTTGGTTGACTTAAGACCTACTTAAATGATTCCTAACATGAAAAAGGCGATTGTAATATAAACATATCCATTACGTCCAATGTTTGAATACTTTAATATATACTTATACATATGAATGAGCTCAATAATGCCTTAACACAGTCCAGATCAAAGGATTTAGTCCCTGAAGCGTCACTGAAGTTCATCTTTGTCGACAAATCTTCATTTCATTTGCAGTTGTGTCTTTTATTCCACGGCTTAGACTCGTTTCAGTCTCTGCTTCCTTTGACTTTTGCAAAAGCACTTTCCTCCAACTTTTAGCTAGTCAATTCATGCATCATTTATGTTCTTGCTCTTTGTCCACTACATCTTTTGAGTGGATTTCCAGGCCATTGGCAATTTAAAAACGAAATTCAATTTCCTCTTATACATCGCCTGCTCTACTGGACAGTCCTAGAACAATGCAAATGATCCCCAGTCAGCCAGCATGTCCTCCAACATTAAAACACCACATTATTCTGTCCTTCCATCAATCTCTTTATTTTACATAAACGCAGGCAGAGAGTGAAGGGGTCGAAAAGGGATTCATTTCAGCTCGTGTCTTTTTCATTTTCTCTCCAATAGAAGCGTGTGTTATCCCTCATTGTGTATGCCACACACACACACACACGCACACGCACACGCACACGCACACGCACACGCACGCACACACACACACACACACACACACAGACACACACACACACACACACACACACACACACACACACACACACACACACACACACACCACACACACACACACACACACACACACACACACACACACACACACACACACACACACACACACACACACACACACACAGTCTGCCCCGGGCTGAGACGCCCTCTAGATGAAGGCGCGGTGGGACTGGTGGGAGGTTGCAGGCAAATAATGACAGAAAGCAGATAAAATAGAGTGCACAGGGGGAATACACACACACACACACACACACACACACAAACATAGCCTCAGGTGACGGGGATCCCCCCCCTTCCATTTCAGAGGTCCTTGGGAGAGACTCATTGTGTGGAATAGCAGCAGAGTATTGGGGCTTTGAGCCGGGATAATAAGCCCACATGGGACCGACTGGATCACTCCCAACAAACGGGTGTAACCTGAGCTCAGTCAAGGACAGCTTTAAAAGGGGGGGGGGGGGCATAGCAGCAGCTTTATGACATCATCGCAACGTGATATCGGGTTTGTCTCCACCGGGCTTTACCCATGTTGTAAGCCAACAGCTGTGAAGAAAGCGTCATATGTTCATTGTACTGTTTTTTGTTTTGTATATTTAAATGTGGTTAATTCTTGTCTCTAAGCTTTTTTAATGCTAAATCCTTTTTTTATATATAGATTTTCTTTTTAGAATCCGTATCAGGGGTTTTTCTAGAGAAATATAGAATGAGGTGATACTGTGGCGCTGATCTTGTTTATAAGATAAATACATTCTCACAAGAACACGACGCCCGTATACAAGATGGCGACGCGGAGGTAAACAACAACGTGACGTCGGAGCTCCGTCAAAACAAAGCCGTCTCTGCCGTCGGACGCTTTAATTCACACGATTTTTATATTTCTGGAGTAATTATACAGTTATCGACCAACAGAAATATTGTTTTCTGGCATCACTTTAACATTTTTACGGGGAAAATCTGCATTTTGGTATGAGGGTGAACACCGAGAGTAAGAGGGCGCAGCAGATAAAACCTTGGTTATATTTTGGACCTCTTACAACTTGTTTTTTTAATGTTGCGCCACCAAATCAAATTGGTGTTTCTGAAATTGGATTCAAGGGAGCAGCGTTGGTATGACTTTTGACAATGTTTAACAATCATATTGCATTAGTTGACTCGTGTCAGATGCAGGAATGAAAGCGTGTCTTTAAATTGAGTTATTGGCAAGCTAAGACGACGGATATATTCTTGGCAGGCAAACGAGGCACTGCTATTGGATGATCATGTATAATTTATAGGAGTCAATTGAGCAGACATCCGCTTGCTGCTGTGCAACAGAAATGATCGATGTTGAGAGGGAGGTAGGGGGTGGATGAATGGGGAGGGGGGAGAAAATCAATGTTTTTTTATTTATTGTCTCATCTCTCTATCTCCAGCATACAGATAGCCTGAAGCAGAGGGCTCACGTAGGTTTGTATCGTCAGAGCCTTTCCCTGCAGCCTGTTGATCCTCAGAGACGTGTTGCGTGAAGGTCAGACTGATTGTTTTTTTAATACGGATTTATTTTTTATATGTTTCCAAAGTGGCAAGTTTTGGTGAAATATTTAGTTTTCATGTGTGAACATTTATTGATTTTTTTACAATTGTCTTTTTCGATTTTCCATATTAAAGCTACACAAAAACAACACACAAAATAAATACCTCAATAAAATTAAATGAAATATTATCAATACAAAGACATGCAAATAATGGTAATTATACTAACAATAACTAAGACTAACACACATTAAAATAGAAGAACACTCTAGTTTTTTTGTAAATATTGAGTGTTCTTGTATTTTAATGTGTTTTTTATACCATGGGACTTTGGGAAACAGTATTTCGATCTTTCTGTGTGTACAAACATATTTTGAGATTGACAATAAAGTTGACTTTGACTTTTGACTATTTTTAAAAATATGTATATAATAAGTAAATATATAATAAGAATAGAATTGGGAGGGATGAAACCCTCTTTAATGGTCACACATGCAGAGCTCACAGCACACACAGTGAAATGTGGCCTCTGCTTTTAACCCATCCTAGTACCAGGAGTCTAGTACTAGGAGCAGTGGGCAGCTATTGCACAGCGCCCGGGGAGCAATGGGAGTGAGGGGGGAAGGGGGATGTCCGGGGTCTTGCTCAAGGGTACCACGGCAGGGCAGGAGGTGAACTGGGACCTCTCCAAGTAGCAGTCCACACTCCATATTTAGGTCGGTTCAGGGACTTGAACCGGCGACCCTACGGCTCCCAGTCAGTTTTCTTTAAAATGTTAAGTGATTTTCACCCCAAAAATATCTTAGGTTTTGATACATGAAAATAAGAATCATTGTGCACATTTTAAAATGCCAATAATTCCAGCCTGTATTTATTTTTATAAATGCAAATAACAACAATAATTCATATTTAAAATGTGTCTTTTCACCTGACATTGAGTTCTGTAGTACTCAAATTAGATTTTTAGTTTGTGTTTTTTCTCCTGATTTGCAAAGCAGTGTATGTGAAAATATGTTTCAGAATATCTCAGATCTCAAAGGTTATTAAATAAACTACAATTACAGTAGCAGCTTTAATTAAACATGATGAATATAGGATGATCCATTGTTTGTTGACTAAATGGATTTAACGTTCTCTTATAGACCTCTCCTTCCTTCCTGTCTCCATAATGCTCTCATTTCAATAATCACTCTTTCCTTTATTTCCACTCCCCTCTCCTGCTCCCTCTTTATTTATTCCCTCTCTTCTCTACCGTGGCTTTTTCGTTTATCCATCTTGTGTTAATCCAGTGTTTTCCAGCTCTGTCATTTTCACCGTCTCCCTTCATTTCTCTAGCTTTGACTCGCTCTAATTCTTCTTTTCCATCCTGACGTTCAGCGCTGATGGTCCTGTTGAATCAAAGCTCTGTTATTACTGAGAACACACACACACTGAGAACACACACACACACTGAGAACACACACACACACTGAGAACACACACACAGAGAACACACACACACTGAGAACACACACACACACTGAGAACACACACACAGAGAATACACACACACTGAGAACACACACACACACTGAGAACACACACACACACTCCTTGTTCTCACCACTGGCACCTCATTCGAGCAGTTTCAGTAGAATAAATTAGTTCTTGGATCAGAGGCACGTTTCCACGAGCTATTTTTAAAATATAATTATTTCCATTAATCTTCTATACAAAGTTAATAATTTCTGCATTGCAAAGCAGTCTTAATTGCTTTCTGTAATTGGGTAATGGTCTTAAATGGGTTTATTTCTGCCTGTTAGCCTAAAGCTTCATACTTTGAATATTCCAATTCCAAGGGACAACAAACTGTTTATTTACTTTTACTGTAGCAGCTCTCATGCTTCAACCAACCTTTACGGACCATATGTGCTATGATCATGAGCAGTGTTTCCGCCAGACCAGGGCCGAGAGGGCGTCCACCCCGAGGGGGGGGGGGGGGGGGGGGGTACTTGAATTTTGAATTGAGCCGTCCCTTAGATACTATCTCTTTACGTTAGTGAGCCGGATCATTTGGCTCGGCTCTCTAAGAAGCGCCGGCTCTTCATGTTACCACAGTTT
The DNA here is from genome assembly GCA_031216635.1 of Dissostichus eleginoides. Lineage (NCBI taxonomy): Eukaryota > Metazoa > Chordata > Actinopteri > Perciformes > Nototheniidae > Dissostichus > Dissostichus eleginoides. The sequence continues at coordinate 6,114,715 of CM062284.1, read as the reverse complement.
ACCACGGAGCCTCAGTTTCGCCGCTGCGAGGCTCCAGCGCTCGCAGCTCACGCGCGTGCTCCACCCAAACCCCCCCGCTCATCGCGTCCAAATCGCGCACGTTCCGTGTTGTCCTGTAGCAGGCACCGCCGATGTCGGGGAAACGATCTTCAATACTCCGAAAAGAATCCCACCAAAGACTCCTTTGCCCCTCCAACAGAGGGATGTCCTTTTCCTTTTTCCTTTTCGTTATTTCAAGCGATAAAAACTCTCGATCTTCTCTCAAATTATTAATATTTTTTTGCAAATGACGCAAGACGCCCCCCTGGCGGAAACGCTGATCATGAGTACCAACAACTACACTACAGTCATACATAAGGATACTGTTTAGTCAAGAAAGAGACTACCTTTCAACTCTACCCACAAGCTATTCCAATTGGTAAATTGTTGGCACCAATGTCGCTAAGAAAATGTGATCATTTTCCATTTTCCTCAGAGCCTAGCAACAACCAAAAGTAATACCAGACAGGATTTATTTTGTTTTCCAGTTACCTCAGTTAATCCACTTTCCTCTGCTACTGGGGATAGCAACCACAAATAACGTTAATGCTGTTTGAAAACGGGGTTTAGCTAACGGGGAAAACATAAGCGCCATCTTCTTCTTCTTCTTCCTGTTTCGTTCGTGCAATGGTTGACGTGCTTCTTTTGTGCCATAAATTGAGCCTTCACTTTCTGTAAGGTTGTACCAAATAACAGACTTAATTACTTAGTGACAGAGAGGTTGATACGGAGCCAATCAACCAGGTCACATCAATGGTGTTATCATTTTATAGCTATTATATTGTGCATCAACATTTACTTCAGAAAAACACCATCCATCTGTCCAACCAACACCAACAAACCAACCATCCATCCATCCATCCATCAACCAACTAACCAACCATCCATCCATCCATCAACCAACCAACCAACCATCCATCCATCCATCAACCAACTAACCAACCATCCATCCACCAACCAACCAACACCAACAAACCAACCATCCATCAACCAACCAACACCAACAAACCAACCATCCATCCATCCATCCATCCATCAACAAACCAACAATCTATCCATCAACCAACCAACCAACCAACCAACCAACCAACCAACCAACCAACCAACCAACCAACCAACCAACCAACCAACCAACCATTTTGACTCCCAAACTATGGTTTCAATTAACTAATTATTAGGTTTACCAATGGCTTCCCAACTGATGCATCTTTAAATATTCTCCTTCATTAATAGAGAGTTAGTTTAAACATTATACTTATGTGTTTTCATCAAGGTCCCACTGCCACCCTCTTAATCTCTCCCAAGATAAAACATAATGGCTGCAAAGTGTCTCACAGCAGTACGTGTCCTATTATTTCCATCATGATGCCTCCTCGACCCCTCTTTTTTCTTCTCACGACCACATCAGGTCCCTCTTGTCTTTCCATCCATCCTCAGCCTGCCAGTGTTAGCATCAAAGAGACCCACTGTTCAACACATCAGTTGTCGGATCACACAGTGGAAAATACACCGATGATTCACGCCTGAGTCACAACAACTGACTTTTGACTGTGTGTGTGTGTGTGTGTGTGTGTGTGTGTGTGTGTGTGTGTCCGACTACCCACTGCGCCAATTTGGACCTTCAGCTTGGAGTGATTCAGAGCTTCCTTGGCCTGGGTGGAGCTGCTCTGTGGTTACTTCTACATCTATCAACTACAATGCTTAAAAAGAGACCGTTTTACAGTAAAAGCCCACTTTATGCATAATCACTGCAATTCACCGAAACACAGAGAGCAGTTGTGGCTCATTCATTTACAGTGGTTAGTAGTTAGGGAAGGGCTGAGTCAAATGATAATGGGGGAGTAACATCATGCCTGACAGATGTACAGTATCCCCAGCCTACACCGATGATAATTTATGTTAATTGGTAGTGGATGAATAATTCTGGGTATGGATCTAAATATCCAGGAACACCAGATGGATTGAGACTTGGTCATAAGCTCATACATGATATCATGAGCTTATGTTATTGTGGAGGGAGGGGGGTGGTAAGCATTTTCTGACACTTTTGTCGCATTTCCACAGCTCTTCTCAACTCAATTGGAACTGTTCTTTCTTGGTTTTCCATCAGCAAAAGTTTTGGATAGTAGCCGGTCATTTTTTTAGTATCACTTTGGTCCCGGTTCCAAGCAAGCTGAGCCAATACTCAAATAAAAGGAAATGAAAACAGTACAGACCACTCATTAGTCGAAGAAAATTGCCAACCAACACAAAACGTGAAATCCTGCACAAAGCTGACATTATTAAATGTCATAACTACTATCAATGTCAGTCCGAAATTCTATGCCATACACTTTGCCATAAGTGTACAATTGGTACAAAAAATGCACACGTTCTTCTGTTTGGTTGACGAGGAAACGATCCAGCAAAAAAGATACAGACCATCAGAGATTGAGCTAATATTACAATAAAGACAGCTAGTTCTAAAAGCGTTTTTTGGTGTACAGTATGTAGAAAATAGGAAAGAAGCTCTGGGAAACATTGTGTCTAATGAGCTATTCTATGTTTCCAGCTTGCTATCGGTGAAATATCACTGACAAATATCTCTAAACCTTGGCAAATACAGCCAAAGCCCCTTTCCACAGATAGATCGATACTTCCATGGAGAAATGTTTTGTGATTTGGGTAAACTAACCTCTTTAAAAAGCTGCATTAAGCACAGGTTCTACAAAGCCACACCTACCTTAGATTCAGTACAATCAATATGACCCAAAACAATAGGGATTACAGTGTTTGTGCCTGTTCTATCATAGGAATTGACAAATGAGAAAGGAAACTATTCAAATGCGGTTTTCTAAAGCACATGAGCAAAAGCATGCAGGTAATATGAACAAATGGTTGTTTTCAGTCTGAACAATATGGAAAATGAAGGGTCTTAATGCTACATTCTCACACACACATGCCTGAACACACACACACATACTCTAGGCCTGAATGATGTCACTTAATGCAGTTTGGAGTTGTATATTTATCATCAGCAGGAAATGGATGTAGGGCTCTTATGCACTTCATAGAGGAGCCCATCCATTAGCATTGTGAGGCAGGTACTCCACAATAGCTAGACAATACACACACACAAACACACACACACACACACACACACACACACACACAGGGCATGTTGGAGGAATTCAATTTAATTAATCTGGTTGTTGTGTAGTGATTCATGGCTTGTGGAAAATGGCAAAGAGAGTTACAGGTGCATCAGTGCGTGGCTTCCAGTTAGCCTATCGCGGTTGATTAATGGGATAACTAGTAGTGTGTGTGTGTGTGTGTGTGTGTGTGTGTGTGTGTGTGTGTACACTGTATGTGTGTGTGTGGCCTTCCTTGACATGCTGGAGGTGTGGCCAATAATGCACAGGCTTTTTGTGAATCCTGCAGTGAAGCTGAGCTTATCTGCAGAAATGTGTGTGGTGTGTGTGTGTGTGCGTATCTGTGCATGCTATTATCTCCACAGGCTCATTATCGAGTGTGTCAGTGTGTGAATGTTTTATCCATGCATCGCGCTCTTCTCGCTCGCACTATCTATCTGTAAGCCTCGGAAAAAAGGCAGGATGTCAGTGTGTCGCTACATGTGCAGGACTTTGATCATAAAACCATGGTAACGCAGATCAAAAAGACACAGCATGAGAATGAAGCAGCTGATATGTGGGCAATTAAAGCTGCTACTACATTTCTGGTGCCAGCTACAGGAAACTGAACCAAGAAGAACCCCATTACAGCGTTAATATGTCCCCAACAGTGACTGAAGCACAGCAGTTATTTGTCGTTAATGGAGCAGGTGTTTGATGATGAACTCATTTAGTGTTTCTAGTAGCATCCTAGATTAAGAGCAAATTGGGTTTTTTACTTCACAAGCACTTCCAATTAAGAGGTGCTCTGAAAGGAAGGAGTAATCCCATAATATGTTAATTAGACTTCAGGGGAGGATCCAATAATTAGTCTGGTAAATATTGCCTAAGCAAGAGTTCCACATTTTGGGAAATACACTTGCTTTCTTGGTTGGATGAGAAAATTGATACCGCTCATGTCTGTAGGCTAAAAATGAGGCTAGAGCTAGCAGAACGTTAGCTACGATTAACATAAAGACAGCTAGCAATTGGAAACAACTAGCCTTGCTCTGTTTCAAACAAATCTGCATTTAACTTAAACGTATTGTCTTAACAATTTAATAAAATATAAAGTCTTTCAAAACATTTTTACTAAAGGAGCTTTAGAGGAGGCAATAGCGCCTGCTCTTAAGACTAATCTAAGCTAACTGTCTCATAGCGCCAGTGTCACGTTTCTATCGCAAAGAAAGCACATTTTTTCCCGTAAAATGCCCAACTATTTGGAATATAATATTCATAACTATGTTTTCATTAGTGCAGTGCTTCTCAAAGTGTGGTCTGCGGACCACTGGTGGTCCGTGAGCGCCCCCTAGTGGTCCGTGCGCAACACCTTCATCACACATGTTGCCACTTGTTTGTACCATTTTCAGGCGATTTGTAATCTGTTCTAGAAAAACTATGTGTTTTTGGATATTTGTGGAGTTAGGTGGTCCGCGAGTGTTTTTTATTGGTTAAGTGGTCCTTGGTATGAAAAAGTTTGAGAAACACTGCATTAGTGTATAATCAGCTGAAACTAGGAATTGTGTTTTTAGTAGCTTACAATGAGCCCTTAATTTCTACAAAGTGAGTCTTTTTTTCCAATGAGTTTCATGTTTCATCGCCATGTTTCCCAGAACAGACAACCTGTGTTCGGTTAGGGTAACGTTCCACATTTTAAACAACACATAGCTTATATATAGCATATATTCACTGTTTACTAGTTAAACTAGCGCTGCTCATTGTTTACAGTCCGATAAGAATCTTGGAAATATGATTGGAGTTCAGAGACGCCTAGGACCGGATTGTTTTACAAGCATTCAGTTTACAAGCTAATTTGAAGCTAAATCGTTATAGCCAATGGGTTAACATTACAGTACATTACATTTCCTTTAGCTGACGCTTTTATCCAAAGCGACTTACAATAAGTGCATTCGACCAAGAAGATACAAACTTGAAGAAAACAGAATCATATAAGAACATCAGGTTTCATAGAGCCAAACATTTCAAGTGCTACTCAACTGGCTTTAGATAAGCCAGTCCTTTAGTTAGTATATAAGTGCTTTGTTAGTCATTCTATCGCTCGAAGTGGAGTCGAAAGAGATGAGTTTTCAGTCTGCGCCGGAAGATGTGTAAGCTTTCTGCTGTCCTGATGTCAATGGGGAGCTCATTCCACCATTTTGGAGCCAGGATAGCAAACCCACGTGTTTTTGCTGATGGGAACTTGGGTCCCCCTCGCAGTGCGGGCGCAGCGAGCCGTTTGGCCGATGCAGAGCGGAGTGCACGTGCTGGGGTGTATGGTTTAACCATGTCCTGGATGTAGGAAGGGCCAGATCCATTCACAGCATGGTACGCAAGTACCAGTGTCTTGAAGTGGATTCTAGCAGTTACTGGAAGCCAGTGAAGGGAGCGGAGGAGCGGTGTGGTGTGGGAGAAATTGAATATCTGGCGATGCATTTACTCCTTTGCTCTCTGCACGGGTTGTTTACTTGCAATAAACCAAGGCAGCTGAGACACCATTGGCCAATGTAATGAAAACTAAAAAAGGAAACCAAAGCACAAACCTCTCCTTTGGATATCTCTACAAACAGATTCTGCATATGATTGCACAATATAAAGATGACCTTGTCACTGACCTTCCAAAGGCTATAGGTTAGTCCAATATAATAAAAAAAGAGTAAGCTATAACCGACCTTCTAGCGTCATGAATGATCAATACAAAAAAAATTCAATGACATTTATATAATTGATTCATATTGTGAGTGTCCTCCTTGACATTCGGGTTTCAGTCATCTCAAATGTCACTCGTTCACATCGCTGTGTTGTGTCTCTTTCTTGACCCGCTTTAACCCCAGCTGAGTATCTACATCTGTCACATAGCCCTTTATTCATGGGCGTCACGCACCAAATGCAAAGCTGTCAGCAGTGAAGCGCCCATTTGCAGAAGGTATGCAGGAAATGCTTCTCACGCCGAGTCGTAGTCGCCTTAATCCCTTTAATTTCCAAGGATTTAACAGAAATGCAGCGAGGATGAGTGGAATTCCCAATACCTTAAATGCAACAAGACATTTCATTTTGCATGTTTTTTTGGCATTTTGTCTTCTGTAAACACACATTAACCCTATTTTCTTCTCACCAAATGTACCTACTTGTGTACACTGCTTAAACATGACGTTGAAATCAATTAAGAGCTCATTTTTACACTCACTCATCAAGCCAGTTGAATCTGTTCTTAATAAATGCAAATACAGATTTAATCCACTTTGCTACCAATTTCATGCCGCTCCATTGAGGAGGATTTACACGCCACTCTCCTATTCTTGGGAACTATTCATTTCATCCTAATCAGATCCAGCTGTATAATTGCCGTCATGGAGATTAGTGCCAAGGAAAGGAAAGGAAAGGAAAGGAAAGGAAAGGAAGAAACGACACACTATCTTACACATATGAATAAATCCATCCCATGCAGACACACTGTACACACAGCAGCTGACGGCCGCCTGATAGTGCTGAGCGCTGCAGAGATGAAACCAGAGATGCTGCACGCTCTGCTTAATAGAATTCACACTGGCGGTGTCGGCCAGCTGTAGTAAAATGCAAATGTGAGCCGGTGCTTTCCTGCGTGGGCTGCTCCATTCAGAAATGTGAGGGAAACGCGTAGCGAGCGCAGAGAAAAAGTGTTTCTGCAAACAAATTATTAAAGAAAACCACTTTTTTAAAGAGCAAAATATATTTAAAAGTGCAGGTAAATACCCAGATTAAGCATCCCTAATACATCCTATATGTCACTGCAGTACATGAGCAGGACTTTGATCATACAACCATGGTAACGCAGATCAAAAAGACACAGCATGAGAATGAAGCAGCTGATATGTGGGCAATTAAAGCTGCCTACATTTCTGGTGCCAGCTACAGAAAAACGAACCCTATTCCAGCTTCACTATGTACTAAACAGTTAGTAAAGCTGAATATGATTCATTTTCCTATGTCCTAAACAGTTACGGAAGCACAGCAGGTATATTTTCTTCAGATGTTTGATGATTCTGTGTTTCAGATTCATCCTATTTGTCACTGCAGTGTTGTGGATGAATGAGCAGCTGATAAATAAAAGGGATTGTGGATACGAAACAGAAAAGTCCTACCTCTCCTGGTCTGTCTGATCTTTGGGCTCAGCATGGCTGTCATCGCTGGTCCACACGTTTTCCTCTCGGCATGTTCGTTTACATCCAAGCACCTCACCCCTGTCTCTCCCTTTGCCTCTCTCCTCCTCTTCCCTTCCCTGACCTTCTGCAGTGCAGCTAGGGGGTTGGGTGAATGGAAAGAGAAGGGGGTGGTGGTAGTGAAGGAAAAGGAAAAGGAGGAGGAGGAACAACCCCTCTTGGTTTTTTTCCCCGTCCACCCCTCCCTGTTACATTATTCATAGAGAAACATCCGCCCGGGGTTAATGGCAGAGGAGGTTTTTTCAGTTTTTTAGGAGCACCGACCTCGCCGGCTAACAGATGCTTTTTATAAGTGTTGTTATTTTCAGCTTTTTTTATTATAAAGATCTGTTTGTAAAGGGCAGATAAAGAGAAGGGGGTTGGGGGGGTGGCAGGTGTCTCCTCCTTCTGCACCTAATTAAGATGTAGAGGCTCTCAGCATGTCTCCACCTCCTTCCCTTGATTACTCATTTTCTATGCATCCCAGCTTTCTCTCATTTTCTTTCTAATCTTTCTCTTCAATTGTCACAATTCCCCTTGTCATTTTACTACACATCCATCAGTCTGTAGTCTCTTTTCTTTCCCTCCTTAAACCATTTTTGTCTCTGCCACTCTGGGAGTGACGCTGTTTTGATTCGAAGTCAGACGTGGGGAATTCCCAGCAGGTCGTAATTACATCCTCCAGGCATTCCAGTGGCACAACTGAGGAAAACCAGGAGAGAAAATACTATTCCTCTCCTCTAACAGACAATGTCATGTCGCTCTGGGCTACAGCGGCCTGTCATTGACATGAGAAGTGTGTAGGAGTGTGGCAGAAAGAGATGTTGTGTTACTAAGAGGAAAAATGTCCCCAGTGTTTATTTTGGCACCTGATTGTGATATGATTGCACTTTTAGTCTTTTATCGAAAATGTATTTTTGTCCATCTTCCATACAGTCATTTTGAATTTGTTGACAACATTTTTGATATGGTCATAGTCTTGTTTTCAAAGGGTTACTGTATTCTCCAATTGACCATGACATAAATCTGACTATTATTGACTCGTAATTTACATATTGAGCTCATAATTGTTTATACACCTTGCCTTAAAGCTCTGCCAGGTGTTAAATATCATGAAATGTCAGAAAAACCTGAATGTTTTTTGGGTTGAAATTCCCATTCCAGCCTAATTTTTAGATTTTCATTTTGTGGATTTGCTTGTTATTGATGTAAACAATCAATACATATTTTAAACCATAGTAATTCACAAAATAAAATATAAAAGTAACTATTCAAATACAAAACAAATATCAACATTTCTTAATATGGAAACTGAGTAAGGAAAAGAGGCTAGTCATTTCAACAACTAGATGAAAATGTTAACTGTTAAGACACTTAACTGGGTTTAATTTTTTTACAATAACCAAAATGAACCTCAATGAATACCTTTAAAAAAATATGTATAAAACTACTACTAACTAGAAGATTTGTTGTAGGTTTACTGATGAGTCCGAGTTGTGTAAGCTGAAGATTTCTGTATTAAATGCTGCTTTCTGTTGTCAAACAATATGGAAAACGAAGCAAATTCTTTAGCTGCACACTGGTAAAGTCAATATCTGCCTTTTAATGTAAGATGATCTAATCTCTGTGCTTCTAATGTGTATCTAATGTAGAAATGTGGTGCTGAAGGGCAGCATCAGAGCTATGGTTGCGTTAGCAGCTGTCCTCCTCTTCCTCCTCCTCCTTCTCCTTCTCCAGTGTACACAGAATAATAGCCTTAAGTCCTGCACTGCAATTGAATCAGAGCTGGCCTCACGTCAACCACAGCTGCTCTTATTACAGAGCGAAAGAGGCAGAGAGACGCAGAGGGGGTGGAGGAGTGTGTGAGTGTGTGTGTAGCCTCACATAACATACATGTACACACAGGTTAACAAGCTTTTAAAATGAACCAGCAAACGCTAGGTGGGTCTACGGCGCACACACACATGGAGGAAAATAAAATAAAAGAGCCAAAATGAGGCTGACAGAAACAGAGATGGGGGTCACACAAGCTGTAATGAAACAGGGAGAAAGAGGGCACACACACACACACATATACACACACTGACAAGAAAACCAAGATGAAAACAGAAGCCAAAATGAGATAGCAATAAAAAGGCTTCAGTGCCAGGGTTTGGTTTAAGCCTGAGGTTGGGTGAGCGCGGTGTGGCCGTGGGTATGGCGCTGGGTGTTGTTTCCCTCCGAATTTATCTCCTAAAATCATCCACATATTGTTCTGTTAACACAAAAATGGGGTGTTGCACAAATGAAGAAGAGAGAGGAAAGTGAAAGGAGGAAATATGGATGTTTGAAGCCACAAAGAAAGACAAAAGGCAGAGTTGCTAACCAGAGCTTTTTCAGTTTTTGTTTTGGCATAACCACTGGGCTGCCCTCTGTTAACACTTAACTGGTACCAAAACCCTCGAGTATTCAAGCTTCCACGCCTGTTTCAGAGCACCACATCTGCTGGTTTTAGGTACAGCAGTGCCAGGGGGGACTGTCCGTTGGTTTATATGCCTATTATTCAAAAGGCTAATTGTTCGAAAAAATATTCTGAAGGCATATTATCGCAAAATCAAAAGCCCACTGCTGCAAAGTCAGATTTCTGTGACTGACGGGCTAGCTACTTCCAAGCTAGGCTACCTAAATGTATTGCTTAAGTTACCAGATAACAAATCAATCATAGCCGAAATCATAACATATGGCTTGTCATAACATCTAAGGAAATATCTTTTAAATTTGGCTGATTTTCATATGAACTGAGATAAATAAACAAAAGTGGGCTTCAACCAAGCTAGCTAGCTATTAGCGACCGTTAGCATGCTAGCTAGCTTAGGGGTGCACCAGCTAAACAAGCCATCCTGGCCAGCTAAAGTGTCCAAAACCCCTCTAAACCAGCCAATAATTCCAGCCTAATATCTACTGGCTGGTCAGGCTGGTCTTTTCAGCAGGGAAGAGTTACACCTAACACACTTAGCTATTTTATCTATCTCTGGAACAAGCCAAACTAGTTATACATATGTTTATTCTCCACTGTCGGGTCACTCATTACTGGATCAGTGAGCTGCATGAGATACTGACAGGCTGTCAGGAGAGGGAGGGAGGGAGAGATGAAAAGAGAGCGCATCCGCTCATTTCTCCCGTGTTATTATCCAAAGTTAATGTAAACTTGAATAATGTACTTCATTTGAATGTAATAATGATGTTGGTTGTTGTTTGTGGAAGCTCGAGTGAATGAGCCCCATAATTGAGTTTTAAACATCACTTTAAATGGAAGATCCCCATAGGCCCCGCCCACTCGATCGGATCGGCGATCGGTATCGGCCGATACTGATTCCGGCGATCGGCCCAAAAATTGGCGACCGGAGCATCCCTACTAAGTACACAAATTAAGACACAGCAATGGTCATTCTTGGGTTAATTGCAGGACAGCAAAACACTAAAGGAAACAAACTTGTGTAGCATGCCATGTTGAAAATGCAAGTGGATATATCAATAATGCTTATACAGTATTCTTCCCCATTGAGGTCAAATACTGTCACAGCGGATGAACTGTGCTTGGAATAATAACATGTCTTCAGAATCCACAGTGTTTATAAAACCTTTAAAATATTAATGCTGAGGAGGATTAAAATTTCATATTGGTATGGTGGGCTAAAGCAGACCGGTGGGTGTCTGCTGCCGAAGGTGTGACTGTTGACTTAGCATGACTTATTGATCACCAGCAGTCACCAGGGGCTCTATTAACCATGCCTCTTTAAATCATTTCATTAAAACCAGATTTAATTTCCATAATAAAGACATTTTATACAACTCATTCTATAGTTGCCCAAAGTGACCATGGTCAAATCTCCATTACTGAAATAAAGACGAATGGATGAGAATATTTGATTTTCTGGACTTTTATATCTAAATTTGAATATATCTGGATGTATCAGGTGCTTCCTTTCATACAGTATCAACGTTTTATCAATTACTGTTTTATAAAATTGACCATTAATATATGTCAATGTCACAAATGAAAACATATACCGTGATTAAGATCACAAACCAGCTAAAAAACAGCTCCGTTAATGAACAAAAATGTAAGACAATAGGAGGGTTAAATCAAGTCGGCTACAAGTAAAACACTGCAAGAATATATGCACCTAATATATGATTCACCTATTAAATAAAGGACACCTTGGGGGATATGTGCATTAATATTGAACATATACAAATTACACCGCAGAGGCTCTACTCAACAATAAATCAAATGTCTATAGACGCAGCCTGTGCATTAAACTAGGGTTGGTCGATATGGAGAAAATGAAATGTCATCATATTTTGTGACAAATACGTCAATCTTGATACGATATAATAGGGTTAACTATGGGTGCTTTCAGAAAACACTAACACAATGATTACTGATAAATAATCCTCAGTAATGTCGATGTAATGACCATGTGGGTAAAGGCAAATAATAGAACTAGAATATGTAATATATATATACTGGGATGCAGCCTATGAGTTATTACAATTTCCAATATCTAAGAAATAAAATAATAAGTATCATATCTTGATATCGAAATAATATTGATATATTGCCCACAATAGCACACAACTGATTATAAATTATTAATAAACAACTACCATTCTCTGTGTGCTATCACTAGAATTAACCAGAAACAGGACAACACTTCTTATGTTACACACAAATAATAAATAAATCTGCTGCAACAAGCATTAGTAGTGTATATAATCTTGTTTTTCTTCTTTAAACTAATGTGCAATGCCTTGTAAACTTGCTGTTGCAATAAAACTATTTCACATTTGGGATGAATTAAGCATATCTAATCCAATGTAAAAATACAACATCACCAAGAAGACAACACAGAGATCAATGAACTTAATAAACTTGCAGCTACACATGTTACATCAAAAAGAGAGCAGTTTTACAGTGCGGTGCACATTACAGTTTGTTATTGTACTCACCTGTCTGCAGGTATGTGTCCTCCTCAATCCAATCTGCTGAAGGTTCACCTGACTCCAGGCTACTTCCAATGCTAACGTCCTCTCCTCCCTGCACTCTTTAAAACGTTTTCAAACATGTTAAACTGAACGAGCACTGCAGACACACTGTGTATCATCACACACAGCAGACAGTCCTCACACTCCTCACTGAAGCTAAGAGTGTGTCAGTGACAGCACAATTTAGCATTAGCATGTTAGCCGGAGCTAGCATGCACCTGTAGGCCGCATGGTGGGTGTGTTTGATTTGTGTCACAAAGTGTGCTGGATGGGTGGTGCACAACCGGTGACATTTAATGGAGATGCAACACTTTTCAACTCTTTATTAGCATTTTTTTTTCACCAGTTACAGGTACAACAATACATCTTTAAATCCAAAATAGCTTTTTTTTCCTAAATGATATTGCACTTTTTGTTTTACTCCTGAACAGGAGTAACGTTTATTAAATTACGTAGTAATTAATCTTCATTTGTACTTATGCACATTTAAATTATATATAGCCTAAATTAAATATAAAATATTGTATTTATTAAAAAAAAAGAATAAGTTGAAGTATTCCTAAACAGAAAACACACAAAAATGTCTGTAAAGTGACTACATTTAATATGTTATTTCCAATCCTTCCAACTCCTGATAACTATTCCCTTTATATTCTGTAAATATTTATTTTAGACACTCTCCTTCTTGCAGTGGGCCACAATAATGTGAAATGAGACTTGCATACTTGCATACTTACTTTGCAATCTTAAACCATTTGGGGAATTCAACATATCATTGTCTCAGAAACAAGGTCAAACTCGTCACAAAGGACATAGATCAAGACATTTTTCTTCACTAAAACTGTCTCCTTCTCTCTAATAAGCAGCCGTCCATTGACTGAAGCTCTCATCTCCCATCCTTAATTAGAAGAAAGAAAATGCTCGTTAGGACAGAAATGTGACTGACTGAAGAGACAGCAGACAGGTGTTCTCCCCTGAGCTTTGTCTGTCTTTAAGTCTGTCTCTCTCTCTCGCTCGCTCGCTCGCCCCTCTCTGCCCCCATTAGCCTCCTTCACTACTCTTTGTCTCTGACAATTAGTGCCATGACTTCATCCACTAATGGTTATGAGAGGAGCTGAAAGGACATCAGACTGTGGTGGTGAGTCCTAAAGGGACGGAAACCTTCTGCCTGTCTGACTGGGTTTCTGTCCGTCTCAGTTTCCCTACCCAGTCCTTTGGTTAGATTGGAGGGATTGCATGTAGGCATTTTTCAGAAGATGATCACTGAAAGCTTAATAGAATTAATTAGGAAGCTAATTATGTACGTCTATAAAATAACATAACATAAGAGAGTAGAGTAGGGAGTTTCAGATGTTAAGCAGCAACAGGAATAATGGGGAAACACAGGACAGTACAAGTAGAATTAGGTGAAGCTGTTTTAGACAAATATGAGTAATTTCTTATATTAAACTATATATAAATGTCTGTGTGCAAGTGCAAGTCCATTAACAAGTCCTGCTTATATACCTAATTGCTCTGTTTCACTATTCTAATGTTATCTTTTCAGCATTTCGGCTCTTACCTTATTTTCCCTTGGTCAGTAAAGCCAGTGAAATGTAACCTGTAACTGTTTTGACCATCAAAAACTGAAATATTGAATAAAGAAGCGTATTAAATAAAAAATTATAGTAATTGTGACGCCTGTCTGGAAAATAAATGAGTAGATTGCAGGACATACTGTTGTAAAATACATTATGTTCCAAGACTGGATATAAGAACTGCAAAAATTCATATATTTTATTCAATAAATTCACACGCATACACTGGATTTAGCTGTAAAGCCATGCAGCTGAATCATCAGGCCTTATTCATGTTTTTAATGAATGTGGCAGGCACTTTGAATTAAGATTTTTTTTACTTTTGATACAGAAACATGTAAAAGGTGGAGGAAGCTTAAGAGAAATCCCCACAATGCCTTTCTTTGAGCTTTTGTTCATTCCTGATTTTGTGACAACGTCCAAGTGCCCTCAATCACGGCCAATAAAAGAGCCAGGGCCGTGCAATCCACATTAACTAGATTCTATTTGTGGACACGTTGCTTTGCCTCTGAAGCAATCCTGTTTGGTCCATCCTGCCGGTGTGTGTGTGTGTGTGTTTGTGTGTGTGTGTGTGTGTGTGTGTGTGTGTGTGTGTGTGTGTGTGTGTGTGTGTGTGTGTGTGTGTGTGTGTGTGTGTGTGTGTGTGATTGAATTGACATACAGAGAGCTACTGGGAGGAAGGAGAGGCTGATGGAATGGCTGAGGAAAAAGCAGGGAGAAACAAAAAGACAGCACATCTATGTGTGTGTGTGTGTGTGCGTGCGTGCGTGCGTGCGTGCGTGCGTGCGTGCGTGCGTGCGTGCGTGCGTGCGTGCGTGCGTGCGTGCGTGCGTGCGTGCGTGCGTGCGTGCGTGCATGTGTGTGTGTGTGTGTGTGTGTGTGTGTGTGTGCAGGAGTGTGCAGGAGTGTGAATTGATTTTCAATAACACTGACTGTGTCCATGTGTCCGGGAGCGGTGCCCAAAGAGCATCAAACTGTTCAGCTGTGACCGACCTTTAGCTTTAGCTGCACACTCGTAAATCAAGCGATACACAAACATAGTATAATACACTCAAAATAAATAAACGGATAACAAAACAATCATTGCTTTGAGTTATTTACTTATTTTTATAGTGGAAGAATTGATATACCAGTTGAAAACTACTATAATACTATTTGTTACCATTGAGGAATTCAGCATAAACACGTTTCTCTCAAACCGTATGTTAATTTATGATATGGTTGGACCAGGGGTTATTTTTTTATAGATTTTGTGCCGTGTCCCCTCATTTCACTGTACCATTGATCATTCTCACTAATACGCTGAGTCAATACAAGGCTGTTTGCTCACTAACGCCTCTATCTGCAGAGATCTTAATTCAGTCTACTCAGCACTCTGCAGATCAGCAGTGTGGAGAAAACTAGGTGACATCTCTGAGATAATTCACTGTTTTCAGATTGTATTGACTGTTTGTGTAGATGCAGCACACGGACACTATAGACACTGAGATTGGGCTGAGACAAAGAATTGATCCCAAGCTAGTGATAAGATCAGTAGGAATAAACAGAGGCAGAAGGACATGTTATTTAAGACAACAGCGGAGATTTTGGAGGTACAACTGGAGTCATTTCGTAACATAAAAGTTGCTTATTGGATCAAATTAGAGGATTTAGTAAGTCTAATAACAGAAAGGACTTTTTTAATAAGCACAGTTATGCTCAGACTAAACTGTTGAACCAACATTATCTTAGGTTGAGTCTTCTGTCATTAGTTTAGTATGTGTGTATTTAGATTTGTACACGTGTGTCTTCAAAGGTTGTTAAAAAATTGATCAACAAGGGTCATGCGATATACTGTAAGCTTTCTTTAAGCAAATTTATAATAACAGAAGGTTGAGATGACCTGTTGGTTAAAAATAATGCAAAAGTCAAACATAGAGTGTCTTTGACCAAAACACTGCAAATACCAGCTCCATTAAGCCAATTATAATGCATCATGGACATCTAGTGGGGGTTTAAATAACTTACTTACTGTACGTTTTAGAACAGTAGATGGTGCTGTAGTGCAACTTAAAACCACTTTACTATTAAGGAAGCAGTACAGTATGCTTGAGTAAACAGTGTGGTAAAATAAAATGAGTCAAAACTATACATATAAAGTTCCTATAAGTGTTTTTTTCTTATCCTTCCTGGGTCAACAGGTTGGGTTTACCCGGTCAATTTGTCTCATTCCAGTTTTCATTATCCTCCATCGTCTTCCTGTCAGTCTGGCACTTATTGAGGCAGTCTTCACACAGGACGCTCTCCTTCACCAGGTAGAGCTTCTCCGTATTAATGACTGATTGGATTTATCCTCGGTGACGATGGGGTTCCTGTCCAGGTTGACCCGCTCCAGTTTGTCCATCCTGGAGATGCAGAAGGGGACGCGGGTGAACTTGTTGTCGGAGAGGCCGATGTGCCGCAGCTCCTGCAGGGCGGAGATGGAGGAGGGCAGGTTGTTTAGCTGGTTCATCCCCAGGCTGAGAGTCAGAAGCTTCTTCAGGAGACCCATGGCGCTGGGGAGGCTGGACAGACGGTTGTTACACAGGTTCAGGACCAGCAGGTTCTGGAGACGGCCGACAGACGCAGGGAGCTCCTCCAGCTGAAGTCAGAGCAATAACAAATTCTGTATTACATCCCAATTAAACTTGTATCAGTTACAGCTATTTCCTGGGCTTTGTGATCTACTTTTTCGGTTATTTTTTGTTGTAACATAAACATTGTACCAAAAATGTTGTGACTAAAAAAGAAGACACCATGGCATCCAATCAGATACCTATCCATTTCAAAAAGTTATTCAGTTTCTCATTAAACACTGTAACATGGACAGGTCACGCAACAACACATAGACATTGGATTACTCTATAAATAACAAAATACTATCAACAAGCCCCCAAAAAATCTAATTGTTGCCCTTCAAAAAAATAAAAAATTGCTATATAAATCAGGCTTCGAATGAAATAATGAAAAATATCCTTATGTAAATCATACATGGAAAGTTTGGTGTATGTAAATGATACTAAAGTGGAGATTTCTGGCTCACAGTTAAAAAAGGAGAATTTAGAGAAACCAGTCTTATGTACAGGTATGGTAAAAGTCCATACATTTGCACACCACTGCAGGTATTAGGATAACAAATATACGCATGAAACTTCCCCTGTTGATATCTTACATTAAGACCATTATTTTAAGTTTTCTGAAATGTTTTGTGAATTGTCGCACTCACATAGTTGCTGTGCAGATCCAGAACGCGGACGCTGATGAAATAATCGATGAAGTCGGGGATCTTTCTGATCAGGTTCCTGCTCAGGTCCACTTCTTCCACCTCACACAGCTTCGGGAGGCACTTCGGCATCACAGAAACCTCCTTAAAACTCAGATCCAGACGACGTTTACCATCCAGAGTCAACTGAAGACACTCTTTGGCCACTTTCAGGGTGATGGTTTTACTTTTAGCTGCTTTGCCTTTCTTCCCTTTGGCCATCGTGCTGCAGGAGACACAGGGAAGAGATGCAGTCTGTAGTTAACAGGATGCACTCTGACAGAGGAGTTGACAGAGTGTGAGCGATAAAGTTACCCAGCACAGTTCAGTCACCTGAAACTGAAGACAGAGTTTTACCTTTCCTCTTGAATATCCTTAACACCATCACCTATTGTTCCATGACAAAGCAGATTAACAGAAGGCGTTGTAATCTAGAGTATTTACAATAAGTAATGAGTGTTATGAGAGACACTACATTATTCAACAGGTCAATTTTTGAGTTTGGGCTATTTTGCTTACATAACATATCTTTCTTCAGACTTGTGCAAAGATATATCCTAAAGAATATCCAAAAGATACTTTTAGGTACTAGCTTTGACTACTTGAGTCTGTATTTCTCTTAATTTCCTGATACATTTTTTTTTACCATACTTTCTGAATTACGGACAGAATAGGAAAGAGTATTCCTTTGACTCAACAAAATTAAACAAAAAATGTGAACCTGGAATTTGAACAATTTGAGATGTATCTTCAGGGAATTAATGCAAATTGGCACATATTTAATAAGAAGATGCTTAATTAGGTTATAACAAAAGAAGACATTTCAGAAAACTTAATATTCTAATAACTGTCTTGAAGAAAGTAATACAAAAAAGATCTTTCAGTTATTAATCAACTGGGGAAGTTTTAGAATAAATACAGAGAAAAATGTTCAGAATAAGTCAACGGTCAGGTGTATTTTCACACATATTACTGCATAAGAAACTCTTTGATTACTTACCAGCATTACAGGGGACTGCTTCCTTAGATCCAGCACATTGAAAACCAGGAAAAAGACAAGAGGGACTCCGGAAACACAATTTCTCTTGACCTCTGTATATCTTTATCCAGACTTAAAATGACTCTGCATCAAGGTGCCATTAGGAGATGTGTTAATCAAAACTAGATAGATTGTTGAAGTCAGAGGAGGAGAAAGCTGACATGTTGTTCAGTGTTGTGTCGGACACACACACTTTGCCGGACATGGGATTTGTTTCCTTCTGTTCCCAGGCAACGGAGGTTTTAAGGCTTTGAGCGGCTTCAGCAGGACTCTTTGTTTGTGTCTGTGTTTGGAAGACATTTTAAAAGATCACGGTAACTGTCTCCAGGATTATTCTCTTTCAAATGTAAACCGCATATGAAGGTGCGTCAATGTTGATCTCTGATTGCAAGGGAAATAAAGAGTTGGTGTAAAAAAAAAAGTGAGACATGATCTTGATCTAGTCGAGCTACATAATAATAATCGGCAAATATATTGAGAATGGATTAATTGTTTAAGTAAATGCAGTTTTAGCCTCTAATATATGTAGGTTTACTGTTTTTGTCTGTTTTATTTCAAATTAAAGTGAATATTGGTTTTTTTTTTTGGACTAATAACAATACCTTTAAAGATATGACATTTTGTATACCAAACGTATAAATCAATGAATCTAGAAAAATCAAAAACTCCCAAGTAAGGACATTTATGGTCAAGACGATAAAATAAGAAAAAAGTTTGCACACACACACACACACACACACACACACACACACACACACACACACACACACACACACACACCACAACAGACGTCTGCCAGCTTTGAGTCTAACTTATCACATACTGTAGTCTCACTTCAGACATTACTCATTTGCCTACATTTAGCCTGATGCATTCACCTGAAATGAATGCCGTACAGTACGTCTTACCTTCCAGTAGATGGTGCTGTATTTGTACAAGTTGCAGTATCATGTCGCTACCTTTAAATCAGTAAACTTTCCAGTCAGATATCCCTAAACGTTGCCAGGTGAAGCATCTCTTTAATTAGATTACTAAATGTTAATTAGGAGAATTTGAATATGGAAGTTTGCCATGTAAACCAGTACTAGATGTTATGTAACCAGCCCGTGGTCATGGTCCAATAAAGTGTTCTTCAGATTACTGACAGACTGACACCGTGACATGTCACAGGTGTAAATACTGAGATAATTTACACAAGCTGGGTGCTCAGGTTAACAGATTTAGGAGCAGATAAAGCCTTCCCCATAAAAACAACTCTGCTCATTTTGTATTATTTTGTTGTTGACCTACAGAATAGCATAACTAAAACTATGCATGCTACTAAGGTTCGCTTAAACAGCACATTGTACACGTAAAAGCAGTACCCGAATAACTGGAAATCAATTTTTTCCTATATAATCAGATTTTTGGTGAGAAAGCATTATTAGAAACGGGTTATTAAATGGAAGTCCACAAGCATGAACCTAAAAACAGGTCACTTAACAATGCCACATTAAAAAGGGAATATCATGTGCATGTAAACACACACAATCACCACAGAAAGGAGAAAATCTGCGTTTCACTGTGTCTGTCAAAGGAAAAGCAGCCATGGTGTTGTAGACAGTGGAAAAAGCAGCCACACAATGCCATATGTTTTGTAATGTTACGCTACACACAACCCAAACCTAATTATAAACCCTCTTAGACCAGACCTGCTGTTTTATTGGGGTTGGATTAGGTCTTTTGTGTTATTTCTTCCTTCATAATTCTCCGGACACAGCAGGTCGACAGATTAATTTGGTCTATAGGCCTGAGTCATTTCCCTCAGCAGTGTGAAACACAGGTCAGGAGAAATGCAGTTCACACTGGAGGGAATTGCTGACCTAAATGAGCGAGGCATTGCACGCAGCAGCTCAGATTACATTTAATGATTAGACATGTGAGTAGAGAGAGTGTGTGTGCATCAAGCATTTAGTGAGAGGGCTGCAATGTATGAAAATACAATTAAACTGTTTCGTTATTAGACCTTGTTATTTTTTAACAATACATTCAACATTAGACTGCTATCTTCCACAAACATTAACTAGCATTTCATCATATGTGGACTAGCAGACAAACACACAACAGGTAAACTAGGCTAATCTACTCTGTAGCTCACAATGCATACTGTCATATAAGGTTGCTACTGTAATTTACAAGCTAAACAACATAGCTTGGCTTATTTATTGTAATTGATATGCTAAATAACACTCATACAAGGTTAACAGGGGTTACTTAAATCTTATAGAGTGTAGCAAACAAGCAAACTGCACTCATACAAGGTTACCTAGCTATCAAACAAATGCTAGTTAGCTTGGGTTGGCTATTGTAAACTAAATAGCTAAATAACAATCATAGAAGCTAACCTACTGTAGCTAACAAGGTAACAGCACTGATACAAGGTTACCTGTAGCTAACAAGCTACACAACTACTGCTAGTTTGCTTTTGCTGGCTATAGTAAACAAATAAGCTAACTAACAATCATACAGGCTAACCTACTGTAGCTAATATGCTACACATAAAACCCTGGTCTGCTAGGGTTAGCTATAACTTTTATAAACAAACAAGCTAATAGCAATACAGTTTAGGAACTAAATCACTTTACTGTTGGACATCGAACATCGCTAGTGGCTTGTTCAAGATGATCCAGGCCTGTAAATAATCAATCAATCATCCAGTCTCACGGCATTTCGTGTTATAGTCACGGAATTAATTTAATCGAATTTTTCTCGTGTCACACAGAACGATTTTAAAAGCAATGTATTTCTATTGGTAGTATGTTTCGTGCCTGCACCACGTCTTTCTGTCCGGTCGGGTCTTGGAATACCAGAAGCTGTGTGGTTCATAAAAACATTTTCTTACTCAATATCTTACCCTAAGCCTGCCTAACCTTAACCCCTTTTATTTTAAATTGTATAATGTCGGAGTTTTTTCGCGAGGAAAAGAAATGGGGCTCAGAGCCTCAGAATACTGAAATCTGTATTTTTTTAAATCTGTTTTTCCTTCTAATTTGTTATTATTTACATTGCTTTTAAAATCCTTGTGTGACACAAAAAAAAATGGAAATCGTGTTGGTGAACACGAATCAATAGATTAATTCCGTGACTATAACACAAAATGCCGTGAGACTGTGTTGCATAGTGACATCTAAGAACCAAACATGCAATGTGAGTGACACAAATAGCAGATAATCAAACAGATAAAGACACAATGCATAAGAGACAAAGCCAGCACAGATGTGATTTACATTGTCATCCGTGTATTTCGTTGACTAACATGCCAGAAAGGATTTCCTCTCTTTTACTCACTCGTTTCCTTCCTTCCTGTCGTCTTTCCCAGCTGCCTGACAGCATTGTGAAGCTTTTCCTGCATTTCACTACCACATGTATTAACACAAGCATATGACAACATGTTGTTCATTTATAGATACATTTTTTATTCATTTCTCTTAAGAGTACGTTTTGACTTAAAAACGCAACACACAGCAAAAACCCTAACCCAAACTTTCAGAATCTCTTTACACAGAGGCAAACCCGGCGCCGTGGGACGGCCCTCCCATTTGACATTCCTGCCCTCCCCCAATAAACACGTTTTTTTATTTATAAAAATTAAAAAGAAAATTATTTTATTTTTTTTAATTATAAATAAACTGTGAACTTTAATGCTACGATGTATGTGATGTCAGATAGTAATATAAGAGTAATACATGAAAAACAGGTATGAAATAGCCTACTATATGACAGTAAAACAAGAATACAGTTTAAAAGGGGAGTGATTTGTAAAATGTCCATAAAGAAATAGTAAATCTGTTTCCAGTTCTGTTTCAAATGGGTGTTGAGATGTATATATAGATCTCTTCATGTTGCCCTCAAAGTGCACCTGATTGATGCTTTTAACTTCAATATTTAAAAATAAATCTTCCTGGGGGACCATCCCCCCGGACCCCCTACAAGAGGTGAGGACCCCCCTAGAAGAGGTGAGGACCCCCATAGAAGAGGTTAGGTCCACCCCCCACTTATAAAAATAGCACTTTACCCCAGCTTACACCTATATGCCGTGACTTTCATTGTAACAGTCGCGGGTGTACTGTGTATGTGCGTGTGGGGAGTGTTGCAGTAGAAAGTTCCACTGTAGCGCCCAGTACATTAATGGGAAACCCTACATGTTTGAGCACCCTCTATGAAACGTAAAGCTACCCCACAGCACCCCCAAAAGAAAATCTCGGGCCGCGGCACATGACGGTTTTGTGTGCCCTCCCATGAAAATCATATGCCCTCTCTATAGATTTGTTCTGGCGCCGGGTCTGCACAGAGGGGACACATGTTTATGTATAAAAGACATGAAAAAGTGGATTTTGCATAATAGGTGACCTTTAAGCGCATCACATGACATACATGGTGGTTAATTGTCACTGACCACTTCCCAGTTTTATTCTCGTGACAAGCTCTCACTTCCCTTTGAATCTGCTTTCTTAGGACATTTTGTGATGAGCAGAGGAAAGTCACGTAAAGTTGCACAATAGCCTATAATAAAATACTAAAAATAGCGTCTAGCTCCCAGATGTAAACACAAAAGACTGTATATGGATTGTGTGCATTTCAAAAGATTATATCAACCTTTACATGATATATAACGTTTTAAAAGGAAAGTATAAGTGGTGCCAGACGGAAGTGGCTTTATCGCGATCATGATCAGAGACATGGCTCCAGAGTTTGTCTTTCTTTCCAACTTCGAAACGTTGTCGTCTTTATGAACCATTGTTTTTCTATTGCAAAACAAGCTGCTTTTTGTACAGAGATGAGTGATAGCGTGCTGGACATGTTTAGGAAAGCTGGCACCGCGGGGGCAGAGGCTTCCATGTGTTTATCTAAGCTCTGACTGGATGTGGCTTTCCTTCCCTCTAACTATGTTACTGTTGTGTTGTCTTTGCTTCAGGGCTTCTAGTTCAAAGAGCTCTTTTCCTTTCTGTGAATGTTTGTCCACGTTTCATTCAGGAAAGTTTAACATGTTCTTGAAAGGACATTCAACAGGCAAATGAGAAAGTGTTTTTGGGTGGTTTATGTGGTCGTTGATTGCATTTAATATGTTTAATTACCGGGTCAGGATTAGTCTGTGTGTATTTGAGTTCATTATAAGACATAAGTCATTACTCATGAGTACTCTTAATCGTTTCCACTCGCCAGAGGAAATTCATTCAGAAAACTGTATGACAACATAAGTAAAAACACATTTCTATTAACCTAATAATAACCAGTCTTTAGCATCTACTATACACTCATAGCAGACACATTGTGAGTACATGGTCCAACATTTACATTTTAAGGTTCTTTATTGTCATTTCGCCATCGAGTCGTTTGCAATGAATTAAATCCTTACAACTCAGGGTTTACTAAAAGACACTAAGAAGTTGTCTGTTAACTAATTCTGCTAAGTATATTACAAGCAAGCCTGTTTTTAACAAGCTAAAATAAGCATAATATCACAATTAACATTAATTACGGATGCGCCCTGCTAACTAAGCTAAGCTATCTAGTTTGTCTTTGCGTAAGCTCCACCTTTTGTCACCAAATATGGATACTTCTTGATACAAATAACCAAGATAGCTACAGCCAAAAGGCCAAAATATAGGCCTAAAAACGGTAATCCAGAAAACCGAAGAGT
This sequence comes from Dissostichus eleginoides, assembly GCA_031216635.1. NCBI lineage: Eukaryota > Metazoa > Chordata > Actinopteri > Perciformes > Nototheniidae > Dissostichus > Dissostichus eleginoides. Next base: position 6,090,748 of record CM062284.1, on the reverse strand, counting down.
GACGTCACAGTGATTCAACATCTTTAAGAAAAGCACAATACATTTTGTCTTACAGTCACACTTAAAAGCAAAACGTCCCAATCCATTGTAACGGGGAAACTTCATCCTGACTTAATTATTTACAACTTGGCACGCACATCACCGTCCTCACTCACTGTTAACGATCTTAAAAGCTATTGTAGTATAATGTCATCATTTTGGGGATCCTAAATGGCTGAAAGGCAGCCAGCTGGTGATCTTACCAAACTGATACAGGCTGTTTCTCATTAGTCTTGCTGGGCCACACAACAACAACAGAGTGAATCATAGCAGCGAGAGGTGACGGTCGCTCCTGCTGCACACTAATAAATCCTGTAGAGAAATGCCTCATCAGTTACCGTGTGTCTGTCAAACAAATCCAAGGCTGAGACTAATGTGGAAAAGCTGTTGGAGCTAAAGAACTCCACCACTATTTTTGACTTAAAAAACTGAAAGATGAACAGTTTAGTTGACCTGGGAAAGCGGGACACTGCAGGTAAACAGCTATGGAATATTCTTTACTTCCTCGTGTGTGTATGTATGTAGTATGTATGTGTAATGTATGACAGATCACACTATTTAAAACTAATTGCCTTTTAAGCACCAATTTTCTCAACAGGAGTCCGAAACTCTAACTATTGTTAGTTGTCTATTTCTTTTCTGTTTTGGAGGCTCATATCCAAGAGGGTTGAAGACTCTATTGTTTGGTGACCTAAGAGCAGAGGTGGGAAGTATTGGAGTACAAATACTTCGTTACTGTACTTACAGTAAGTACATTTTTCTGGTATCAGTACTTTACTCCACGACTTTTTACTTTTACTTCTTACATTTTGAACACAAACACCTGTACTTTCTACTTCTTACATGTTCCAAACAGGCTGGTTCCTTTAGTTGAATGTGTGTTTGGTGGCGTGATCATTATTATTTAGAGTCATTGCGTGCCTATTGATTTGAACACGATCCGTGTATCCATCATTTCCTGGTCTTCTCTAAAGAAGAGGGAACAATGAAAACGTTGTCATGTTGCCGTTGTTCAGCATGGAAACATTCATTAGCTAACAATGACATTATTGTTCTATTAATATAAAGGGAGGTCAGGTACTCTTTAAAACAGCTGGTAGTTATGGGTACTTTTTACTTAAGTACATTTCAAAGCCCTCTTTACTTTTACTTGAGTAAAGAAGTTTAGTCAGTACTTCTACTTTCACCAGAGTACTTTTAAACACGAGTATCTGTACTTCTACTTGAGTAAAGGATGTGTATACTTTTGCCATCTCTGCCTAAGAGTAGAGAGCTGTATATTTACAGAGAGGACGAAGGGGGAAGAGGTTCTCGCGGACTTGACCGCACACCGGAACCCAGATCCAGATTCTTACAGGACATGTAGATCCTGGCCTTAATGTAATTCCTACTTCCTGTGATTTCCACTCGCTGAACTCTTTCATTATTCTTTTTTTTTTGGTTGCCTCCAGGCCAGTGTAGCCATGCATTACTGTAACAACACAGGACATGCTTGGTTGTAGACTGTGTGTGAACTATGCATTGTATTTCTAAGGATTGAGATGATGGCATGCATGAAACACAACAAGCGCAGACACACGCAAGCTTTAACAATAGGTTTGGTCTGGATGTGTTGCTGGTGACATCAGGTCTTTTTAAGGGAGCGTCTGCAATGCCTGATGAATTGTTTCCAGACAGGAAACCAACAGTCGGTTTATTCTACATGTCTTTCTCCAAACATGGGAGTTATTTAAACCCTTTTCTCAATTTTTAGGGAGATTAACAACAGGGGAATAAACTAAATATATCACTATGAAACTTCCCCAGTTGATTACCTACATTAAGACAATCATTTTCACATAAATAAACTTGAATAAAGTTTTGCGAAATTCTATGTAAATGAAATATATGTATATAATGGAACATTGTGGTGATTTGGGGAGAAATCAAGACACAATTCGAACATATTAGTCAAATAAACGTTTTGTATTTTGCATGTTTTCCTACCAAAAGCCTGAAAGAATACATGTTGTGGAAGCAGAAAACCTTTTTTAAATTATGTTTTTGCCTGTAGTGTATTTCCTTTCATCTCTCCTTTCGTCCTTCTCAATCCTTTCCAAAAATCCCACCTTCTTAAACATCGTTTTATTTACCTTACTGATCATATTTTCTTAATATTAAACCACTTCCCTCCAAACAAAGTCAACGACTGACCTGAGCCTTTGTGTCAACGGTGTGTTTTCTTTGTGGGTGAAACATTTGTATAAGACCGTTGGGGTTCCTTTTGTCCCACGCACACAGTGGGCTTCCTCTCTTTTTCCTTTCGAATATAATTTGGAGGTTGGAGGAAAACTAAACCCAACGTTTAAATGTCCCCCTCTCTCATTACAGCGCCTCCACCACCACAGGAGGAGCTGACGCCCCTCATGTCTCCTCCTAAAGTCTACATGGAGTGAAAGATAACTGAGGTTTGATAACAGAAAACATATCGCTTTAACTCCTGAGTTACAGTAAATGCATTTTAGTACGTGACGAGAAGAGAGTTTTAATCTCTTGTTGTAAAGTTCAGTCCGGAAGTGTTACTCATAACATCTGATCTGATTTGTTGAACTAGGAGCATACATCTTTTACGAGTTAATAGAGCATGGTAGAAGAAGGGAACTAGCCATATAACTTTAAAAACAACCCTATTATATGAGCCTTTTATCAATGAGAGAAGAGACAGCTGTCCTGCAGGTTTTAACTAGAGATGAAGAGGATCAACTTGTCGTCTGTTAAACATTTTACAAAGACAGATGACGTGACCAGACAGAGAATATCACAAATTGTAAGTAGAACATTTTTTACAGAGAAAAGCAGTCACATTTTTCCAATGTTAAATCATTTCCACATGCTAAAACGCATCTTTAAAAACACCTCTCTGGCAGCAAACTGCTCACGTCCATTTTTATATTTATTTCACTTACTGATACAGGCTGTACGGACGAAATGTACAAAACAAACTGGGGAGTTAATGAATGCAGAGGTCAGTGTGGGCAGGGAGAGGGAAAGGAGAGAGGGAGAAGGAGAGAGGGAGAAGGAGAGGCTACATTCACACACATGGTTCTAGTTAGTGGACTCCCATTAAGGACAATGTGGTCTGGAAGAAACTTTACATTTCACAGTCTAAGGGCATTTTAAGACACTTCTGCCCGCCACTGAAAAGTCACTTTCAGTCATTTCATATACGAATAAAACACACTGTGCAACTGAAAATATGCATAAGAGAATACAACAATAGAAAATTGGAATGGTGAAAAAGGGACATTGATAGTGGTTTAAATAAAAATGTAATGTATACACAGGGAACAATACATTTAAACATTTGTGGTAATAGTTAGAAATCTGTATTTGTTGGTGTCCACTGGTTGGCAGCCATGTTGGAAGTAGGCTTTTGTTCTCCTGCTGATTGAGAGAACAACAACTTGACTTACTTGACAAAGACATAGACAGCTGTCTTTTCGTGATGGTATACTGACTTTTTTACTAAATCAAATACATGTAAGCTGTTAGCTACCTGGTGCCATGCAGTTGTTCTGATGGCCCATAACAATTTTTAAATGTCCAATTTCCATTTGTCCTACAACCTGTTATTCCGGCCATTGATCCGAAATATATCCAACCAACTAAGACAACAAGAAACAGCCAATCAGAGCCAGAGTAGGGCGGATCATGACGGCGCTATTGTGGGGACGGTTTTTGGTAATTTCGGAATAATGGGTCATCAAAGAATCCCCAGCTACTTAAACATAGTTTATATGACTTAAAATACCACATATAAGTTGATTTTTAAATGTTTTACTGAAGAGACAAATCATTTTAGTTGGTGACTGACTAAATACTCTAAATATTGGTTACCAGATAAGTAGCTGGTTTAGCTAAAGTTTGACGTAAAGGGTGGACTTCCGATGGCATGCAGCGAAAAGTGAGACTTATATCTGCGGAGGGCTTCATATGCATGGATTATTCCACATGAGATAGTGGAGGCCTTGGGGGAAGGGAGGGTGCCTTGATGTCTGGGTTTCACGTCAGTGTTAAAAAAGCTCTCCTTTGCTTTTCCATGCCTGAATCCAAAGGATCATTCAATGGAAAAAGAAGCACTAAGCACTTTCACACTCAGATTCATGGGAAGAGAGGAAGAGAGGAGATCGTGTGAAGGTATGAGAGACTGCAGCTGATATGAATTCTTATCTCAAACAACGAAATCAGCTTTAGATTTGAAGTAGACATTAACGTGAAATAGTCCAGGCACAGTTTCTAAAGTGTGTCCCTGTTTATAGATCAGGTGACGAATAGTTTGAAGCACATTGAATGTATAGTATGAGCCTTTTTAGGAGTAAGTCTACATGGATATCAAGCCTGGACGTGACTCCACCCTCGGATGTAAACGCTCTCGCTAACGGTCTGTTTAGTTGATGTTGGCACCAGATGAAAGAGCTCGCACGGTCTCACGTACTTGACTCTGGGTGAGGTCGGTGGGCTAATAGCTATTTAAATATCAACTCTGTGGAGATGTGGTCGTTTGAACTGCGGGCTGACACACAGAAACACACCGATAATGCTGGGAACACGATAAAAGTAAATCAAATTTTAGAAATAGACATCCTTAACAATATGGGATATCTTGAATCTACTTCGGCTCTCTTTCATAAGAAGATGGTTTTCCCACAATTCAAATAAAAGGTGAGTGTAGCCAACTAAGAAATGTCAAGACAAGGGTGGTGTTGACAATCACATACTAACATACTACATAATCAATCAGTATACTGCCCACTAAATCAACAAGTAAATATTTAATCTGTTCACATTTGAGTATCCTCCACGATGGACAAATCTGGTCTAAATCTGTGCAAATTTAAAAATATTGTGTTCCTAGTTTAAGCAACGCAGAATTCAAACATTGGTGCAAAAAATGTCCCTTTGAATCAGAAAAGCAAGTATTATCAAAGAACATATAAAATCCTATGTACACATTTAGTCACGTTCAAAAACCGTTTGAATACAAAATAATACAGACTATAAATAGACAATGCTTTTTACATAAGGCACAGTTAGTAGTGGTGTGTGTGTTTGTCTCATTGCTGCTGATCCCCAAACAGTATCTGAGCGTAAACAGTGCCGCTACACGACGCCTTGGGTTCAGGAATTGGTTTCACGAGATCCAGCTCAGCGTAGGTCAGATTCTCCTCCACTATCTTCGGCTGGAGGTGGAGGAAAAAGCAACAGAGGAGAAATAATGATGGAGGAGAAGGGGCAGAGGGAAAGGAAGTGGTATTGGTGGTTAGAAAATAAGCAGGGATGTCAAACTCAAACATTCATCTTGAACAGAACATGAGTACAGACAGAACATCTTTTAAAACTGAAGTTAGCAAGCAGAGACTCCAAACAGTTAAAGGTTTCTCCTCTTTTTGGTTTCCCAAAGCTTTATAGGTTTGGTTTTGTAACATTTTAGCTGATTGGACCCGGAGGCCACCTAACAAGAGTCTTGGGTTTAGGTCAATCTTCTATTGCCGCAGTTTTTGCCATTAAAATGCCAAGCTGCCACTTTAGTCAAGTGACAATTGAACCAAATCAAACCTTGGGTATGTGGCACATTTTATGACACTTTCTGGTACTTTTGATTACAGGCACATTCGAGTTGCTCTCCATTCAATTTGACACAATAACAATGCCTTGCTTGGTACGGTAGGTTTTAAGCAATGCATTCATGAACTATTACAAAGAATTTCCTCCGAAGTGATCTAAGCCAATGCCTCCCATATACAGTAGGTTAAAACATGCAGAAATAAGTACTTGGTAGTTTTCCTTTATCACTATGAACGTTGTATGAAAATGGCATGCAGAACTCACCAGGACTATTTTTCTTGGTTGTGGTTTTAAAAGTTTGGGTTTCCGTGTTTTGTCTCCAATGGGAGCTGCAGGGACAAAACAAAATTCAGTGGTTTTGCAGGGGTCTGAAGATTTATTGAATATATTTATGTGTCAAACTACAACCAGACCTCCTATCATATTTATGTGTGAAACAAGAACCAGACTCCCATTCATAACCACACACTTGAGAGGCTTCCCTCTTTACAAAGTGTTTCAAACAGAGAGTTATTGGATAAGAAGGAACAGAAGTTGCAAATAACAGCAAAAGTAAACGTCTGCCCTTCAACAGTAGGGAATCACGACAATCATGAAGATGGTACTGAATTCGAAATAACTCCCAAAAGGTTTTTGACTTGGGTGGATAAAAATGATCTATTACATTCCCCATGGTGCTCCATAACTCAAGAGTTTATAAGTGGAAGGGGCGGATGTTGACCTCAAACGCCAGAATGTATTCGTGTTTAGAAAGCAAAGCAGAGCAACACCTCAATTTGGATTCATGTACTTTTGCCCTCTCTGTTCCTCCTCACTGACAACATTGATAGACTCTTATTCACCTTTTGCTGGTATCTCTGGAGGTATCTCCTCTTGGTAGTCTCTGCTCCTCTTCTTTCTGTACCTCCTCTCTTTCTTAGGCAGAGCAGGAGACATATTGAGCATGCTGGTGACGGTCTCTCCTGAGCTGTAGTGAGACCAGAATACAAGAGGTTAAGTGTCAATAAGAACATTTGAGCGTCTGTGTACTTCTATGGCTATGTGTGAAGAGGCTTTGTCGCCCCAACATCTTACCTGTTCTGAGAGCTTTTGACCAAGAGGTAATTATCTGCAGATATAAAACACAACACAAAGAACGTATGTCATTTAATAACTGAGACTGAACTAGCAAAATGCATGGAAAGAAACAAGAGAGGTGGCTAAAGGAATGAAGATACAGACAAAGACAATTATATAGAAACAGGGCAAAAGATAAAATGGAGACATCAGAAAAAAAGTCAAAAGTCAGTACTTATTATTCCGATGGCCCATTTTTCCCAAACTCCAAAAGTTTACATTTGTTTCCCATTGGACGAGGCAAAAAGAGCATTTGTCCAATGGCCCGTAATCCAGAAAAACAAACATCCAATGGACGACACATCATTCTTTATAATAATGAACCTTTTCTGTTTGTTGAAAGGAGAATGAGCATTTTTTGGAGCAATGGCCGTTTGTTTTTTTGTGGGCTATTGTACAAATGGGCTATTGATCCAATTAGATACTTTTCGAGTTATTGGGCCATGGGAACAATAGTCAGTCCTGGAGTAAACTTGATGTTGCTGCTAACCTTTTAACCTCTGCTTCCTCTGTATGTACTGACATGTTACTGTCACCGTGAACATGCACATACACAGCAAACCAACTGAGCAGATCAGCACAGCACACAGGTACACATCTGAAACACAAAAACATGTACACACACATCATCCTGATATCACTTTACGATGCGCAAAGGTCTGAAGGAAAATCACAAGGACATGTTTTGCTGAGCTATTTCAAGACACTCTACTTTGTCCTTTGGGTTGGAATATGTCTGCATGCCAAGGACGATACAGTGCATGTCCACCACAAACATCCACACACACACATACAAAATGACGACTTACCTTCAAACAAGCTCCACAGGCTTTCTTTGGCTTTGGTGGCCGGTAGGACATGCACTACATGGAGAAAGAGAAGATAAGTATGTAAGGTCCATAGTCATCACTGTGGCTCCCTGTCGCCTGATTACACACTGGCTGGAGTTTAAATAAAGCTAATTGTAGCCTCCTCCCTGCGTGATTCTGTCTCTGAATCACTGTCCAGAGGGCTCAACTTCAACATTTGGAGGATGAAATAATGCAGTTGGTTTGGAGTTATGCATCATAGTAAACCTTCTCCTCACATCCACCCATGCATGGCCATCAACCTTTTTCTTCTTCCCTCCTCATGACTAACGAGACAACCTGTGACCAATTTTGGCGATGTACCACCTCAGAATTGATTCTTTTGTGACATCAACAACATGCACATTAAACGTTTGCCAAGATCATTGAGATCCCAGTCCATTTGATTTACTATCATTCAGATTGTTGAATTCGGAAAATGAGGTTCGCAGTTAACCATGAATGGCAGTAAGTCAAAGCTATCTAATTAGCAAATTATTATCTGCAAGAATATAACGAAAAAACACAGTAAATTGGTGAAAAATAAGTTTAACTAAAACAAATGGCCCAGGATTCAAACTCGGGATGTTTCCATGACTTAAAAAATATTGTTTTTCATACACAAGATTTGACCCTTTTCTGCTTCCATAACATCTTCTTTCATACAAGTGGAAAGAAAACATCAAAATTACACGTTACGATTTTTATTTTAGAAACTCTATCCTTTGCTTCTGTAAAATTAAATCCTAAATCACACAAAAGGTGGCATAAAGTAATGCTAGGTATTCACATTTGAACACATTTCTTAAAACTTGAAATCCCCCAAAAATGTAGTGAGATTTTGAGTGATCAAATGGTTTCATTCATGGTGGTATTTAGTATTTTAAATGGATGTTTCTTAGTCTTTTCAGTGTCATCATATCTTACATGACTTAATGGAAATCTCAGATAACTGCGACACCACAAAAACCCAATTTTATCACCAGTGGGGAATCAAAGGGGTGTGAACGCAGACTTAATCTGTGTAATGAGAATCCCAGTTATGTGCTTCTCGTGTCCAAAGTGTCTGAGAAAATGTGTTTCCCTGAATCTCTGCGCACACGCACACGCACACGCACACACACACACACACACACACACACACACACACACACACACACACACACACACACACACACCACACACACACACACACACACACACACACACACACACAACACTCTCGCTGTGCTGGTGGCAGGAAGCTTGTGAAGTGACACCCAGCAGGGCATCTTGAAATACCCCAAAGCTGACGACTGGAGACTTTCCCACAGGAAGACTGTCTCTCTCTGCTGACTGGAGGAGCTTCTGCTGATTGCAAAACGTATACAAAGTAGCAGTGAGTAAGTGGATCCTCCCTGCATCACGTGGGTCACGCATCAGTACTTCAGACTGTTCTTTGTGTACAAAACAGAGCATAAACTCTAAAAACGAATGTACAAGAAGTAGCTAGAATCTTCAAATCAGTTCCTTTTGAGATTGATTTCCTGTTGCAGTATATAAGCAAATGTGCTATTTAACAAATAAGACATTTAAAGTGGTCAAAACTATTTCAGAATAATGGCTGTGGAGGTAAATTAGATGTATCGTTCGAAACAGAATTGGCCAAAGAGATTTTTTAGCAAATAAAGGGTGATTTTAACCTCAACTCAAGCATGAGATTTGAAGTAACTAGATAAGAGGTATATTCAATCCGTCTACTCATCGCTCCAGGATGTTACCTTCCTCCCATTATGAAACAAAGACAACATCCATATTTACATCCAGTTTTCGACCTTGTTTTCCACCGTTTGACGTTCGATTGGCGCTCTTAATTACATCATTTGTTTCTCATGCAACGGTATAAAAATGTTCCCACTGGAGAAGAGGTGCAACCTACTGCCTATCGTAATCAACAAGCTCCTAGTAAATGCATTATACTAGTAGATAGATACAACATGCATTCATTAACTTCTTTAATGCAGATTTTCTAGAGATTCTGTTAAAATACTTCATAGATTTGGATGGAAACTCGGAGCGTGAATGTTGTAAATATACATTAGATCATCGGAGTATCTGTGGTAATTCAACAGGTATATCTTCTAGTTTCTTGTTTATTTCTTGTCTTTACATTTTTATTGTACAATGCCATGTCTTTTTATGCTGCTGCGACACAAACATGTCACAAATTGGGATCAATAAAGTTCTATCTTATCTTACATTACATTACATTACATGTCACTTGTTAGATGCTTTTATCCAAAGCGACTTACATACTCAATACTGTGGGCAATCCCCACAGGAGCAATTTGGGGTGAAGTGTCCCAGGGACACAACGACATGCTGACTGCAGTGGGGTTTGAACCTGTGACCCCCTAATCCGAACACGAACGCACAACCCACTGCACCACACGCCTCTAATCTTAAAACCCTCTCTCCCTGCACAGTTAGGTTAGAGTCAGACTTTCTCCTACTTGTTTGAAATGACAGATGATTTAATTTAAAAACCCCGCCCTCCCTCCACAGTCAATCATTCACAGCGTAACTCCCGATAACATCCGTGAGGTTTATGTGGTGTTTTTGCCTCAGATTCTGCTCTGCTGTCAGAGAGGCAGCTGCACATCTTGGAATAATCAGAAATGGGATGAATCTGGTGTTCTGTGTGCCATAAAACTGTCTTTCATCCTCATCTAGAGAATGGCTTCTTTTTAAAAGCTACTACACTGAATGGCTGCATCGGACTACAGTGGAAACATTCACACACACATCTTTTTGTTCATCAGATCCACAGAGACTGAGTTTCAGATTTGTGGCTCTTTTCTTTTTTGTGCCCCAACAAACCCAACACTGTAAACAAGAATACACAGAAATGTTCTGGAGTGAATAATGATCCTCTGTGTCTATCTCGCCTCTAACTTACTGTATTATAAATGACGGGATGTTGTGTGTCTTTACAAAGCTTTCAATGGTTCACCCTTTAACTTCCTGTTGCTTCTTTTCTTCGATGAATTTGATTATATTAGTACATTTTGTTTCCCTATAATGGCGATTTGTTGGCTTTAAAAAAAACCTTGTGACCCCAAAACAGCAATAATTCTTGTTTTTTCTTGTAAAGATGCCTATAGAATACTTTATGAGTAGCATACATAATATACAAATACTCAATATGTCACTCTAATGGCAATTTACATACGTCTATTAACGTTGGCTTCTAAAACGTACTGCAGAGATGTTTGTGACCCCAAAACAGCAATATTTCAGATTCCTTTTTCATTGTAAAGCTGCCGATCCATCCAAGTACTATTCATTATGCTATAACGTTGAATATTGTAATATTACTTGGACTAAATAAACAGATATGAACGTGCATTCAGTTCTGCTTTTTTCTGCTGCTCTCAGTATAGCTCTAAAATATAACAAAATGCTCGTTCAATACAAAAAATGAAAGGAAATTACTTCCAGCATTTGCTCAATATGTCACTATAATGGCAATCTACATAGGCCTTTTTTGGTTGGCTTTTAAAGGTCCCATGTCATGCTTTTCTGGTTATTACCCGTCCCCTTGTGTGTTATGAAGGTTTTTCTGCATGTAAACGGTCTGCAGAGTCACAAACCCTCAAAGTACACCCTGTAGGGAGTAAAACTCTAACACAGAAAAGACCTGTCTATGCTGCCCCAGAACGCCTCGTTGGAGATTTCTCTTTTTCCATTGTTTACTTCTTGGGTATAGTGACGTATTTGGGTATAGTGAAGTAACGTCCGCGGAGCCGTTACGTTTGGACCAATCCGCGGACTTCCTCACACACACACACACACACACACACACACACACACACACACACACACACACACACACACACACACACACACACACACTCGGCGGGACGTTGTGAGGCTCGCTGCTGCGAGGAGCGGGACACTGTGAGCTGGCTCACTGGTGTGGGGTCGGCGAGACAGCGAGACACCGCGGAACTCAGCCTGGGCACACACACAAACTCCCAGCCAGGCTGCGGGTGTGTGTGTGTGTGTTTCGGGCTGGGTTTCGCTGTGTCTCGCTGTCTCGCAGACGGCCACTGGGCTCACAGGGAGGGGGGGGGCAGGAGCTCCAACAAGCCGTTTAGGACAGAGAGTGAATACACATACTATACAGAGATGCTGTATGAGAAACCAATGTGAGTTTGGAAAATTGCACAATATAAATCTATTCTAGTAGACCTCAACAATGGAATTATGATCAGTAGAAATGGCCATGACATGGGACCTTTAAAGAAACCTTCCGAGATGTTTGTGACCCCAGAACAGCGATATTTCCCATTTTCTCCTCTTGTAAAACTGCCAAAACAATACTATACTTAAACCCACGCCACATCCGTAATTCGTGCACCTCTTCCTGCTCTCTCCAGGCACTCTTGTTAACGTGCAGTCGCCCACATGTGCTAAAGAAATACCCAGCGATCCAGTTTGTTTATGCCAGGAGGAGGCTGAGTCCACTCTGCCCTCACTCTCCCTGCCGAACCCTGTGACCCCTCAGCATGTGTTTGTTATAGCAGCAGTGAGGAGAGTAATGGGAGTTCTGTGCGATTGTGGAAACACCTGGTCACCTAATGTTATCCGACCACAGGAATTCCACTTCTTAGACGTCACAAAGACACACATTTGTGCACAGAAAGTCCCAGTGATCTGCTGTTTCTCATGTGAAGTGGGGTCCAGGAGCAACGGTCCCACAGGGGTTTTAACTGAAGCTGATGTTTATCATGGCTGTCAAGCGGTGGTGTTGATACTGGGAGGGAAAACCACCGCCTGCTGCTCTGCTTGATAGAAATAGTGCAGTTTTCCAGTGTTGTTGGAGCCATTACAATTACTCAATCTAGATCCTGGAGATTGTTTTGTATAGGGAACTCATAGGGTGACAAAAATGAATATTTTAGCTTTGAGTTTCCCCTGATTTTAATGGATTTAAATTGACATGGGTAGGGTAACCAAAAAGCTTGCATGACAAACTGGGAGTGTGAAGTCTGAGAGATGTGAGAAATGGTCTATTAAGAGATGCTAATCAGTTGCATTGAGGGAAATGTAGGATCCAGACCCTAAACTCACTCATATCTCAGGCTGTTTTCCTTCGATGTTGAGTCTAGCTTGGAGATCATTTTGTTTCTCCTGAATTTATTATACTTTAATTTAGACTTAAATGGACGAGTTGACAATGGATGTAAGACAAATTGGGGGTAAAAAGCTTCTAACAAAAGGAACTATCTAACAAAGGTTGCATATTTTCACAAGGGGTCTGTAGGATATACAGCATTTCATTTGAGCTAAACTCAGACTCCAGATATCAGAATATCTCACAACTTTTGGAAGTGCAATATATAATGAGTGAAGTGCACCTATTAACAGATTTAATAAAGGAAATCCATTTATAACCAATAGGAAATCCAAATTACAAGACCTGTGTTTGGAGTAAACAAGGGAGGTATTTCGGGCTTCCTTTATTTTCCTCTGTACATGTATTGCCATTCATGTCATAATTGCAGTAGCCTTATTTATTAATATCTCAGAAACCACAATGGACCGGCGCTTCCTCGGATGAAAATAGCTCTCCACGTCCTCGACCTCAGAAGAGCCAGACAGCGTCCACTCTACTGTCACTGCAGATGAACATTCCAGCTTCACCTTCCTTCAGCACAACTATCTCTTGTTCCAGTTCTGCTGAGTCTCTCCACACTCGGTCTGCTCTACTTCTGGGAGGGAAACTCTTTGTCAGAGCCAATGTCAACAGTCTGGGCCCAGACTTGGCTCCGGACACCCCGAAAAGTCACAAAACCGGTAGGAACACTTCCATGGAAAAAGTGGTGAGCAACGTCTAGTGTTGTTGAACTCTCAGTTATACAGCATTGAACTTAAAAACAAAGGAATTGTCTCTAGATTGTTGCAAAGATGACGTTTTGATGCCTTAATTTCTTACTTTCAAGCATCAATTTCAAAGAAAATCCTCTCAACCAGTTTTCTGCTGATATTTGACGCAACACAAAACTGACTAAACCTACATCTAAAACATGAAGGTTTCTGCATTGACTGTGAGTAAAGCTCTTTAGCCCTAACCCTTGGAAAAAAGCTTTAACAGAAAGTGACACATTTCCAATCTGTTAGGAGTAAATAAAAGTAATATTGATTAAGATTAGCATCACTATTTACAAAAACCCAATCTTCCTCCTGTAAAAACGGACAACATCCCAGTTCTATCAACTCAGGTATGCAATAACGTTTTTCAATATCGCAATATTACTTTGAACAAATACACAGATATTAAAGTGTATTCAGTACTGCCTTTCTGCTACTCGAAGTGTCCCGCTAAAATACAACAAATTGCTCGGTCAATACAAAAATGAAAGGAAATTACTTTCAACAATATTTGAATGAACACATTTGACATTGAAGGACACACAAAAAATACTACATTTGAAATTGCCTTTTTTTTTTAACTGATACTCTCTTTCAACTAAATCTTAACGGTTTAACCCACAAGTTGATGACAGTAAAACATCATATTGTGCAGCATTACGTGTCTAGTTTGAACCCATTCACAAGCTAAAAAACTGTTAGATGGAAACACTAGAAAGTTAGTATGAGATAACGTTCTTCCCTCTTATGACTAGCGACGTTAGCTCATTTGGCTAGCTAGATAGCTACAGCTAACATGATCTGCTAGCCACAATTTAGATTTCAGCCGTCCAAGTGATACTTGCTGGCTATAAATGTGAAGACTAGCTGCTCTTGTGTACTAAGCTCTTACTGTAATTGATGTTTGACAGATTGCGTGGTAAATGTGCCCTAATTATAACTGCAAATCAAATATTCTTTTGCGAGGACGTAGAGGAAAAACTCAGAAAGCTTTTAAAGTATGTCTCTGGCTTTTATAAAAGTAAAGACATTTCTCTGCAGTATCTGGTAGCCGTGGATGTGTCATTCGTTCCGTTGTGTGAGCGTCTCCTGTGTCAGCGGTGGCATTGAAACCTCACACTCTGCTCTGTCTCCAAGATCAAGTACTCCAACTCAAAGCCACAACTTATTGAGATGGAGGATCCTTTTCACCCCAGACTTGCTCCTAACCAATGACATTTCCCGTCCCAAATCAAAAGCAGGACAGGGCTCAGCGAACCCTCTTCACTGCCTCTTCAGCTCTTCAGACAGATGGATTAGATCATCCAGATGTGGTAAGAGAAACTACTGAAGATGCAGAACTGCTCCCCAAGGACACACTGTTTCTGCTGTTTTCAGTCTAGAGTTATCACAATTTGGATTATTCGGGGGTCTTCTTTGGGTCTGCAAGTCTGTGAACATCGCCTAATTTGCTTTAAACTGATATTGGGAGAGTTGGCACAAACAGATGTCATGCCCCTTTCCTTTCCAGTCATATTCTTGCGGTCTAAATCACCGATTATTCAACTAAAGCCTCCAACAGTTTCATGAGCTCATCACCAGCAGTCTCAGTTGAAAGATCTCTGCAGACAAACCTGGCATCGGTGCAAACACTTCTTTGCGGTTTTTACTATTATCAAAACAGCATCTGTAATTGCTTCTGTTGTGGTTTCAGAAATAGCTGTTAAGTCACCATCAAACGCAGTGATGTCACTCTGAGAGAAACTAGACATCAGCTACTGTTTCTTCTTCCAATGAGGGATTAAGAGCAGAGGTTCCCCATCGTATTCTGGCTTAAGACCCCAATTTCTGATCTAACTCCAATTTATTTGCATACTTGAAATGAAAGAAAACCCTACGAGAAACTCAACAGGGTGGAGAAACTATGTCCTATAGTAAAAGAAACATTCGCCAATTCTGGAATAGGACAAAAGGATGTGGAATAAATCTACTAGCTAACAAGTAGTATCTGAAGAACTTTGAGAAAAGGATTAAATTGTATGTATTTTTGATAACGTATGGCTAGAAGTTGTGTTTAGTTGTAACTAATGATAAGTTCAGAGATATCTGTACTTCATGATTTTCTGTTGAATCATTTCTAATGAAATCCGAAGAAGCCGCTCAATTGTACATACCACTACGTCATCATTATATACATATTGTATATACAGTACCAAAAAAGTACGAGGTTCTATCCAAAACTTTTTCGGATGGAAAACCATAAAAATTCAAGTCGAAGCGAGCAAACTATAAACTGTAGTTGAAGGTCACTTTTTAAAACATTTTTCATAAAAACCCTTTTGGTAAATGAAACCCTTAAGAAACCCTTCTTAAGTCCAATGCTTCTTGCCTGTCATACATTTTTTCCTTGACATCTTATCTGTTACTCTACATGTGAAGAATGGTGATGCTCTAGAGCTCTTGCTTGGCAAATATTCCAGGTAAAAGTAAAAACCATAGGTTCAGCCTCACCTCTGAGCTCAGTAGCGGCGGTGCAGTTCGACGAGGCCTTCCAGCGGTCCTGGTGCTTTTTAAACTCCTGCACCCGGCACATGTAGAGTCCTCGATCCCCCTCTGACACGTTCAGGATCACCAGGTCAAAGATCTTCCCCTGCTTCACCACCGTCAGCTTCAGTTTGGGCCACGTGAAGCTCTTCGTGTAGTTCCCGTAGAAGCGTGCCTTCCTCATGTTGACGCGGGCGATGAGGAGTCTTCCGGTCGGTCCGTGCCCTCGGGCAGGAACGTCCATTTCACCACCGGCAGAGCGGCGTTTCGTCTCCGCTGGGACACAACACAGGAGAGCGTGATGTTTTGACCCTCCTGGGCCACCGTGAAGGGGTAAGGGGTGATGGTGACGTTAATGGCCAAACACCAATCTGGAAAAGACGTACACAAGTTATTTAAAGGTCACCTATTATGCAAAATCCCCTTTTTCATGTCTCTTCTTCATCAACATGTGTCCCCTCTTCTTCATGTCTCTTCTACATCAACATGTGTCCCCTCTTCTTCATGTCTCTTCTACATCAACATGTGTCCCCTCTTCTTCATGTCTCTTCTACATCAACATGTGTCCCCTCTTCTTCATGTCTCTTCTACATCAACATGTGTCCCCTCTGTGTGAAGAGATTCTGAAAGTTTCAGGAAAAAAGATTCTCTCTCTTTTTTCCTGATCCATTTCTATAAAAACCTGTCTGAAAATGAGCTGATCAGATTTTGGCCACTTTGTGATGTCATAACGATTTGTTGGCTTGTGTAACCATTAGCCAATCACCAACCAAGGTAGTTCCTGTCTTTCCACTCCACAAATAGCTGGTTTCCTATAGTTTAGTGTTTCATTGTGGACAGGGATGGTTTCGAAAATGACCTGAAAAAAATACTCTGCTTTGAGTCATTTTCAAAGATCATTTAAGTGCCTAAAGACACCTAACACATACTGATGCGAGGTTTCAAAGATAATCGTGTAGTAAAAGCCTGATATTGTGACAGGCCTCACCTCAGTTT
The DNA here is from genome assembly GCA_031216635.1 of Dissostichus eleginoides. Classification (NCBI taxonomy): domain Eukaryota; kingdom Metazoa; phylum Chordata; class Actinopteri; order Perciformes; family Nototheniidae; genus Dissostichus; species Dissostichus eleginoides. The sequence continues at coordinate 6,073,706 of CM062284.1, read as the reverse complement.
TTGTCCCGGTCAATAATGATCTGTTCATTCATGCTACGATTACACTTTTTATCCAACACGGAGGAAAAGTCCTCAAGGCTTCTGAGAGAAATACATCAACGTTTGTTCGTCCAATCATGGGGTTAGAGTTTCAGACAAAGTACTGACCAATTAACAGTTCCCAAAACAGAAATAGTAAGGCTTGCTTGAAATGCTTAAGAAAACAAGGTAAAATAACCAGCCTAACAAATAAAGTTAAAGGTTGTTCTACGAATAAAAGTGATCTCTGATATCCATACAGTCCACATCTGTAATGGGGCCATTGTTGCTCAACAGTATTTTCCAGTCTCGCTGACAGCCGTGTTGTTTTTGGCCGGTGACGACAGACGTTTCACAATGCACACTTCACACATAGGCATTTCACTGTGACACACATTCTACTGTTTTACAGCTCAGTATGTCATTAAAACATTTTTTACAGTTTTGTCTTTCATTAAGAGCGACAGAACAAAACAATGAAAGGATAATTGAGTGGCAGAAAAGTGTTGTTTGTTGACTTTCGAACTCTTAAACTGCTCAATTAAATAATCTCTTTTGACAGAAGCTCACTCAAAATGCCATAAATTAATATAGAAGTGCTCTGTTTTACTTTGAAAACCACACATTTTCACTTTGGAATTGACTCTTATCTTTTCAAACACATGCAACTTTTTAAAAGAAACTTGCCAACACCCTGCAAACCAACTTATATTAGCAGAAACTAGTAAAGTATGTAAAGAAATGTCAGGGAGGCTGTGGCTCAGTAGATAGTGTGCTGGACTTCAAATCAGGGGATAGCAAGTTCGAGTCCCACTGCAGTCAGCATGTCGTTGTGTCCCTGGGCAAGACACTTCACCCCAGATTGCTCCTGTGGGGATTGTCCACAGAACTGAATGTATGGAAGTCGCTTTGGATAAAAGGTCTGACATGTAATGTAATGTCAGTTGACAGACAATCCTATTTTAAAAAACGACTTTTCTCCGTCTCCTCACCCCAACATCTTCTCTGATTTTCACGTTTTCTGCAAAGTTTCTCAGAAGAACATTGGAAAACATTTTGTCTCTCACCACCACATCCACTTTGGTACAAACAGAATAAACTTTTCTTACCTCCAAGCAGAGCTCGAGTGAGGAGAGCGAAGACCACAGAGGAGATCTTCATTTTCCACGGCTGCAGCCTCCATACACTCCCAGTTAAATGCCTCTGAAGGAAAGAAGCCCCAGGTTTCCTCCTCCTCCTCCTCCTCTTCTTCTACTCTTTTTTTCTTCCCCCAGCTGAGGAGTGTAATATGAAACATTGGACGCTCTGTTTCTACTCAGAACCTCCCTCTGCCCCTCCCCCCCCACTCATATCACACACAACACATTTGGGCACACACGCACGCACGTACGCACGTACGCACGCACGCACGCATGCATAGAAACAGGCAGGTGAGCATGTGCATGGACACACACACACAAACACACACACACACACACACACTCACACACACACACACACACACATCTGCTTTTGGCGAGTGAGTGGGAAATGTAATTTCCTGTGCAGGATGGGGGGGAGGGAGGAGGAGGGGGTGGTGTTGAGATTGATGCCGAGAAAATCACACTTCCAGCTGTGGAGGACAGCGGGCGCAGAGCAACACCAGGAACACACACACACACACACACACACACACACACACACACACACACACACACCACACACTCACACACACTATAATATTTCATTATTAGAGTTTATATACCAAAAAGGTACAAGTATGTATAATAAAAACACCTATAATAGTAAACTGTGGAGTCAAATTACAAATATTAAGACCCTTAAAGAACAAATGTCCACATATTAACCCATTAACACAGCCATTTTTAATCCATTGCATTATAGAACAACATTTTTATTATATCAGGCTTTCAATCTAGAGAGAAAATGTGTAGTTTTAAGGATTTTTCACCAAATTGAGCCATTTTTCTCACGTTTGCTCTGTTGGACAAATACATGCTATATTACCAGCTATGTGTATATATATAAAAAAAATGCCTCAAATCAATACTTATAGCCCAGACTGTGAGAAGAGAAAAAGACCTTTAGCATTTAGTTTACATAAAATAATTCAGCTTTTGCTGGGTTTTTAAAATCAGTTGCATTATGTAAACAAACGGGCATTTAAAGGGTTTAAGACCATTCAGAAAGTTAATTAATATGTGTAAGTCATCATCAGGATGAGTCAAAGAAAGAGATACACTCAGTGGAACCGGGAAATAATATTAATATATAAGATTGTATGGCAGTTGTTTGACACAGGTAGACTTTCGTTCCACCTGTACAGACATCAGAGAGACTTCTTTTGGGTTTGTTAAGAGTTAAAGTTGCTGAATGACCTTCAAGTGTTAAACTGGTGGGGTTGCTCATCCTGCTTTTACCCCATAATAGATAACTCATGTCTCTACAGTGTCTCCATTTCTCTCGCCTCTCCTGTAACAGGACCCCACAGTGAATCTTTGTCAGCCCGGGTTTTTGGGACACTCTTCTGGCTTGTATTAAACCACAGAGAGCGGCGCTGCGAGGATCTGGGACACTTTTGATGAACAGATAATAAAGCAGACGGTCTGCGGGGCCTCAGAAGTGCTTTTAGTCTGGCGACAGTTTGATGAACATGGATGTTCCCCGGACAAAGAAGTCCACTTAACCAAACCTCTTTACCTTCAGCATGCAGGGCAACGTGTTATATGGGATTCACTGAATTAGGACTCTAAGCACAGAGTGAATCTTCTTGCTTGTGCATTATTTTTGCTTATTATCAGTTCTGTAAACAGATATTTTCTGATTCTTGTACGTCAGAATAAAAGACAATAGACTAACCCTTTTTCACAACCCGAATCCCTAACATTCCTAATTTTTGACCTGAAAGAGCCGGTCTTGACATTCGCATAAACCTAAGAAACCTAAGGAAAACTGCAAATCCGTAATTGTGAGTCAACCTCACCTCAGGGTTAGGGTTACGGTGTTCAGAACAACTAAAATGTCTCTATGCAGGTGTAGAAAATGTACTTACTTCTTATGCTAAAGAATGTATTTAGAACCAAAATGTAGAACAAAAAATAAGACGTTGCACATTAAGTTGTCACTAGAGCTGCAAGCGGTGCAGGAGATTCTACACCCAGTCTTAGACAATTTTTCCTTAACCAACAAGTCCAAATAAGGAGTGAATTAAGTAAATGAGTCATGAGTTGTAGCGTTAAAAAAAGGGGGGGGAAACATTACATTTGGATTATTTTGAATGACATAGGGATTGCATGCTTCATTATTCTGGTTTTGATCCAAAAATGTATTGAAATGTATTGAAATGTTCAAGGTGGGTTTTGCGAGCAACGATATTTCATCCAGAATGGTATTTTTACAGATATTTTCCCAGCAAAAGGAAGCTAAAATGATAGAAAATGCAGAGTTGGATGATAATTATCTTATGATTCAATATGACACCTAGTAAAAATGCTACAAACGAATAAAGAGCTTAGGATAAGGTACAGTAGAAATATCTTTTTGGATGAGAGCATTGCTCTGAAGGGAAACGGTTAGAAAATGTCCATAATCAGGTGTGAATAAATGCCCTTTTAGTTTAGCCTCTGGAATAAATACAAGCCATTAATTAACAGATTTGATTGAAAACTGGACTTGTTTGTCTCCAGAAGGTAAGTATTGCCCCCTTGTGGGAAATGCATGAAATACTTATGATTCCACAGGTTTTCTGCTGAGTTGTGCTTAATCATCTGTGTGCAGATTCATGTGATTTTTTAAATGTCTTTATTCTTATTTTTTTTATTCAACAAATCCAAATTAACGTGTACAGTCAAGGCACAAGGAAACACCGATGGTAGCCCTCCCATGAGTTATACAATTCAAATGTTAGCGATGAAATGTGTGATTTAATGCTTGTTCTGTAGAGCTTTCTACACAAGTTAGAAACAGGTTTTAGTTTGTCTAGTTGCTGACTTTAAACAATGTTTTTGGAAGTTATTTTCTAAGTAAGAGTGATGAAAAAAACACAAATACACCAACCATATTCACTATTTACATAGATTGTTAAGCAACACAAGTTTGAATATTGACATGTTCTATTGAGGTTTAATGTGTGTGTGTGTGTGTGTGTGTGTGTGTGTGTGTGGTGTGTGATAGAACATGAAGCAGCATGGTTGTCCGTTCACCCAGACGTCACTTTGGCAAGGTTCACAGCTTCACACTCAGCTGCCCCCCCGTCACGCTGCCTTCCTGCGATGTTCTGGAGCGATTAGAGTGCTGAGAGTGAATTTGTGGGGCTGTGGTGGAGAGGTAGAGAAGGTTATTTTGTGGAAACTAGTGAAAATTCTGCTCATTTCCAGGTGTATATCAGTATGTAGTGTCTCTACTTTAAAGAGTCCTCTCCTGCTGATGTTCAGGTGTATATCAGTATGTAGTGTCTCTACTTTAAAGAGTCCTCTCCTGCTGATGTTCAGGTGTATATCAGTATGTAGTGTCTCTACTTTAAAGAGTCCTCTCCTGCTGATGTTCAGGTGTATATCAGTATGTAGTGTCTCTACTTTAAAGAGCCCTCTCCTGCTGATGTTCAGGTGTATATCAGTATGTAGTGTCTCTACTTTAAAGAGTCCTCTCCTGCTGATGTTCAGGTGTATATCAGTATGTAGTGTCTCTACTGTGACATGTCTCCATGCTTTAATGTTCAAAAAGCTCTTTATTTTCTCATACTGCCTGTGCTGCAGCACCTCTTTTCACCCTCTGTCTGAAACCAGAGCCCAGTCTGCTCTGATTGGTTAGCTGGCCGGCTCTGTTGTGATTGGTCAACCACTTAGAGATGTCCCGCCCCTCAGCCTATCACGTACAATGTGTTGGAGCGCTGATGTTAGAAAGTAAACAAAAGGACTTTTGTCTTTTCAGACCATTTATGTGGATACAAACCTATATAACACACTATGGGACGGGCGGCTGTGGCTCAGTGGAGGGTGTGCTGGACTTCGAATCAGGGGGTAGCAAGTTCGAGTCCCACTGCAGTCCGCATGTTGTTGTGTCCCTGGGCAAGACACTTCACCCCAAATTGCTCCTGTGGGGATTGTCCACAGTACTGAATGTATGTAAGTCGCTTTGGATAAAAGCGTCTAACAAATGACATGTAATGTAATGTAATGTAATGTAATGGGAAAGGGACATGCCCAAAAAGCAGAATAGGGCCTCTTTAAATCATCCACCAGTCTTCAAGGTTAATATCTTAACTCTTTATGTTAGCTTTAGGCTACCATATGGGTTAGAAGGTTGATAAGTTCACCATGATGTAAATATACAGTATCATACAAAGCACAGTGTATGGAAGCCCTGAGACACGTAAAAAAACGTTTCGTTGTTGTTGTAATACTAATTTTAGCCACAACAGGCAACATTAACCCATCTTCAAAGTGAGTTTTAGTTGATTTGTTGATTCTAAACACAAGTTACAAACTGTTTACTATGTGAGACTCTTAAAAAGGTAAATATAAGAGGAAGAAATAGGTTGTCCAGTTAAACAATAATGTATGATATATGATCACCTCACCTGTGTATCCATCACAGAGTTTCTCCCTGCAGACCATGAGAATAATACATCCGGCCACTAGGAACACGCCGGTCCCAGCTCCGATCAGAACGTACTTTATATCTGGAAGGAAAACAAGATGTAACGTAACACCTGAGCCATGAAGAGACAGGGAAAAGAATATGTCTGATTTCACAACTTGTTTACTCCATGGCAGATTAAATCCTCAGTCATGGTATCACGCTGCTTTCTGAAAACTTCATTGCATCACGTGTGTTTGCAATATGAATCCAGAACAACCAGGAATCAGTGAGAGGGGGGGGGGGGTCAGTGTTTGTCAATGTGAGTGTTTGTGATCTTTAACAAAAACAATGGCAGTATAGTATAGACATATGAAGCATATGAAGCATATTCACTTAACAAAATAAGTGGTTGGAAAATTGTCGAGAAGTTTCGACCTAATGACCTTTGAAAGATTCCTTTGTGCCTGAATAAAAAAAACTATCACATTCAAGATGAATGTACTGCAGTGTCTATATCTCCCCATATATGTGTATCATTTATTTTTTAAATGAGGAAGGGTATGACCTGGCAGCCATGTTGAAAATAGATAAGGAATATACAAAAAAAAAGGCCTAAACGGATTGAAAAGCAACGTAAAAAAAACATCTCGATGTGGACAAAGCCTGAGATTCATGAAACAATTTAAACACATTTATTTTTCTCTTAATATTCACAGACCTGAAAAACACCGAAACATAAAAACCAAACCCATCTTAATGGTTGGATAACAATAGGGTTAGATGAATAAATACATTTTGTAATTTAACTGAAATTACCCTTTTAGATTTTGCTCTGAAATGTAATACTTTGACACATGACTTAAGGACAAACAAGTCCTTAAAGTTGCATGGTTGTATTTCAAAATGTTTCTACCCTGGTATTTTGGGTCATGCTGTGGGTGTTTCAACACGTAACCCGTAGATGGACTCTTTAAAACTAACCTCTAAATTGTTGTGTGTTTAGCGAAACCTGTTGACCCACCTAGTTCCTCTGCGGGGTCGGATCCATCTCCTCTCACAGCCAGCAGCAGATACTCTGAAAAACATTGTTTTCACTGAATTATTATTTTCAGTTCACAAAAAAAGACAGGAAGCGCAGTCAACACCACAGAATCGTCAATCAGATTACACAGAGATCAGTGTCAGCGCTCTGCACACTGCACTTCCTTTACACTCGCACACGGAGTGATGCTTCCGAGCACATGCTGTATTGTTACGGATTTCTTGCCAGTACAATATGTTCGGGGTTAGTTCAGAGTACATTTCAGACACAAAGGCCATTCAAATGTCTTCGCATAACCATTGACACACAAATGAAACAGACAGCAATAGAGTGGTGCAGGAATGAGTTAAAAAAACCAGGAATCAGTCAGAATTGTACTACTTCTGGTTCTCTTGTCTCGAAGTCAAAGGTTTTTTTGAGTGTGTTTTTTGCCTAAAATAATGTCTGTGGTGGACAAAAGCTTTTGGCGTTTTGTTCTACAACATAAAATTATCAGTAAGTTCCCCTCGCTTAAATATCTGAAGTTTCCATATGTCTTAAAAGCGGGGGCTTCTGACAAGTGTCTAAATGAGACTTACATTAGCTTCCTTTAGCTTAGCGGTGGTGACCTGAAGTCATGTGACCGTGCTGTATTTCCTTTATAGCCCAACATTAGCCTCCTTTAGCTTAGCGGTGGTGACGTGAAGTCATGTGACAGTGCTGTAGTTCCTTTATAGCCCAACATTAGCCTCCTTTAGCTTAGCGGTGGTGACGTGAAGTCATGTGACCGTGCTGTAGTTCATTTATAGCCCAACATTAGCCTCCTTTAGCTTAGCGGTGGTGACGTGAAGTCATGTGACAGTGCTGTAGTTCCTTTATAGCCCAACATTAGCCGCCTTTAGCTTAGCGGTGGTGACGTGAAGTCATGTGACCGTGCTGTAGTTCCTTTATAGCCTAACGTTAGCTTTTTACTTCAAAAATCCTAAAGTGGTGTCAATATGTGCAGATTATCCTGCTGAACAAAATGTGTGAGTATCATAGACCAAGGATCTTATTTTCTGCACTACTCTGAAATCCACTACTCTGAAATCTAATGCTAACTCCAGCACCACTGCACCACTCTAGTAAGTTGCCATTTATGCCAAGCTACCCTTGAGCCAGGCTACTCCTGTTCAGACCTCAAGAGACAGAGGAGTTTTACTTTGGGTGGTGAGGTCTGACTGTTACTGAAAGTAGGGCAGGGTGTTACTGAAACAGAGCATACACACTCAGCAAGAGGCTATCTTACATTTTAACAACCTCAGACGCATACCTCCGGCAGCTCTGGGAGCAGATCTGTTGTTATTGTACGTGAGACTATAAAAGAAACTAAATTAAATGCAGCTTCAGAAGTAATCAGCTCATCAATAACGAGGAGCTAAATAACTACAATCATTCATTCTTCTGCCAGCATAGTGTAGGGTTAGATTTCCTTGCAGGATTAGAAACATGCATTTACAAGTACATTGCTGAAGGTCATAAATAGGAGTTGAAAGTGTTGGCTGTGGCTGAGATTGAACCTGTGACCAGTCATGGGACAATCTATGTGTTTTGTATCAGTCTATGGTAATTTCAGCCTAGCAGAGTGTCGGGAGAGATAAAGTTTCCAGTGACCAGAGCACGACCTTTTACATAATGTGTCAAGTCCAGCAAGCAGAGCGAGGCAGTCTGACATCTCTCTGCCGCTCCAATGCACTACACAGGTCAAGATAGCAATACAAGTCCTGCACACAGACAATATAACAACTTTTACAGCACTAAGATATATCCAATTGTTACGCTTTGGTACAAATAACCTGCAGGGGTTATTGTGTGAGTGAGAGAGAAACTTCTTTTGGAGGGAACACAGGGATTTTAGCCTTTGCAGACCATTAACATGCAAAGTCAAAGTCAAAAGCTATTTGACTTTCCAGGCACCAGCTAGGGCTAGCTTTGGCTACCTCACTAGCTAGCTTGGTTTAGCTTTCAAGTTGGCTGTATTTTTTTGGCAGAGTTCAGTTCACTAGAAATACTAGCTTCATAACTTCAGTATAGTTACTTAAGTTGTTTTTTTTTAGCTCTGATATGTAGTTGTGTGTGCCGTTTGATTTCTATGAAGTGTATCAAGTGAAACAGATATAAAAATGGTCTTACAGATGGATTCATAGTGCAGTTTATGTATCCTTACGACCTTTCTGACATCTAACGGTCTTTACCTTCATCATTTTTAACAATTAAAAGGCTGAAATGTCACTTTTGAGATCCTGCTAATACAAAACATGGTGTACTTACCTCGTATTAGCCTAAGAAATCATATTTACCACAGCATACTTTTGTGAATTGTACTCACCGGTGACGAGGACAGCCCTGATGACAGCAGACCAACACCAACACATCTCTCCGGGGGTTTTGCGCAGTTTACTGACTTTTTGATGCACTGCTAGTCCTTTTATTCTACATAACGCTGAGCAATTTCCTGAACCTTGTGGGCTCCAAAGTTTTGCTGATGAAAAGATACTGAGCCTATCAGACCTTTCTGATACTACTGCTGTAACACATGGCCCCTCACATTTAAAGGGGTGCGTTTTAGGTCTGAATAAGTAAGAAAAACACTTCAAGAATTTAAGCACAATTTTAAATTTAAGTATTCTCTGATGTATTTTCAACCTGCACCTTCTGACCGACGAACAGCATTAAATGGTTTGAACTGATACTTGTTGACATAGAAAACTAGAAATAGGTTACTGGTGTTGTTGTGGTTTGGAAAGATTTGTAGGCCAGATGTTTCCACGGCAGACACGATGCTTCTCAGATTTATTACTCACAATAAAATCTCAAGGTCACGGTAGGCTCAATTTATAGTTCTTGTGATTGTGTGTCTGGCAGTAGGTTTCTGCCACCATGTTTAACATCTCCGTTTTCACGCGCTGATGTTGTATCTGAATTTGCAACGTGTCATTGCTCTGCTTTGATTGGTCCGGCACCTGCCATATCTGCCCTCATGGTATCAGTTATTGCATTGCTGTCATCACTCCCCTCACACTATACAAATAACAGCCGGCCCTGTGATGTCTTTTGCATTCGTAGACAGCAACTTAGTAATCAAGAACAATATTGTGAAGTCCTCATATTCTTTTTCAACCTATTGGATCATGATTATGTTATTTGATCTAATTGACACTTAACCATTGCACAAAGAAAGCCCTATTATTGCTGTTGGACATTATTTATTTTTTTTGGACTAAACCAAATACAACTCTCTAGCATTTCCTGAACATAAATCAGTTAACATGACCCAAAACTACTGTATCTCCCCAACCAAAGATCGCGCACTTGGCTTCATGTGATCTACGTTTGATAACTAATTCAAATTTTGTTTTACTTCATTCTCTAACGTGGACATTTTTGTCCGATCTCCCATTTTTAAAACCTTGATTTTCCTTTATATAAAGTTCATTTTGATAATTTTAACTTTGGAATGCTTTTACCTGTAACTGAGCCACAGCCTCCCTAGTTACAATGTTTATCTTTCGCCACATCTTCATATATTCTTCTGTTTATGATCTCCCTAAACTGCCCTCTAGAGTTAGCATACTGTGGTTTACTCGCCTGTCAGTCCTGAGGGCCAGTCTTTCTCAGCGGACATGAATGAGCATGATCAGGGCTGCCTGCCAGCTCCCTTTGGTTTCACAGCCAGCCAGAACACATGTGGGTGTCAGTCAAACAAAGACTGAATCCTGACCCCGGTGGTCTGGACTTCACTCTGGGGGGTCTGTGTGTTAATTCTGTGTACGTTCTGCTTTTAAAGTACACTTAAAGGTCACCTATTATGCAAAATCCACTTTTTCATGTCTCTTCTACATCAACATGTGTCCCCTCTGTGTGAAGAGATTCTGAAAGTTTCAGGAAAAAAGATTCCCTCTCTTTTTGTCCTGATCCATTTCTATAAAAACCTGTCTGAAAAAGAGCTGATCAGATTTTGGCCACTTTATGATGTCATAACGATGTTTTGTCTTGTGTAACCATTAGCCAATCACAAACCAAGGTAACCCCCCCCCCCCACCTTATCACCTGAATCTCCTCCTAGAGCACTATTGTGTTCTTTGTAACCAAATATCTCTCAGAGGGGCGTGGGGAGGGGCTCCTTATTTTCATCTAAAGTAGCAGACAGAGAATCAGCACTTTTGAAACAGGGCTGAAACCGAGGGGATTATGGGATGCTGCAATGATCTGTTTGGTGTTTCAGCCAATCAGAGACAGGTTCTGGATATATCTGAGACCTGGAATATATTGATGAAAAACAGTATAATAGGGGACCTTTAAATTGTTCTTTATTTGCAGGTCTATTATTATTATTAATTATAATGATATATCCCCTTCTACTCCTGAAGGACTCAGATGAGGGAACATGTGATGTTCTGGTGTTGTTTTTTTGTTTTGTTTCCTTCCCTTAACTGTCAGGTGGGAACTAAGTATTTTTTGTAAGTTTTTGTGTTTCTCTTATTTTCCTACGATACTGTAATGATTGGCTGTGAATAAGAAAATGTGAACGACAGACTATCTATTTCTATTTTGATTTTGAGAAGGCAGGTAATATAAGATTATTTTCTTCTCCCTGCTCATTTTCGGGTATGTTGTGTTTACAGAGACATAAATAATTGTTATACATTGAGTTTGTGCATACCATGAACGGAACAAATAAAATGAAATGACAGACAATGACAAATGTTTGTCAAATCTTTTATGAATGAGGTGGACTGTACTCATGTTGGCCTGTTCATGTTCTGTTCATTTTTTTGCATTCTGACAACTTAGCTAGTGAGCTATACACATTAGCCTGTTGAAAGCTTGCTAGCTAATTGTATATCATGACCTTATTCTCTGCTGTCCACATATATGCTCGGAGCCAAAAGTCTTCATCCTTAACTCTCATAACAGAATCTGTTAAGCTAGCAAGGAAATGCCTGTTTTGGTTTTTGTAGTCAGTTCTTACGTAGGTATAGCTAGCTGGTTAGCTTGCTAAGAAGACACAATATAATAAAAACAACAAACCGACCCTCCAATGGGACAAAGCATGAATTGTAAATGATTAACTTTTATCTTTGATTATTAGCTAACTGTGTAGCTGGCAAAAGAAATGAGGAAGGGGCAGGTCCATGTGAGGCCTTATTCTAGGCAAGACTCTTGTACAGACATTAAAAGGGAAATGCCCCCACAGTATCTGTGCTCACAACATGGTATTTGAACTCTGAACAGCAAGTAAGTCTATCTCCCCAAAATAAGGCAGGGACTTTTCCCCACAACATTATTTGCGAGTGAAATCATTGAGTGTTTATATCCAGTTCGAGTGAACCTTCTAACCTTATTCATACAGTAGCCTATGCATCAGTTTAAAGTAAACCTAGTTCGCCAATCTGAAGACATTTTTGCAGAAAAACTGTACATTACTGCTTGAAGCTAGTCAACTTACATGTGCAAGGTTAACATGTAACTGCTAAGCTGAAGTGTGTAAGGGGCAGTTGTCAGAGAGGCAGGCTGTTACCTTTTGAAATACAACATGACAGAAATAGACCAGTGTATATATGGCACCTTGATGGGGCACAGCTTCACTGTGGATGCAGAGGCCATGGAGTTGTTGTTGGGGCCAAAGAGGGCTCAACAGCTATTGTAATTCCAAGGTTTTAGATCTCATTTGCGGGCCACACTGCTTAATACAGGATGTGGGCTTTGCATATTGTGATGTCTCATGAGGTATAAAACCAAGTTTAACCATGCAGTAATCCACAAGGTCAACCTTCAATGACCTCATCCATTGACTTTCTCTGACTCACATGTGGTGTCAAATCAACAAAACGCTTCCCTCCATTTTGGCTTAATCTCACAGCAACAACAGCTGCTTTGGTACTAAAACTAGACTACCCAGTCATACACTTTCATGTCCACATCACGGTCTTGTAAACAGACCTTGGGCAACAAGTGTTAGCCCTGCCCATTCAGCTATAGTCAGGCGGCAGACATACGGATAATAATCTCCTCCTTAGGGACTGTCAGGCTAATGTGTGTGAGGCAATGGTCTATATCAGAATGCTGTTTCCCTGGGTGACAAGCTATATTATTAGCCAATGGTCAGTATACTCCAACCATCTGTATTGTCTCCAACAAGACCAACATTGTCTCATCCTCATTGATGTAATATTTTAAAGGTTCCTAAAAAAATGGTCCATGAGGGAGCCTATCAGCCTTTACTGCTTGGCTACAAAAATAACCAATGACAGTGTCCATTTCATCCGGCTGGCCTGCCTTGCCCTGCCACTCGACACCCACTGGTTATTCCAATGTGAGCTAGCTAGCTGTGTTGCTGCTCAGTTTGGCCACACCGACTTTGCGTCTATTTTGGTATCTTCTGAGCTGGCTATCAGGACCCCGGCCACTCCACTACATTTGAACATGGATCTGAGTGCTTGACTCACTTTGGTGAGTTTTTGTTTGTTTCTTCAACTTTAAGAGAAGGACTCTGTTAACCATTAATGACAAGCGGTAACAAGAGTTTACTTTCAGCAGGTGTTCCGACACTGGATTCTACTTTGGAGGATTTGCGTTTGATACCACAGCCTAGATTGGATGGTTACCATCAGCATGAAAGACTCATCACCAAGGTAAGGAAGCAGTGTAATAATAAAGCTATTCACAAAGACATGAATCATACTTCAGGCCAGCCTACAGAATATAAGTTATAAGAAGTTTCTTTTGACATTAGTGTCAAAAAGGACTTATAGCACAAAGACCACTCTAGATTTCATTGCTATAAAATCAATACCACACTATTTAAACGTCTATGAGGAGGATTTATGACCATATTCCAATGCTCACGCCTATATACAGTACAGTTATCTGGGCTCCTCATTCCTCGGGTATAAATATACGAGCAGATGCTGGGAAAGTACCGCGGTTACTAACTGATATCTGGTTATGAGAGCTGGTAGACTTTTGGCAAACAAAGTCTCCTGGAAAGCCAAAACATTCTGCGAGTCAGGCTTAAGATACAGTAACGCCTCTTACTTCTAGCAATTTTACCTGATTTGATAGTTTGATAACAATATTAATAATACAAATAATAATAATACTTTGTCTTATGGCTGTTGTAAACATACCTTCTTGCACTTCCTTTTACCCTTGACAGTGAACAAGAAGTTTCGGTGTACAGATACAAATACACAATTTTCTTTGAACGTCCGTGTTTATATTTGTCTCAACATCATCTGCTTATAAGGAGAGTCATGTTTATGCCGATTGTTGAACAGTTGAGTTATATGCCAGTAGCAATGCTCCCAGGTCAGGGCACATCAATGGGTTAATGAGCTATTCTAAGACCTCACCCAGATAGCTAAAGTAAGCTACAGTAGAGCAGCTGCTGTGTGACTGATGTGCTGATTTACGTTTCCTGCTCTCTGTGGTGTCAACCTGTAGACATGAATATTGTCCTGGAGCTCAACATGACCTGTCTATTTATCAGCCAATTAAACATGAAACAGATATGATTGCATTTGCAAAGGATATGTTCAATGACAATGTTGAATACATGGACTGTTCTCATATCATACTGTGTTACCCACAGTATGATTAGTGCTCACAGCTTTAGGAAACATACAGGGCTTGAAATAGCAAAGCGCATGGCTTGAAGTGTTTGTCTGCTGCCTGCATAGTGACAGCACGGGCAACGAAGACACATGTCGGGTATATAAAGGTCATCACAGAGTTCAAAAACGTTCATAAAGATCATTCATTATATCAGGAATTCTCGAAATGCCCAAATTCTAGATTGATAACTGTTTACAATGCGTGAGTTAAATGTTTGCAACTGACACTGATTTCACTTTCTCTCGTTTTAGAAAGTTTACATATCCCACCACTCCCCCAATGTTATCCTGAGCTGGACGAAAACCAAAGGATCTACAGAGCTGCAGGAGCTGTAGGGGATGCAGGACAGGTGATGAATGAGACAGAACGAAGGTTGTTGGCATCATGACCTGTGTGGATAAGCGACACGTGAGCCATCGGACGGGGAGCATGCTCCACCATCGCTTCCCAAATGGCTTCACCGACTTGTTCATGGACGAGACCGATCGAGAGGTCAGCACTCTCACTGATCGGGCCTTTCGAAGTCTCTGCGTTGGAGATGACGCGGTTTACAATGACGAGTTATTGTATGGATTCTCACCTTTCAGCTGCCACAAACCTTTGGTGGGGGATCCTCATAAAAAGAGTCATCACAAGGAACCTACAAAGCAAGAGCAAAACAAAACTGCCCAGCCATGGAAACAGCAGCAACAGAAGAACATATCCAACATGTCGTCTTTCCTCAAGGCATTAAGTGCAACAGAGGGAAGCTGTGATGGGATGTTGATCAAAAATGGAGGTTTGACGGACACTAAGGGGGAATCATGGGATAAGTCTGCACTTCGCAGCATACAGAGAGAGTTATCGGATTTCTCCACGGATTATCACACCAATTTTCCAGATGGACATAACAAGACGCATCAGTCTGGAGATGGATCATCTAACAAAACAGGCAAGGATGCTAGCCTGTACTCAAAGAGCAAAAATGGGAAGTCTACTGTCAAAGTAAGGAAACTTAACATCAAAAACTTTTTCCTCCACAGCGAGTTTAGCCCTTTTCAAGCTTGGAGGGATTTTAACCAGTTCCCTTTTGGCCAAGAGGACACTTCTATTCTCCCCACAGACGATATCCCAAAATGGTGCGACCTGTCTTTTTACAAGGAGCTGACAGAGGCCCACAGAAAAGAGACTCTGCATGAAGAGGAGGTGCAGTCATGCCAAAAAGCAGCCCCGGACCCCCCTCCTCCCACTGCTCCTAAACCCATCCCTCCCCCTCCTCCTCCAAAAGTCCTGCCAAAGCCAACAGCCACTCCTGCTGGGAAGAGGTGCTCATCAGAAGGAGGGGAGGGATGTACTGCCCCCTGGAGGCGCAACAGATCCAGGGCAACGAGTGTGATTCCAGGCAACCAGCTTGGGCCACCCATCCAGGAAAACAGCTTAAAAACATTGGAGGAAAGTCTTTGGTTGGCAAAGAAAGAAGCTAGATCTGTGGAGGTGAAAGCAATTGAGGAAGTCAGCTCTTTGGCATCTACTCCGTTCAGCATCTGCCAGCTGATGACTCCCCTTATTCCCTCCAGACAAGCTACAGAAACATCAGAAATCCTGCAAATGGTCCTCTCGCCATCTGCACTAGACCTCCCACTAAGACCGCACTCTGAGGCCAAAATGACCCCTGAACCTGCAGTCAAACGGGACAGCTACAAATCACTCGCCTCTAGCATCCTCTTCAACCTCAAAGACAACAGGAAAAGGGTGAAAAGCCGTTACAGCCCTCCTAAATTCAAAACATTAGAAGTGCCTGAGAGTGGCACCCAATCCCCACGCTCTGATAATCTGAAATATCCACAAGCTGGCTCTGAGGGTTACGCGTCAGGATTAAGCACTCCTGCCATTTTCAAAGATGGACTGACAGTCTGCACTCCCGTTTTGGAATCTAACAGCACCCCAATAGTTGGTCATACTAGCAAGATACAGATGGACCTCTTTCAGACGATTATTTGTTAGCAAATCTACTGCAGAACAAAAAGGATGCATCAGGTGGTCTTGGTGAGGATAACCCAATATCCCCCTTTATACAATCAAAAAGGAGTCCCAAAGCTAAAAAGCAAAACTATCCGTCCCTGAATTTGTACAAGAAAGCCAACCCTATTGACAGTGATGTGAAATATCTTGTAGTCCCTCCGAGCCCTGGTGCTCCACTTCACATAGACAAACCAAGTGAAACAAATCACCTTTCACCACTCGCGCTAAACGAAGGGCTCTCTCCAAAAGCACTGCCAACAAACACAGGGCTTTCACCAAATACTTTAAATGTCAACAAAGATCGTTCACCTAAAATTTCCCCTCTTGCACTTGAGAAAGAGGGGTTGTCATCAAATGCATCCGTAGGGAAAAGAACACCTAATGTACCAGAAAAAGCTAAACGACCTGCAAAAGACATCAAAGAAAGCTCTAAAGAAAAGGTTTCTAGTAGCCAACTCAGTACAAAGGATGTGATCAGAGCAGCAAGGGAAGCAATTCATGCAGCCAAAAATAAAGCTCTATCTTCAGCTCAGTCAGATAGCATCAATAAGCCTGTTTCAGATATAGAAGAACTGAGGGAGAGAGACATGGATAGGAGGTCCTATTCTAAAGAACTGTTCAGCCGCAATAGAGAGAGTTCAGTACCAGAAAACAACAATGTTTTCTCTCAAAGTAGAAATGAAACAACACCGGAAGACATAAAAGGTTTTGTCAAAAAAGAGCCCCCGCCAGTTCCAAAGAGAAACTTTGCTATATCTGATATCCAACTCTCCCTTGACAACCAGCTAACATATAACGTTGACAGGCTCACTAATGGCGATTCAGGTGATGCAAAATTAGATTTAGCTTTGAATGAAAAGGAAACAACCGAGAAACAGCGTAAACCCAAACATGTATTCTCAGCTAGACAAAACAACTACATAAAAAATCAAAGATATGCAGTGACTGATGAAGAACAAGGAGGGGAGTTTGAGGAAAGTAATCTGAAAGTGAACAATGGGAGGGAAGTGGAGGAGGAAGCCATTTCACCCAGAGAAATGAGGGACAGTGAGCATATTATTAGTGATTTGCATGCTTTGAAAGAGCTGCGGAAAGTAAGGCTTGGCGATCGAGTTCTGGAGAACGCAAAGAAGAAATTAAGTGCCTTAAAATTAGATGAGGAGACGAAAACTAAGAATGATTTGATTTCAAGAGAGCTAAGAAATATTAAGAAGGGTATGCTGTCTATGAGAGGTAACACGATGTCTAAGAGAGACATCTTTTTACAGAAAGAAAAGGATCAGAGCAAGGAAGAAACTTTCACAAAGATTGACAATAACGTCAAAGTAAACAAAGTACTTATAAATGACAATTATGACAGAGCAAAAATGGCACTCGAAGAGATTATTTCAGACAGGCAGAAGAGAAAATATAGACCCACAGAACAAGATGCAAATCCAAAGTTTGATGAGGACGCTGATGAAAGTTATGTAACAAGGGCAGAGCTACGTAAAAAAGCAATGAACGAATCTACGACAGAGGTGACAGAAAAACAAAATGGCAGCACTGTTGCACTAAAAGAGAGGTTAGGTGATCTCAGAGACCATAATAACATGAGACAGATCCTTTCACAAACAGAACCAGGACTCGGTGAGAGTCACAGATCAGGTGGTAGGTTTGCTCTACCTGGCATCGAAACAATTGAAGACCCTAGCTTTGAATCAGAAGAGGTGAATTTGAGAGACATTTCGAGACAGATATCTGAAGAGAGTGGAGATAGTCTGATGAGCAACAATGAAGGCAAAAAGACAGATGCTCCCCCTGTTCCTCCTAGAATCAAAAAGGGAGGGAGTAGAGGAGGAAGTGTTACAAAGGACACGGATAGTTTGAAAGATGTGGACATCTTAGACAAAGATTTAAAGTATGAATATGAAGAGGCACAATTGAATGAGCTGAGGAGTACAGGCTCGGTAAAACAAGAAGTAGACTGTGACTTATTCAAAAGAGATCCTGTTCAAAGTGAAACTAGTCCTGTTGAAGAGAGTAGAGTCAAAGAAATTGAGGCAATAAACTTGCAAGTAGATATGAGTCCAACAAGGGACGCCACATTTGAAAACAGAAATGCCAGGGCACAGGAAAAACAAAAAGTTAAGCGAAAGCTCCTTTAAGACCAGATCATTTAAACACACCAGATGACAACGTCACTAATAAGTTAGTGGCAGAAGAACCTGAAAAAACAAATAGAGCTAGCGAGGAAACAAATGGGCATGCAGAGGCTATTGGAGACATTCCCAGGGATATAATATCACCCTTACTACTTGTAAATGGTGTTAGCATCAATCAGAGCCCACCTGATCAAGGCAGCTTGTCTTCAAAGTCATCTTACTTCTCTGTGGAGAGTGCACTGCACAGAAATACTGAGACAGAGTCAAATGTCTACCACTCTCTGGAGAACTTGATTGGAGAGGAGGATGAGGTTGATGAAGACACTCGGAACATTTCACGAAACACAAAAGAAGATTCGGATAGGATGGAATATTATTCTTTGAGTGATCATGAAAACGAGCCGGAGCTTGTAAAACCACCAACACAATCTCCTCAAAAAGAGACAGAAGTACTGTTCGCCGACAGCAAGGAAAGAGACACTACTACAGAAACCTTGGATCATGATGAAAATAATCAGACCCCAATGTCACCTTCCAATATTATCTCACCAACGTTGGGGATCCCTGCCCTATTTAAGGTCAAAGACAACACTTTCACCAATAAGATGAGGTCAAAGACAGTTCAACCATGGTCACCAAGAGGGAGTCTGAGTGGTTCAGAGAAGGGAGAGGAGGTACATCAAGTAAACGAAAATCTAGACCTTCTTCTGGCTAAGGAACCTGACACCAGGGGCTGCACACCAATACCAGATGAAATCTTCAAACCGGAAGAAATTCAATTACAGATTTCATCTCCCCTGCCGCTTTCTTCGTCAGATCTACAAAGCGAAAGCCCACAGAAACCACAGGTTGGAGGGTTCCTCACTGTCCCACTGGAGGAGGACAGATTGTCTGGGGTAAGTCCGTTATCTGAAGGCGTGGAGAGTTCTCAACCAGCGCAGCAGACACCGCTGATGAGATGGGAATGAGCGCTGTGGTGTCGAAGCTTCCCAGCGAGCGGTCTGGGTCCACCTGCAGTGGAAGTGAAAGCCAAACAGGGTTGCCTAAACCACCAGTTGTCTTACCCAAATCTGAAAAGGCTGTTCTCAAAGCCATTAAGATCACAACTAGAAGAATGAAGAAGGAGGAGGCACAGAAGACCTCCCACAAGCCGTCTCAAAGCAGCAGCAAACACAGAGCGGAGAGACACAAGAGCGACAAATCTGAGCACAAAAGCAGTAGAAGTAGCAAGAGCAGTGAGAGAAACCACAGAGAAAAGACTGAAGACGGTCATCGTCACAATGAAAGTAACCCCGGCAAACACAGTCAAGATCAGAGTGAGCAACCACCCCGTGATAGAAGAGACGACAGAAGTGAAAACCGCCATCAAAATCAAACAGACGTGCGCCAAAAGACTCGGAGACAGAGCCATGATGCTGTGGAAAGCAGTCGCCAGAACAATGAAGCACTTCCCAACGTGGAAACAGAAAGGCCAGGTCGCAGCAGCAATAAGCACATTCGAGATAAACCAGAGCAAAGACACTACAGTAGTGATAGGGTCATCAGTAACGTACCTGTGTACAAAACTCAGCAAAGCGATAGACCCACGTCGGACAGGCCATTCAACCGATCACAAAGCATTGACAGGTACTTAGGGGGAAAAGTGGAGCGCAGGCTTAGCAACGATACGTCTATGAACGAGAAGCTTGATACGAGGACCCAACGCATCGAAAAATCCATCATGGACGAGCTTCAGCAGAGAGGGAGAGCCAAAGAAAAGCCGAGCAGAGATAACCCAACCAGGAGGAGTCACAGTATTGATGTGTACCCCAACCCTAACCCCAACCCTAACCCTAACCCCAACCCCAACCCTAACCCTAACCCCAACCCCAACCCCAACCCTAACCCCAACCCCAACCCCAATCCCTCAAATCTCTCCGTCAGTCGAGCTACAGCAGCCACACCAGCCAGCTTTCTCGGCCATCTAGCATCGAACACGCCATTGTTACACAATCCTTCCCCATGACCCAACGTAAGCTCCTCCAGGACCCAGAATCCGGGCAGTACTTCTTTGTAGACATGCCGGTACAAGTCAAGACAAAAACCTTCTTTGATCCAGAAACAGGAAGCTATGTGCAGCTTCCAGTGCAGCCACTAGAGGGCGCTGTTCCTCAGGCATCCACCTTGGAGGTTTTGACCCAGCCTATGGTCGTTTACCACAGCTTCGTACCGGTGCCACTGTCTCCAATGAATCATGCATCTACCATCCAAGCCTCTCACATGGAGCCAAGGATGAGGCAAATGCACTGTAATGAGGGACATCAATATTTAGAGCCTGTTTATGGTCAACCCGACCACATGTTAGGAGAGTTTCTAGGCACAGAGGAGCTTGACTGTCCGAGCTGATAGGCCATGAGATATGAAAGGAAAAATCCACCCTCCGCTTATGCTCTTTTGCCAATCATTTTTGAACAGTTAAAGGGTGGATTTCCTCCTTGAGGTTAAGTTTCTGATCCTTGCATTTCTTTTCTTGCCTTGAATTACACGAGACAAAGAAGCTGTGCAGGCCCCGGTTGGTTTGTGAGGATTTTGACTTGATTGTGAACTGACAGAATTGTAAATTATTGATAGTTGTTGTCGTATGCTGTTGTTTGAATGCGAGTTTAAGGATAATGTGCAATTTTTGACAAACATACGGGACATGGGTGATCCATGTACATAATGTATTAAAGTGTAAACAGAGATGGAAAGCTTTTATGTAAATGTGGAATATTTATTTTAATTGCTACAGTGTTTTTTGGGGTCTCCACCTCTTTTCGGGTATTTTTTTTATTACCTGCCTTGAGATTTCCTTTTTCACCAGACAGTTTGCAGTCACTTAAGTTATCATTAGAGATACTTGAAACAAACAGAACTGGCTCAACAAATGAATTTAACTGATCATGTCAACACGACTAAACACTCAAATCATTTTGCATGCTAAAGTTGAAATTGCAGTTACAGTTGTGTTTGATACAAAACTATTTTTTTTGTTTATATTGCCTAAAAGCTTGAACTGGCATTTGTGCAATCTTTAATATGCAGAAGACATGACGGAGAATTGGGATTTGCACGTTTGTTGCATTGGCATTTTTCTAAACTAGAATAAAGCAGGGCTGTATTGTGTCTGTGATCCATTCCAATAAAAAACAACTGTTGTTACAGAGTTTTATTCTCATGTTGTCTTTCATTTCACTGTTATCTTCATCTGACGTCTTTTAAATATAATTAATTGGAGTTGGTGTTATTGGTGTTTTAATTAGAGTAAAATTAAAGTAGAGGTCATTATTATTTTATAATTATCTTGGCGGGCTATTGAACCCACATGTTTGCAAACCATTGGGTATTTTCATTTTTAATTAATAAGATAATGCAAATTAATTGAGTGGACAATTCGGAACAGGTTTAATGTGGTTCTATAATTTCCCTGGCCTTATCTGTTGTGTATTTTGAGATTGTTTTTCTAAATATAATCACAACCTGATCCAGATTCTGTAAATGTACAGTAACGGAGTGATTTGAGATCTACAACCAGACCTCTATTTCGCCATCTGCTGGTCAGTAACTGCAGTAAATAGATAAGAAAGAGAATATGGGCCTGTCCAAATACCAACACAAATACAATTTTAGAGAAAAAAAGGTTTAAAAAAAAGCCAGATTCTTATCCACACTCCAGCTATCCTTTCAGCTCGAGTTTTTATTGTAAATGTTATTAAAACTGAACACCAATTAATGTTTCTAACCTATGTTTCAAATTGTTTCGCTCGCCTGTGCATTGGGTATTCATTCGGACTATTTACATTTCTGTTCATTTCATGCTATTTAAATGTTGCCTTACGACATCTTTTTGGCTTGCAGCGTCACAACTTGACAACGTGATCAAATGCAATTAACCGATCCATACCCTTGTTTAGGTTAAGGACGTCTAAACAGCAACAACTATTGCTCAGATGTAACCAAATCCAAGTAATGACATCCGAGCAAACTAAAAAGATTAGTCCAAGAGAAGATTATGTGATTAGGTGATTTATAAACCCCTTAAGAGACTTTAAGGTGCATGGGAACCCGAGTAAATGATGTTAGTTAAGTACTTTCAATATATAATCCATTACTAAGAGCAAAAGATCATCTCAAGTATGGATAGTTAAAACAATATATTTTCATTCCAAATCTATTTGGTATACTCCACGTGGTTTTGGAATCCCAGGACTAAACTAAACTGGATCGCCGATTAAAATCTGAGGAATAATCATTTTATTTCTCAACATAATACAATATCTACACATATGCACGAAAAAATACAGTGTTTTACTCAAAGCGTGGTCTCATTGTCTCAGTGTGAAGGAGTCAGTGTGTCAGTGACAGCCGCAGCTCGCCACCATGTCGTCGTACTGCTTCAAAACCACGTTTCCTCGTCGTCGAAGTACAACAGGCTGATGGACTGCAGTTTGTCGGGCACACAGCAGGGGGCCTCCACCTCGTCGCTGGACAGTTTGAGGGCGTGCATGATGGAGCGCACCGTGGCGTGGTTGGTGGCTTTGAGGCTCCCCCCCAGTGGGAAGGGGCAGGAACCTTTGCAGTGGTAGGCGTTGTATCCGCGGGGAGAGATGATCCAGCCGGACCAGCCGATCTCCTCGAAGTCAACGAAGAGAGGAACTCGCTGGCAGTACTGGGAGCGGGAGTGGGGGGGGGAACCTGGAGACGCTCGCCGCCTCCTGCTGTGAGGGTCCTGGAGCTCAGGGGCCGCAGGGTGAGGCTGACCTGTAGAGAGAGGAGGGGTTATATGGGTTAAATACCCCTGATATACATTTTTATTTTAAAACAGAGCAACTGTCACATAACTAGTTTGAATGTTTGAATGTATTTAATTATTATAATTAAAATACATTTTTTTATATTTGTATACTGTACATACAAACATTTCCCAATTTGGGATCAATAAAGTACTTCTTATCGTATATTTTTACCTGGAGACGCTCGCCGCCTCCTGCTGTGATGATCGTTTAACTCAGGGGCCGCAGGGTGAGGCTGACCTGTAGAGAGAGGAGGGGGCATATCGGGTTAGAAGAGCAATATTTATATAAAGGATTACATTTTTGGCATTTTAGATATTCATAGATGAGCATTTCATTGAATTTTTTCTATATGTATTTCATTTTAAAACAGAGCAACTGTCACAAAAATGAATTAGAATGTTTGAATGTCTTGTCTTTTATTTGGACCCCAAAAAATGTTATTTATATTTGTTTTAATATTTGTATATATACAAACATTTCCCAAATTGGGATCAATAAAGTACTTCTTATCTTAGATTTTGTAAATCATTAATAATGATATTTTTGAGTTCCATATGTTATGACTATGCTACTGAACGGCTTATTAAATATCATCTTGTGTCACACACACTCTTTCTTACCCAGGAACGACTGGTTTGACGCTCCTGTCCTCCCGTCGTCGGAGAAGAGGACGAGGTAGGCGTTGGTGTCCGTCAGCTCTCCGCTTCTCTTGGATGTTGGAGACCTCGCTGACTCCATCCAGCTCCAGAGGGCAGCGTGGTCACCACCAGGATTCCGTTATTCTCCTGGCTGTTGCGGATCCATTTTGACACCTGACATTCAGACACAATGGACGGGTTACACACAAAAATACTTCATAAAGATCTTATTATAGTTCATTATTTAGTGTGTATCTCAATGCTTTCACATTGGTCTTAATACAGCTAGGCATACATTCAAGGAAATCACTGGAAGATGTAATGTGGATATCTCTTTGTATAACTATATAGATAAATAAATGCATACATTTAAAGAATAACTACTCTAGCTCAGAGTATGTGAAAAAATATTTGGGGGAAATTCCCTTACCCAGTGATATGTATTATAAAAGTACGTACACCACAGGTGAATAGGGGTACAAAATTAAAACTGATAGATATCATCATTTCTGCATTTCACGTCTAAAGATGCAAATGAGAATCTTTTGGTGAATTAAGGAGAAATTTGCAGTCAAATATACAAAATTATACTTTAAAAAAACACTTAAATGTTTCTATTGGATGCTTTCTTTACACTTGTGTGACAGAAGATATGTTTTGGAAACAAAATAACTCTCAAACATGATCAAGTGCCTGACAACATTTGTTTTGCCAGCACGGCTTACCGTTTGAGTGACATTGAAGACTTCCCATCCCTGCGTGTGCAGAGGCACCAGTCTGGAGGTGATGAGGTTTCCTCTCCATGGCTTCACTCGGCTGTCCAGAACCTCGTACAGATCCACCTGAGAGTCACAACATGGAGCTGTTAGTTCACTAAACTGTCACCTTTAAAAGCTATTATTTATCAGAAATTCCACACGTCACCTAATCTACAAATACCTGCAGACACTAAAGCAAGATGATGCTTCCTTGTGTATAGTGGTTACCTGCCAACATACTTTTCAGAATACTAATATATATGTCACATGACTTTCTGGTGATGTTTCCTTACTTCAAAATGAAATATTTACATTAAAACACATAACATAATGTCACCAAAACAACATTTACCTTGTAGAAATGAGGCCCAAATGACTTTCCGAGGTAAAACTTCTGTTTCTTCTGAACCAACGAAACTCTGCTTTGATCATTCTCTCCTCTCTGCCCACAGAGGACAGATTGAAGAAGTGAAACCTCTCTCCAGAATTACCTGCAGGCGAAAAAATATCAAACACAGCTTGAGTAAAACATTTAAATACTGTTCTGATAAGAAATGTAGCAAAGTCCTTAATTTTAGCTGTTTAAATTCGACATTTGTCATGCGTAAATGTGCGTAAAAGCACATATGGATCACAATTACGCACCGTTTATGCTGTTGTTACACGACTTAACTTATTTTTCAAATACGCTGAAGAACCAGGCACGCATGTCAGTTTGACTCACCTTTATCTTCAAAACTCCGCACTATATTTCCTTCCAGAATCTCCTTCTGGCTCTTGGGTCTCCCCTCGGAAACCGTCACCGCGTTAAAAAGATCCAACATGAACTGAGGCGCCTTTTGTTCGGAGCCAAGGCCGGTCCTCGCGGTAAATCCTTCAAATGTAACACCCCGTCCAGCTTTTTGCTCCCTGTTTCCGTAGTATCTACCCCGTTCTCCCTGTGCTCCCTCCCCGGTGCCGTCCCCGTGTCCAGAGGGAGCGCGAGGAGGGTGACACACCTCATCCGGAGCGCGAGGAGCACCCAGAGGCGCAGAGCTCCTACTGTCATTGTCAGAGAAAGTGAAGTGAGGTCTGCGGGACTCCGGGTGATAACAGCCACCCCGATGCCTTTGATGACCCCCCCCCCCCCCCGCCTGTATTCAGCTTTAACCGGGACATGATTGGTGATTGACGATGGAGCGAGGACAAGACAAAGGAAAGGTGAAAATCACCCGAGTCAGCCCATACAGATAAATAAACAATAAATAAAGGACTAATTCCTCTTTATTTGTATTTCTGTATTTCACCCAACTTATAATAATTAATAAAAAACCTTTATCTGTTTATCAATTGTAATATACAGGATACACATATTTGACAGCTTGGCACACAACATAACAAATGTATGTCAATGCACTTTTGGGTAAATCAGCCTTATTTTTTTAGCACATTTAGTTGCAAAAACACTAAATGTGCTTATATTTAAAAGTATAAAGCACAGAAAGAACGAGGAATAAGAATTACAGCATAAATAATGTGCAAAACAAGCAAGAAAGGTTAGATAAATATGTAATATCGGTAATTATACACGTTTAAATATATCTTCCTAATATGAAATATGAAGGACTTTAATACAGAGAAACCGGTGTTTGGCACTGCTGCATTACAGTTGTTTCATATAACGGGGACAGACCAAATAAAGTTGTCCCGTTTTGATGTTTTGTCATCATGTGTTTCTGCCTGTTATCAGCACGAGGCCAGTCGCGAGAGAGCAAACGAAGAGCAGAGCTGTGACGCAGATGCAGCGCGTTACTCTGCTTGTTAATGCGCACATTTACCACAAAACTACCACTTACCCCCCCAAGCCCCCACCCCCTCCATTACTGTTTGTCAAGTGACTCAGAGTTAACACGCAGATCAGTGTTTATTCCTCCGTTAAAGATGATCTCCAATCAATCAGCTGGAACAAAAGGGATCAGATTCCCAAGATGATCACACTGATGCTGATCAACACTAACACTATTGTTGATCAAATTACACAGGAATGATGATCCCCTCATTTAGGGGCCATTACTCACGTTCAGGAGATACACTCTGCAAACAGCAAGATACCAGCAGCAGCAGATGATGATTGGATTTGCTTTAAAAACTGTATTTTTATCTGCATTTCACTTGTTTCAAGTCCTTTTTTATGTCAACACTTTGCCTTTGTTATCATGGGAACAAATATGTACTGATATGTGATGTTATCTGCATTACATCTGTCTTTTTATGTTAAAATATGAACCTTTCAACTTTGTTATCAGTGGGAAAATAACTACCGATATATGTGATTAAATGCGAATGACAAACAAGAGGATATGGACTGTAACAGGAGGGGAAACAGTGTGTGTGTGGGGGTGTAACTATCAAACTAAGAGAGGAGATGCTAACAAAGACATTCAAGCTGTAGCACATTTTAATGGTTTACTATAAAATAAAACTACATTTTGGCTGTGTGTAGTTTTGTACAATTTGTACAAACTAGTGCCTTCTCTTAGCGTCTACTACCGCTTTTACTACTGCTTTTATTTCTTTTACTGCATTGAGAGAAGCCCACAAAATGTTGTTGAACCCATTATGATGACAGTAAAGATACCCCTTCTTCTTCTTCCAGTGATGTATGGGATTTTACACGTGTGCCGTCTGTGTGTTTTTTGTATGACGTGCGACATGTGAACGTATGTGAGCTGTGTGTGTGTGTGTGTGTGTGTGTGTGTGTGGGGTGTCCTCAAATGTTTACCCTGCCCATGTGCTGATGCAGATAGACTTAAAGGGAAGCCCTCTGACGTAGATCCAGGGCTTCTCAGCAGCTCAGGGCTGTGGCTGAGTATACAGATGTGTGGTAACCTCTGATGATGGAGCTGGAGACAAGGTTTTGTTAAATATTTAAAATAATATACAGCAGCTTGTACAAATACGTGGAACTAAAGAAGCTAAATATCTTTGTATCAGTCTTTTTATTTATTATATTTTATTATTTATATACAGATATATTTGTATTTATTTATCTAGGTTACATTTGATTATATTTGAATGTATTAAAGATGTTATAGAAACATTTTTATTTGATTTTATTTATTGCACATTATAACTTAAACTTATTTAAAACATTTTTTTACTTTTATTCTTAATGTTTTCTATTGTTTTTATTGAAGGCATTGTGTGTGTATGAGTTCCTGTTTGTAAGGCTTAGTATGTTGTTTACTTTCCTCACTTTTATACGTGGCTATAATACACTTTGACTTGCCTTCAGGGAGGACAGCCATCAACAATCAATAACTTTATTTGTAATTGTACTGTGAATATCAATATGTCTTCTCTGAAAACCTTAGATATGAACATTTCCCCTTATGTTACTGTATAAGCAGAACTGTGTCAGTGCTTTATTAGACTACACTAATGTATGGATGTCTTCTGCTTTCATCTTTTTCTCAGGTTGCTCCTGTATGCATGCAGTACTCTGAACTGAACACCAGATGGAGCTGTTGGACTATGTTTGGTAAAAACAATCTGAGCTGGAACCATCTACATCAGGGGTGTCAAACTCAATTTCATCTCGGGCTACATTAGCTTCATGGTTGCACTCAAAGGGCCGGTTTTTTTACTATATAAAAATACATATATAAATATTTAATATATATCAAATAATGTATTATATATATATTATATTATTGCCTCTGCATTGGATTATTATCAGATAGGGTAATAACTTCATAATTAACTACCTGTGAAAGCAGAAGCCTAGGGCAAATAATTGCAAGTCTCTTCAGTGAGAATGTCACAAAATGATTTCAAAAGAAAAGCCACATTCTGGAGGAAAAAGTCCAAATCAAAAAAATAAACAAGTGACATTTTCAAAAAAAAGTCAGATTCTGAGAAAATAGGAATATTTTGAAGAAAGAAATTCTGAGAAAAAAGTCAAATTCTGAGAAAAAAGTCAAATTCTGAGAAAAAAGTCAAATTCTGAGAAAAAAGTCCAATTTGAGATGCATTGTGGGACATGTAGTTTATGGGCAACGTGCTTCTGTAAATCGGCATGTAACCGAATAATAAACATATTATATTCTTTCCAAGCTGTTGTGGGGCCACAGAACATGAAGTCACGGGCCGGATTTGGCCCCCGGGCCTTGAGTTTGAGACCCCTGCTCTACATACAGTATCTGATGATTAATAGATAACTATGATCATATTTAGGTAAGTGGTTTTAAATGCCATGTCATATTTAAGTGTAAGCCTCTCATAACTTTTAAATAAAATGAACCTTATCATTTTGTCCATAAGCAAACCTTATGATATGACATCCTGAGCAGAGTTCGGATTAACTGATACATACATGTTGCTTGTATTGCCTTTTTCTTTAATGATGCTATATGATGTCTAAACTAAAGTATATAGCATAAAAGTAAATTGAACATCCTGAATGTGGATTATAATATGACATATGAAAAATAACATGTAGAAAGAATATGTACCGCCATACATACAATGACATTTGTAAAGACGACGTCCTCCAATCCTTAAAATACAGGGAAAAACACATTCTTAATTCATGATAAATTGAATGTACTATTAAGAGATATAGTAAACATTTTTAAAGGTGCTTGCTAACTTTCCAAGAAGTGCATAAAAGTGTCCAATATTTCCTTGACACATCTTTGATTTCCCTCTGAAGACACATGTTAATTATCACGATTTCTTTTTTGTATTTGTGGCATTGATGGACATTTGTCCTCCAGATCTTTTAGTCCAGTCTTCTCTTCATTTTCTACATCTCATTTTAGTCATTTGCAGTATTTTCCAGCAGAGTTTGGATGAACTCATAAATACGTTTACGCTAAACAGCAGACGCCAATAGTTTTTTTTTAAAGTGAGGCTATATGATGTCTCAAGCACATAATTTAAAGGAAATTAAGAATCCTGAATGTGGATTAATATATTTTTTTATGTATTGTACATTTTTTTTAAAATGTTGGTTTTTTTTTGTTTTTGAAGATCTAGAAAGAGCCGTCATACATACAATGACATTTGTAAAGATGGTCTCCTCCGACCCTTAGATAGTGAAGGAAAAACACATTTTACATCATAGATTAAATGTAATATTAATAGATATAGCACATTTGTATTAAAGGTGCTTGCAAACTTTCCAAGAATTGCATAAAAGTGTCCAATATTTCCTTGAAACATCTTTCATTTCCCTCTGAAGACACATGTTAATTTCTCAGGATACCTTTTCTATTCATGGCATAGATGGATATTTGTCCTCCAGATCTTTTAGTCCAGTCTTCTCTACATATTTCTACATCTCATTTGAGTCATTGGCAGTATTTCCTTAGAGTTTCTTCACAGCATGTTGCATGTGTTTCTGTATCGGTGCATTAGCTGTTGTCGACCCTCTCACCCGCGGCCGCCTGGCTCCACATCTGAAGAGTGTGCCCATGTGTTAATGACTTCACCTTGTGTTAAAAACACCTCGACTGAGGCAATTAGAGACACATGGAAGGCATTTGCTACAAGTGCTGGCCACTGCTGCTGCTGCTCTGTTTGAATGAATAATGAAGAGGAATACAATCGCAGCAAAAGTGGAAACACATGACGAGGGTGTCGAAAGTCAGCCCGAAGCAGCGTGAGTTTTTAGAAATGCATCTCTATTGGCTCTGACCACAAACAAGCAGGGTCAGCAGGGCTCTAAGAGTTGGTGTCGAGGTTACCGGAGCTCTTAGAGGACTGGAGGAAAGTCTGCATTGCAAGGAAATAGTGTATTTTACCTGTAGTTTAGCATAACAACTGGAAACATGCAATCATAGAGGAGGCACACTGAGATGGGGATGCTGCCAATACTCTCTTTTTAACTCAAGACATAAGAGTGACAACGTGTATTATTTATTCAATTTTGCCATTACTTATTACGTCTGCTCAAATATATCGGGCTATGGAGGCAGAATGCACTTGTTACTGAAAGGCAGCAAGTGGGAATGCTAGCAGCAACTAGCTCTACTGTGCTAGCCTGTATTTCTAGCTACATTTCTGAACTTTTAATAAATGGATGTGTTGTTTACCGAAGTGAAAATGAAAGGACAGTCATTTCAAGGTATGACTCAGCAGCGAAAGTATTTGGCTATAGTCCTAAAATGTTGCCGCCCTGTCTATGATTTTAACACTTGGTTCCTTGACATGAAAACAAAGACTCAGATACGTCTTCAGATGCCTTAGACAGAAAGAACATTTCAGATATTTATTTTAATATATTATAACTTGAACTTGTACTAAAAAACAATCACAGACGACATATACAGTATACACAGTCGTGGTCAGAAACCTGCAATTGTTTTTATAATATATATAAAAAAAATAATATATATATATATATATATTTGGATATAAACCTTTTAACAATGTATTTACAGTTGTGATGCAAGACTGTGCTTTACTTCAACGATGGAGTTGCACATCCCTACTCTGCCTGTAGTCCCTGAGCACATTCCTCATCTCTGCAAACTCCAGCACGGTGTTCTCGCACAGCAGAGCTGCATCTGTGATGAAGTCTCTGAGCTTCGCGTCCTCCTCAGCCGTAAGAGTGTTGCTGGTGAGAGTGATAATGAAGTCTAACAGTTCCTTCACTTGCCTCAGTGTGTTGAGAGTCCCGTCCACGACTTCCTTGCTTTTTTCTGACAGTGTAGCCGTTTGCTTCAGAAGCTGCTGAAGTTCTTCCGTTTTCATCAGTCCTATCTTTGCCTGGTTCCTCGACTTTTCCTCCAACTCCTCGGACACCGTCTTGATGTCCACCAGGAGACCCTTTTGCAGCTCAATGATTTGCATGAATTCTTTCCCCAAATCTTCAATTTTGATGATACTCATGATCTCTGTCATGGCCTTGGTAGCATTTGCTGTAAGAGCCCATATTAATCCACAGACTGCTGCCATGCCTCCTGCGAGGCATAATGCCAGTTTTCCAGGAGCTGGTAGAAAAGCTGCAGCTAACCCCACGGTTAGTCCAAGTCCTCCTACAACTTCCCCATGTAGTCTGGCTTTGTTCAGATTGTTCTGCACAACTTTTAAATTGTTAGATATCTCTACAAGTTCAACGGCAATGGCTTGCGTTCTTGGTTTCTTACTTTCATACTCCTCATTAAATAGTCTCCCAGTTTCACAGAGGTTGTTTAGCAGACCGGACAACTGGGATGGAAGCTGTTTGGGCATTTTTAAGAATGACTCCGACCAATCTGCTTGGATTTGTCTTTTTAAAGCTGATGTATGTGGCCTACAGGTGATAGACTTCAGGTTTCAGTGGGTGTTTTGTGTTGATTGTCCTTCAGAGCCTTCGCAGTACCTGTAATTTGATTGGAGGTTTATTAGATACACTTTCATCAAGATACAACATCTACCAGAAAACCATTTAAAAAGATATTTTTCTACATATCCTTTTAATAGAAGCCAATTCAACAGCGACCCAAAGACAAAAACAAAAGTGATATAAATGATAATGTGTGTGTGTGTGTGTGTGTTGAGCTGTTTTAATGGGGCTACTTACACAGGGAGGTTATGTCACATGGGATATTCACTCTGTCGCTTTAGATGTTCTTGTTTCTGTGACCTTGAATCACCGAAAGATAAAATACAAAACATTTCCTTATCCATTTGTTTCCTTTAGACACGCTAACATGTATCAATACATCTGTGGCAATGTGCCAACTAGATGAAAACATCAGCAGTAAATATTGCCTTTTTGTCGTTCGAAGTTAGACGTCTTCAGGGCAACACGGCCGTTTCTGTGGCAGAAATCTAGATAACAAAAGACATAAGTACATTTTAACAAAATGTCGTCGTCTTAAACATAAATATCTGCTCTCTCTGAGTCCAGCTCATCTAATATGATTATGCAATCTTAAACTTAAAATGTTCATTTAAAATCACATAATATATACCAAAACAAACTTAACTTAAGCCAGTTTCATATTTAAAGAAAATGTAATTTAAACATATTTTCAAAGGATCTAATCGGCTGTTCAGGGCATTACTTTTTATTATTACAAACACAAACAAAATCTCATCTGCATAATGTGAATGATGAATTATTCTTGAAATGAGGACTAGTATTATTACTTTTATTACTATATATTATAGTATTAAATTGACATCTATAAAAAAACAAGACGTCGCTACACATTAAACAAAAGGAAATTGAGTAAGTTAGTAGAAAATTGAAGTCAGAAACATATGAATGTATTTCATTTAAAATGTCTTACATGATGGTTCATCCTCTCCGTCGTCTGTACCTTTTCACAAAATACAAAGCGCTCTGTCTCTTTGGTCCGATGCTTGTTCCTTATAAAGACTTCAGTCACATGGGACTACTGTCAAACATTCCAGCATTCATCCGTCATTCAAACTCACTTTAAATATTAAAGAGA
Source organism: Dissostichus eleginoides (assembly GCA_031216635.1). Taxonomy (NCBI): domain Eukaryota; kingdom Metazoa; phylum Chordata; class Actinopteri; order Perciformes; family Nototheniidae; genus Dissostichus; species Dissostichus eleginoides. Next base: position 6,040,647 of record CM062284.1, on the reverse strand, counting down.
AAGTAAAAACGGACTTCTATGAGATATTGAAGATCTATGTGTTGATTTTGAACTTTTTCTCCCATTAATATAAATGAATACACACATGCATAAATGAAAAACACGAGACACATAACAGATACGAAGCTCTACATTAGTCTATAAGATTGAAACATGTTTCATTTTCCAGTCTAAATGACCCTCAAAAGTGAAAGGTTTGATACCTTTTCTCATCTACTGGGTTTCATTGTACTATATGCTCCACAATTAGACATGGATCTTGAAATGCAAAGCCTCAAGTCTCCATTGTTTCAGATTATTAGTACAGCGAAGCCTCAAGGGTGCTCGGATAATTAAACATCGGTCAAACAAGAAATCTTTCCTCTTTTAGTGATTATTATTTCTAGTTATGGCGAGTGCAATTACAAAAGAACCACACAGATAGATTTTGTAGAGGCACATCATCAAGAAAGGTTTTTCCCATCACGTGTCCAGGAACAACATCATCATCATCATCATCACATGCTGCAAAGCTTTTGTTGCAACCTGCCCAAACCAGAAAAGCCAGTACTCAAAAAAAGTCCAAGTACGTCATCATCATCGTGATCTTTCTGCACATAGCTCTGTGGTTCAGATCGGTAAGAGCTGCTAGGTGATTTATTACAAAGGTGTGCGTTTAGGGAAATGTTCCTCTGCTTTTATTAAAGGCCCCGTATTAAACTGTTTTTCATCAATATATTATAGGTCTCAGATATATACAAAACATGTCTCTGATTGGCTGAAACACCAAACAGATCATTGCAGCATCCCATAATCCCCTCTGTTTCAGCCCTGTTTCCAAAGTGCTGATTCTCTGTCTGTTACTTTAGATGAAAATAAGGAGCCCCTCCCCACGCCCCTCTGAGAGACATTTGGTTAAAAAGAACACAATGGTGCTCTAGGAGGAGATTCAGGTGATAAGGGGGGGGGGGGGGGGTTACCTTGGTTGCTGATTGGCTAATGGTTACACAAGACAAAACATCGTTATGACATCATAAAGTGGCCAAAATCTGATCAGCTCATTTTCAGACAGGTTTTTATAGAAATGGATCAGGACAAAAAGAGAGAGAATCTTTGTTCCTGAAACTTTCAGAGTCTCTTTACACAGAGGGGACACATGGTGATGTAGAAGAGACATGAAGAAGAGGGGACACATGTTGACGTAGAAGAGACATGAAGAAGAGGGGACACATGTTGATGTAGAAGAGACATGAAGAAGAGGGGACACATGTTGATGTAGAAGAGACATGAAGAAGAGGGGAAACATGTTGATGTAGAAGAGACATGGAGAAGAGGGGACACATGTTGATGTAGAAGAGACATGGAGAAGAGGGGACACATGTTGATGTAGAAGAGACATGAAGAAGAGGGGACACATGTTGATGTAGAAGAGACATGAAGAAGAGGGGACACATGTTGATGTAGAAGAGACATGAAAAAGTGGATTTTGCACAATAGGTGACCTTTAATAATGTTAATGCTCAGTCTCTTATCTAGTTGTATTCAAACACTTTAAAATCTAGTCTAACATACGGCAGGGCCCAGGAGGTGGACTGGGACCTCTCCAAGTAGCAGTCCACACTCCATGGGTGTTTCTCAATGTCGAGGAAGGCTGCTCCAGAGCCACTATTTCAAGCATACTACATCATCGAGTGCCGCCGAAGGACTGTCCAGCATACCTGGAATTCTACCGAGCCCGGCGTACTTCGCAGCGAGAAATTTTGAGGCGGCACGTGTAGACTCCGCGGTCTTAAAATCCCCACAATGCTTTGCGCACGGACCAATTTCCCCAAATCTGTGGCGGAAAATGTAAGGCGGGGCCTCTCATATGACGCACACCTGCACACTTGCTCGCCCGTTCCACTCTTCGTTTTCCGAATGCCAGGAAGTATTCTTGCCTCGCTTCTGAAGCAAGTGACTCGGAAGACATGTGCTACCAAGCGTACTCGACATTGAGAAACACCCCATATTTAGGTCTGGTCGGGGACTTGAACCGGCGACCCTACGGCTCACAGTCCAAGCCCCTACTGACTGAGCCACTGCAAATGCATATTTGAGCACACGGCCCAAAAATGGGACTTTGTAACTTGGTATTTCCGCCAAATTTGTTTAGGCAAATTTCAGGATTAACACGCATTGTAGACAATATTATCAGTGTATTTCGATGCTTGTCCAGTATGAGGGCATATTTGCATTTTCCTAAAATTTGTATATTTGGTTTCACATCTATCTATATAGAGAAAGAGAAAAAAACCCTTGGGTGTTTCCAAATATGTAACTTCTTTGTCTGCCTTTTTATCCTAACCCTTTCCCTCCTTTTACTCCCTTTAAGGTCAATCTTGACATAGCTTCTCTTAAATCTCTGCTTCATAAAACAGTCAGAATATAGTGAAGTACATTTTAAAGTAGGGCGGGCTGAGAATAAGTGTTCACACTGAAAAAGGACTAATGAGAGAAATGAAAGACTTTGATAGGGGATGACAGAAAAGAGAGAGTGAAAAGGAAAGAAAAGACAGAGCGAGACATAAAAGTGAAGATTTAGACTGAGGCAGCGAGGTTTCACTAAGCCTTCATGGCCATATTTGAGACAGGAGTATTACATTAATGCTCACTGGAGCCATTACGATCACTAGAGGATATCCTCATCAGCTCCAATAGAGCTCATGAGACTATTTGCTGCTCAGGTAAAGACTAAAGGACTTCCTGCTTCGTCTTTCCATACATTAAGAATTGGCTTCCCTTTTACTATATCATATTTTAATGGTAAAAGGATGTCCACAATGTTTAACTGTGTGCTAATGCATACTTTGTGTTCAAGCATGCATCATTATGTGTGTGCATGATAACTATCTACACAGAAGAGTGCAAGACTACTGAAAAAAACCCCATTATATATTATTCAAATAAAACCGACTACTTTGAAGTCTTTATATGGTATTTTCAATCAATAAATCCAATGTATAAGTAAATAAATAGTTTTAATTTAGAGCTAAAAATCGAGCTAAAGCTAGAGAGTGATTAGCTTAGCTTAACACAAGGACTAAAAGAAGCAGGAAACAGCTAATTTGGCTCTTTCTGAAGTGTAAGAATACATTTAACAGTAAGTTTTAAGGCTAACGTATTAAACCCCCTGTCATTTGATTGTTTAATTTGTACTAACATGTAGAATTAAGTAGAGAAAATCAGGCTAGCTGTTTCCATGTTTCAAGTCTTTATGCTAGGCTATATGCTAGGCTAAGCTAATCGCTCCTTGTGGCTCTTGCTCAGTATTTAGTGTACACTTAAATCTTGCATAAAAAGTGCAGTGAAAAAAAGTATTTCCTAAAATGTTAAACCACAAGATGAATTTGGGACATTCCACAAAAATACGGACGATAGCGGATAACATCTCGTTCCCTTTTCATTTATTTCTTTTACGTTTTTTAAGCGATCGTCTGAATTCAATCCATCATCTCATTCAAGCTTTTATTTTGAGAAACTGAAAGATCATTTATTTTTGGCTCTCGCTCCGGACGCAGTGGTATTGAATGTGGCTTTGGACCCGTTATTATTTTTTCTTTCAGATCCCATTTCCCCCCCGACCTCACCTTTCTGTCATTAACTCAGCCAGACGCTACTTCATCAAGCAAATTGTTGCGGTTTAGATGATATTCCTGATCACTGCAACATACTTTGGGTTCATTTTGTCCAATATTTGCAGTAGAAATTGCCTTTATAACATTCACCTGTTCCTAATTATGCTGTTTGTTATCATGGTCGGCCACCTGCATGGTCTCTGTATGTGTGTGTGTGTGTGTGAGAGTTTGCTTGTAGGAATACATTCATATTTGATTGCATAAGTGTGTCTAGCTAGTTATGAGAGTGTGTGTGTGTGTGTGTGTGTGTCAGTGTGTGTGTGCGTGTCTGTTAAAGAGGCCCTTGAGTTCTTTATGTGTTGTGTTTTGTCTCCATTTCTGTTGCTAAGCTAAGTTTCATTTCTTTCAAGAACCTAATATTTTGATAATGAGGTTTAAATCCAAGCAGGTGTCTTTTTAGCTCTCTTCTTCCTCTGTCTCCAAACTTGAAATACTTCTTGTTTGTCGGAAGAAACCCACCAAAACAACAAAGAAACTAGGGTGTTGACAACTGTAGATAGTCCAATGCCAGTATGTTCAGTCAGTTTGGTGCCGGTGATGGAGGAATGGAGGCCAACAATAACTACATCGCTGGTGAAAGGAAGGAGTGAGGGTGTAGTTGAAGGGCAGAATAAAGTGGTTAAAGCCTGGCAGGACTATCAGTGTCCAAACACTTTTATTTTCACAACAGCAACAGATTGTACACATGGAGCCAGAGAGAAATGAATCCCTAATGTGCCAAGGAAATGCTAAGTCTGTAAGTGTTTCTGAAACTTAAGGTAAGACAGTAAAAAGTAGTTGCATTTAAATCAGTCTGCTATACACTTTACAATCTGACCGAGAGAGTTTTCTGAAGACAGACTCAATAAAAGCTCGATAAAACAAGAACGACATCATGGTTTTGTCCATGTTGAAATAGGACAGTTAACTATTTCAAACTTCATACACCAAGGCCACACTTTTAATAATTTTTCCTTGGCCAGTGCTTCGTGCCACTTCCACAAGTTTCATTAATATCAAGCCATAAATTATGATGACAAATAACCTAAAAACTAACATACTAGCAAAGTTAATAACCGCTCAGTTCCCCTCCTTAGCGCTTAAATGTCTTTTCGTGTCTTTAAGTGTCATTGTTTTGGTTCTTGGGCCAAAAAACTCAGCTCCCATTAACCCAGCTTTTGAGCAACGAGCATTGTATTCGGTTAAAAACACTAATATTCCCACTGCTGGCAAACATATTAGAGCCAAAACAGAGGAAAATGAGAATTAATATTGGGTTTGTCTCTCAAGCGTACAGAAACCTGACACTAATGAATGCTAACGTTGCTACATGACTGCTGAATGCATGAATAGTCAACAGTTCGGCTCCCAATAAAAGTTTTATTAGCTAACAATAACTCAATGGTGTTTACAGCATTTACCAATACCCATGTGCCCCAAAACATAAATAAATGCATCATTAAATGGGATTAATCATCATTTTTCAGTGAGAAGGATAAGGACGTTTAACCGATGAATTGAGGAGTGTTGAAGGGATGGTTAGCAGGAGGGACATTTCTGCACTACTTTCTCTTTTTTAGTTTGTGCCAACATCCTTTGGCTCCTGCAGCTCGACTGATGCAGATTCACTTTGACTCGCCAAATTTACTGAAGTAGCCCAGTTGTTGTAGCTTGGCTCCAGTGGCTCCAGGGAACCAGTCAAGTGAAGTAGCAAATGTTTGTTGATGCTATATGTGCTCTACCACTGTGTGCACATACTTAAATATTATGTGCATATATATGTGTGTGTGTCCAAAGTTTCCAGATGAAAAGAGTTTTTATGTTATTTAAATTGGCTCATACCTCCAGCCCATTATTACTGAGGTCTGCTATCTCAACCACACATCTCCTGTTCCATTTTCATGTTCTTTATTTGCATAAACTGGTCACTGGCTTGGAAAATCGTTGATCACAAATGGTGCGAGGAAAACCTGGAGCTTTGCCTATCTGCTCCAATTTGTTCTTTCCATTTTATTCACTGCAAAGCTGCAGCATCTGAGACTTCAGTCGGAGGAAAAACACTGGAAAAAAGACACTCTGTTTCTGTCCAAAAGCGGCCCCAAAAAAACCCCACACCGGACCAAACCCTGGGGCTGGGATACGCTGGCAGATTACAAAATAATACAATCACAGTACAAAAGGTTTTCAGTCATACTGTAATCTAGAGCCAGTCTGCCAACGTGGACACTGGGATAAACCTCACACTGGAAAATAACAGGTGTATTTGACTGCATTAATTCATGATGTTTGATTCATTTAGGCTGTCCCAGATCTAAGGAATCTAACAGATAAACATTAAGGAAGCACTTCCATCGTTTATCCATGTTTTCTGTGCTTTTCCTGCTAATGCATGTCAAATAATTGTTTTTGCATATTCCAGCTTTCCAACTCTTTCCAATCTATGACTTTAGGGTGGATTGCTTCACTCACTTGTACATCTTAGCTGGAGCATCTAGCATCTCGTAAGCATGGAATATACTTGTGATTGTTTGAAAATGGCTGTTTCATTGGCATTAAACATACAAATGCATGGGCCTATTTATGTTCAAGCAAATGTATGTGAATAATGGAACAGAAATGTTACCCTGAGTTACCGACCTTTCTAAAACATTTTTTATGTGAAGCTCAAAATGGCGAAGGAATCTGTGCACATGGTGATGGTTCAAGTAATTTTTCAGCATTCATGAGAAACGAAGACAGATGCTGAAAAGAAGATACATTAAAATAGTAGGGATGAGCTGGAATTAGGAGACAACGTTGTGAATAATATCTCTTTTTATTTGAAAAAGCTGGACTTTTTACCCTAGCAGTTAGCAGTGTGAGATTGCCCTTGAGCAAAACCCTGGTGCACTAATTCTCTTTGTATGTCATATTGAATAAAGCCCATGCATATATGCAATACCTAAAGGCTTGATGGCGGTGCAGAAAGAAACCCTAGAAGCTGATTTGTGGTCAGTTTTCCTGCTTTTCTCGCTGATGGTCTAGGATTTGGATTTGGGAACCTGATCCAGGCCTGGTGCTCCCGTCTGAGAGGAGAGAGCATATGGAACGCATCCACTACACACATCCATTTTTCATCATCACTCGCCTTCTCTCCATTGTTGTGCTGAGTACTAATGGGTCTCTGGTTGACCGGTGGGCCGTCTATACTCCAAATGTTCTGCTAACTTTCATCCTCATGACTCCGGGAATAGCTCGTCATTTTAAGGGTCTTTAAACGAAACGGTAGCATTAAGAGTTTCATAACCCAGAAATCTAGTTAGGTAATGCCAAGTGATTGGCTCATTAAGTCTCTTTTTGTGTAACTCTTATGTGCATGAGTGCGGCAAAAAGAATATATCTGGTCTTTGTTTTACATTATTTTTCAAACCTAAAATGTCATAATCAAGCATTACCCCGCCTTTTTGAACCACCACTATTTGTGGATCAACATACAAACATTACAAACATTATGAATCTTCAATATAATTTGGTCCGAAACTCAAGGAATTATTTGTGCAGACTTTTGAAGGTAACATCTACGTTTAAGTTAAAGAAAAAGTATATTTCATGCATTCGAAACCTTAAAGGGGGGGTATGTAATTTTGGAGAAACCAGCTCGAGTGCGCTAGAATTTGAAAGTACACAACCGGAAAAAATCTGCCCCTTCCTTCAGACTTCCTTACAGAGCCCCTCCTCCAACACACACGGACGCGCACATGACCAATGAGGGCACGAGATAAGTTTGTGCACAGATGGAAGGCTGACAGGCAGGTAGGCCATCCAGTTATTTTAGCCGGGCCGGCTCAGATGATTGGTCGTGCTTTTTACAGCGCCACGGCTTCCACAGATGACATGTTTTAATGTATTTATTGTCAAAGCATTTAATTTATTCATTGCTATCGGGATGTTAAGAGCATTCCATGGAATATAACAACAAGTGTTTCTGAAGTGAATTACTTACCCCGCCTTTAAAGGATTGGCAAAAGATGAATGCAAGTTACGCCTTAAATACCTAAAGTATTAATGCCTATACAGAACTTTACATTGTTGACATTATTTACCCATTAAATATATCTGTTTTCCAAAATTGAGAGTCCTGTATGGTAGAAGCGTTACAATGAAAGAAGAAAATGTGAAACTTAATATTTCTTTTATTTAAGCTTTTGCCTCTGAAGACAAAAAAAGAAGAACAAAAGCAGGGAAAACTAATATTGCTGCCAGAGCTCTTTACCTCTTTGGCTTTTCGCTTTAGGCAGATTGTGGTTTTGCTGCAAAGCCTCCGTGAACAATCTGAGACAGGCCTCATTTATAAAATAAGTGCCTCGATTGCTTGGATCTACAAGATACTGTGGTGTGTGTGTGTGTGTGTGTGTGTGTGTGTAGGCACTCATATTTAAGAGAATTCATAAAGTGTTTATATAAAGTGTGAGTGGGACAGCTGAGGCCAAGTGTAGCAAAAGATCTTGAGTTTCAACCAAAATGCTTGTTTGAGGAGAAGCTGATAACAGTTGGGTTTGACTGCAATTCGATTTAATTAATGACTCAAAAGTCTTTTGCCACTGCCAACCCACATTTTTATAGAAACACACCCATGCACAGGCGTAGACATACATGCGTTAGGGCGAGGTGTGAGGCCTGGCTGTCGATGGTGTTTGACTTCTCCCTTAATGGATAATTATATTGTAGGAATGTTTATCACCAATCAGATTTCCGAGCTGTATGGATCAAGTTCTCCCTCTGTCGAAACAGTAATGAGTGATGATCATTGAGCTTATTTAAACATGAGAAACTGTGTGTTCAAACGTAAAATATGGTCTGAATGATGGTTTAATTGTTACTGACAAACAATGACTAAAATATGACCCTTACCACTCAGATTGATGGTTTGAGAATTTTTCATCAAATTACTTTAAAGCCAAGTTTGAGTACAGAGGTAGTGGAGAAGTACACAAAGGAATATATAATTAACGTAATAGATTTATTGGCATTAAGCCTAGAGGGGAAGAAAGGATATGATCCCTATTCTGCTAATTTTTAGGTTCATATCAGTATGTAGTGTCTCTACTTTAAAGAGTCCTCTCCTGCTGATGTTCAGGTGTGTATCAGTATGTAGTGTCTCTACTTTAAAGAGTCCTCTCCTGCTGATGTTCAGGTGTATATCAGTATGTAGTGTCTCTACTTTAAAGAGTCCTCTCCTGCTGATGTTCAGGTGTATATCAGTATGTAGTGTCTCTACTTTAAAGAGTCCTCTCCTGCTGATGTTCAGGTGTATATCAGTATGTAGTGTCTCTACTTTAAAGAGTCCTCTCCTGCTGATGTTCAGGTGTATATCAGTATGTAGTGTCTCTACTTTAAAGAGTCCTCTCCTGCTGATGTTCAGGTGTATATCAGTATGTAGTGTCTCTACTTTAAAGAGTCCTCTCCTGCTGATGTTCAGCTTCATATCAGTATGTAGTGTCTCTACTTTAAAGAGTCCTCTCCTGCTGATGTTCAGGTGTATATCAGTATGTAGTGTCTCTACTTTAAAGAGTCCTCTCCTGCTGATGTTCAGCTTCATATCAGTATGTAGTGTCTCTTCTGGGACATGTCTCCATGCTTTAATGTTCAAAAAGCTCTTTATTTTTCTCTTACTGCCTGTGCTGCAGCACCTCTTTCACCCTCTGTCTGAAACCAGAGCCCAGTCTGCTCTGATTGGTTTACATGCACAAAAACCTATATTAAATATGAAAGGAAAAACCCTAAAAAGCATGATAGGGTCTCTTTTAGTTAAAACTATACTCAAGTAATTGCTAAAGAGCAGGTGAAACTACATTGTCTCACTGTAGCAATTCTGTTAATTTTGTTTGGGAAATTCACCACATGTCTAAGAAAGAATAAATCATTTTGCCTGGCCTTGTCTTGACAAAAAGTACATGCAGTGTGAGCAGCTCAGAGGTTGTGTAAGTCTTGTAGTCTACACATGGATTTAATCTAACCCAATGATGAAAGTTGTGACGAATAGTTAGGGAGTGGTGGCGTTGATAGATTTCAGTCTAGAGAGAATTTAGTTAAACTCAGCTCATTACACTTCAATATATCAAGCCAAATGCAGAGTTGTTTGTTAAATGATTGTATCTACCTCTGTTTCCATCATTAACTGACTATGACATACACCGATACATAGAGTATGAAGCTCAGCGTAAGTTCAACCAGGAAGACCGTCTTTACTCTTCATTTACTATTCCCACGTAACTACTCTCTCTCCTCTCAATAAGTGATCGGGGGCGTCACTCTCCAGCTTAACCAATCGCTTCGCTCTATTCCCAAGAGCCTATCATAGTGCTCTGCCAAACCTTTTAAGTCTGCTCTCTCCCCTCTGACACCTGTCATTTCAGGTGACTCTACGCAACCATCCTCCACCCCTTTTCCCCTCCTGTCCCTCTGAATCCAGGGTCAAGCTAAGCCACTCCCCTTCAGACCGACCCCAACTATCCATTCACCACCACCAGGGTCAAGCTAAGCCACTCCCCTTCAGACCGAACCCAACCATCCATTCACCACCACCAGGGTCAAGCTAAGCCACTCCCCTTCAGACCGACCCCAACTATCCATTCACCACCACCAGGGTCAAGCTAAGCCACTCCCCTTCAGACCGAACCCAACTATCCATTCACCACCACCAGGGTCAAGCTAAGCCACTCCCCTTCAGACCGAACCCAACTATCCATTCACCACCACCAGGGTCAAGCTAAGCCACTCCCCTTCAGACCGAACCCAACCATCCATTCACCACCACCAGGGTCAAGCTAAGCCACTCCCCTTCAGACCGAACCCAACTATCCATACACCACCAGGGTCAAGCTAAGCCACTCCCCTTCAGACCGAACCCAACCATCCATTCACCACCACCAGGGTCAAGCTAAGCCACTCCCCTTCAGACCGAACCCAACTATCCATTCACCACCACCAGTGTCTAGACCCCAGGGGGGTTTCATCGGATTGGTTCTCCCCTCCCGAATGATACTTCCTGCACAACGGGGCCTAATCGCCAAAATCACCATTACATTAATTTGTGTATCTCTGCAATAAATATGTATTCTTACATCAAAATCGTCTGTCCTGATTGAAGTAAAGACAGACTCTTTTGGCCAAAACCCAATTTATATTACTGCTTCCATTTTTCTCTTTTTTTTTTTGGTGTCCCACAGGGAAGTTGCTTGGGGCCATTGCTTTTCTCTATTTTAATTAATGATATGCCAATTATTTTAGATATAGTATAGTTATCAATGTTGTATACTGCACATCATGAACTTATTGATTTCTACCTGGCTATCTAATTAGACTTAAATTATATTGTCAAAGAGGTTGTGTTTTTGGTTTGGTTTGTTTGTCAGCAGTAATACAGCAAACTACTAGCGGGCAATCATTCTAGACTATATGTATTTTATTTATAAATGGACTCGAGAAGTAGAAGCTGTTGCCAAGGCAAATACTAATGGGGATCCCAATAAACAGCAGCTTCTCTGCTATGGCTTATTTTCAGCCAAATCACCCGCATTTGGAATATTTATGTCAGGAGCCTGCAGTCAATACTGTCAGAAACACTAAGGTCAAGTCACTAATCAGATAAAGTTGGTCCAAGTATCTGCACACCAGCAGAATACTGAATAATGGTCTACAGCCTCACAGTGAAAAATAATAGCATACCATATATTTCTCTAAGTGCAAAAAGTCAAGATTTACAATTGTCGTTCATCTTGTTTAATTTTGCAACAAAATAGCATGTGAACGTTTTATTAATGAGCATCCAAGATAGTACTCACAGATGTTGGACTCCCACCAGCACATAAATCAATTAATAAAACATGGAAATCATCGGATCAACATTATGATCTACTCCTTAAGCCAAAAGGAAAACCTCTGCTGAAGTTCAGCCAAATCATGTTGATAATAATCGTGCGGACAAAAGCTCAAAAACAGGTGAATGGTACACAGACGTCCTACTGCGAATGCAAAGCTGTAAACACTCCCTTAAAGACAGTTACATCCCCAAATACTGTCATCTCATTCTCAACAACAACCCTCACTGAGTGATGGGGGCAATAGAAGCTCATATTATGACTGTATAATGGATTTAAGATGGTTTCACTTGACTATTTCTTGAGTAATCTGAGGTTTAAAGCAGACTAATACATCTTCTTTAATGATGGAGGGGACAGAGTAAGATAAATATAAGCAGAGAGACACCAAAGGAGAAACGTGGTGAAGAAGACAGATTCATTAAAGATGAGAGTCTTGCCTGTATGAAGGATATCTGTTGAATTTCTTTTTCCTGACAGCACTGTCTATAATTGACGCCAAAAGCAAATTCTGAACTAGACTCAAATACGGCCAAAGAGACAGAGGCTGACTTATGAGTTACATCACTGTTGTATCGATTTAACAGACCTAGCTGATGTCTGTCGGATCGCCTGGAAAAGACGTGACTAGTTTTTCAATGGAAATGTGAGGAAAAATATCACTAAAACGTATTTAGAAAGGATGTGTTTTCTTTATGAAATCATGCTGAGAAGATCAAGACAACATCTATTTACTTCGAAATCATGACAACAAGACATGTATGTCCACAGAAATGCAAATAGTCAACCCCTAAATGTGAGAAAATAACTGGGTTTAGCAAAGGAGAGGGATACGAAATATATGAAAGATAATGACATATTTAAGATCTTTGAAAGCCAGGAAAAACCTTAACAAAACCATTGAAATGGTCTCAAGGTGTGCTATTTTATTTATTGCGTCCTTGACAATCTTTTTAGCTGCAAAAACGTTGAGCACCTGTCTGCCTTTAGTTACAATAAAACACAACAATAAAATAGATTTTAGCTCAAAATGATGTAAGAAGTTAACACTCACTCCACATCATTACTGTAACTGGTCCAACAAAAACAGAGGAGTCCGGGACCCTCAGCGTTTTTTACTCTAACGTCTACCTAACTGCTTGTTTATGGCTGTGCTTCGGTTTTTATGACATGGACCTCTGCTTGTGTTCCTCAGAGTGTTTTCTAGAGATGCACAGAGGTCACAGCTTCTGATATTTCTTCCTAAAATGCTACCAGTTCTTCTCACTTGTCCTGTGGTCTTGCAAATATGCTAGGCTAGCAAAAACCTGCCAAATCAGTTTTCTTTGGGGATCGAAATCAAAACATTTTTGCATCAATATTGGAAGGATAATGTAAAAACACTGCACTTAACACTTACAGTAAGGGAGGAAAAACATACTAATAGAATCACTTTAAATATCATAAGAGGGCATTTCAACAACTCTCTCACACCAACCGAGATTGCTTGATAAAATCTTCATCAATGTGTGTGTGTGTGTATGTGTGTGTGTGTGTGTGTCTGTGTGGGTGTCGGAGGCTCGGGGAGGATTCGTTCCCTTAAAACAACCAACATTTGATTTTGGTTCATAGGCTGGAAAAGCTAGGATTTATCCAAATGATATCCTATGAGTCTGTTGGCTTTCACATCCAAGCTTGGCTGAGAGTACAGAGTGGCTTCCCAACCCTTATCCTCCACTCTGTTAAAAAGCTAAAAGTGCCAAGAACAATATAAACAAACTGTAAAGCTTCTTGAATTCATTTTTAAAATCACGTAGCTCAGGAACCGTTCCAGTGCATGTGGGCTCTTTTTCCCCCCTCAAAAACAACCCCCAAATGTACACAATTTACTGTAAAAGTCACGAGTTATAATCATTATCAAGATAACCTTGGTCTGATTGCATTCCCCTCTAACGGCATCATATTTGTTTATTGCGCATTCATTTGTGTTTCCCAGAATTAAAGAATTATAAATTATGTTAAAAGCGCATACTATGCAGATTTTCAGGGTCATGTTAGTATTTAGTGACATGTTGAAATGTTTTAATGTTCAAAAAGGTCTCATACTGCCTGTCTAAAACTGATCAAAATGATTGAAAAAGGCAGATATCATTTTTCTGGCCGTTGAAAATGAAAACGAGTTCTTGTGCTCAAACCATTCCTCTTAAGGACGTCTCTATATTCCCTGCTGAAAATACAGTATTTGATTGATGCTAAAACAATTCACAGGGACTGAACATAAACAGATATGTTCAAAATAACAAGCCAAGGTTGCATTTTGTTGCCAATTTAAGAAGCCAAAATAGCGATGTGGACTCCTAGAAACATGAACATTTGTGTGAAAATGGGTCCATATGTGGGTATTTTGAATATAATGTGTTTTCCTTGTTGTTCAAGTCTATTCATGGTTAAATTACACATTACATTACATGTTACTTGTTAGACGCTTTTATCCAAAGTGACTTACATACTCAATACTGTGGACAATCCCCACAGGAGCAATTTGGGGTGAAGTGTCTCAGGGACAAAACGACATGCTGACTGCAGTGGGGTTTGAACCTGTGACCCCCTGATCCCAACACCAAGGCTCTATCCACTGCGCCACACGCCTCCCCAAAATGTGGTCTTAAATTGCATGGTTTTGAACAGATCTAAAATGGGAAAAAACAAAGAAACAATGGGATTTGAGACAGAATGGACCTGAGGTGACTCAAAAAATATCTATTAAGAAATTCAGTGTCAATTGAGGTTGACTTTGAAATACCTAATGATTCATCTTTACGATTGACCCTACACTGTATTATTAGTTGTGGTAATTATTCCTATAGACTCCGGATTACACCAGATGTTTTAAATATATAGCATGATATGTCCTGATTATATTCAACACATATGTCTTGAGTTGATATAAACGAGTCAAATCCAACATTTAGCTATGAATCAAAACTTGCCGTACCTACAGCAACTTTCAATAATCTTTTTCCCTCTCTGGCATGTCTCGTCTTCTGTCAGTGTGAAATTCCCTGAAGGTTTTGGCAGAATTTGTGAAATGTCTCCCGTCAGACATCTGCTCCAGCTTTTCTGTGCAGTTTCATCTGGCAGGAGATTTGAGAATTGTTGTTGCTTTCTTCCAACTACTGGGAGATAAAACCTCTTCTGATTGCTCCTACCAAGAACAATTGACAATGACTTGGAAAACACAACGCTCCTCAATCATCTTTTTTCAACATTGTTCTCCGTGAAACTGCTATACTGGGATCAAAAGTGTCTTTTTATCCGCTGCTATTACCAATCAAAGTAATTGTGTTTTTCTTTCATAGAAAAACAAGACAATAAAGTGATTAAAGAAGATAATGTATATTTGTTTTAGCCAAATGGCAGTAAAGTAATCTGAATCCTCAATTCAGAGCGCATTACACGACTACAGAGCAAAGCTCGAATGCAGAACTTACACAGTACTGTGTTGGAAAATAATGGAAAATCTTTTTTGTAATTTGGCACTCAGGTACGGTGGCCAACAAGTGCTTAAGAAAAATGCAATGGAGTTTCAAAACGAAGCGGAAAAAAAATACAAATGTGCCAAAACACATGCAAATAAGAAAACATCTTTACACACTTGACAACAGATGTGAAACATTCAGAAAACATTCAGCAACTTGACCAAACATGTGCAGAGTTGACTAAAAGCGCTGCATAAACACATTTCTGCAAGAAGCTCAAAAGGGAAACGGGGACACAAAATAAATTATACATTTCGCCATAATATTGGAAGGAATTATGCAATTGCAGTTAAAAAATAAGCCAACAAAACTAATATTTAAGTTATTTACTGTTAGTTCCCATCCACAGTGACAGTGGACCAACTTTCCAAACCCTGAATGTCAACAAGAACGCCGTTGGAAACCATTTCCGTTGGTGAGGATATTTCTTCATTTGCATGTGTTTTTGGCACATTTGTGTTTTTAATCGTTTTTGAAACCTGCAGTGTGTTTCTCCTCATCGACGGGTTGTTGCACCTGTCGGCCACGTGCTCAAGTAACCCAAAAGTAACAGAAAGTAAATCAAGTTAAGTTACTTTATCATATATTATACTTAGATTAGGTTAGTAACTACATTTTTAAACCGTTAATAATTCATTTTAACTAACCCTCCCAACACTGGTTTAAATGAGCCAGCAAACAGTGAATCAGTACAAAACGTTTGATTGGTGTACTGAATTAAAACTGATTAGTAATTTACAGGAAGCTCTGATCGAAATGAGAAATCTTTGAGCTCTTTGACTATGACTAAGCTAAAACACCTCTTTATTATCAAGATGCCTTTAAAGCCAAGTTTGCCCAATTTCTTCACAACTATGGAGAATTGCATTTCTACACACTGTGCTAAATCAACACTCCAGGCTTCATTACATCTCAGCCATGAGTCCAGACACAAACACAGTTACCCCCCCTGCAGTAATTTGTCCTAATGAGTCGTGACTGGTGTGTGTGTGTGTGTGTGTGTGTGTGTGGTGTGTCTGCAGGTTCCTTCTGTTAGTTTTCCTACAGTATATGCGTGTATGTGCACATTTTTAAACACCTTTTCCTATAAGGAGCATTTGTATTATCAGTATCAGTCTATTACTTTTAATTTTCGTCTTCTGCATGGATTTGAAAAGCATGGCAAGTCACTGAGTGGTGGTGCGTTCAAGTGTATTTTATTAAAATAATAACAGTTGTATAGCCTGACCAATGGTGAATTCTTAGCCCAAAACTGATATTTATTGGGAGTTTTTGAATAAGACTTATCTGTTTGCCCATTTCTTACCTTTTTTTACACTGCCATAGCTCTGATTTGTGGTCAAAGTCAGAATCAGAATCAGAAAGTGTGTAAGATTAGGTTAAGTTAAATATAACTTGTTCTTTTTATGTTTAGGTGACGTTGGTTTCTTAAATTACAGTGTCTGGTGTTGATTGACTTAAAAAATAAAAAAGCTGCAGTTCCTAATTCCACCTGATGGGGGTAGTAAAGGACCATGAAAACACCAAATTCACCACTCAGCAACATCAGATGTGTTCCTCTGCATTCTGTTACAGGAAGGAGATAATTAGAGGCAATAATTAAAAAAGTATTGACACCATATGCTCTCCATTTGTCTACGGCTCTTTTTCTCAACTTGACACTTTTAGAAGAAGTCCCCGTAAAGATGCAACAGGTACAGGTGTTCGCTGAAAAACAGCCTTTGTGGGGACCGCACTCTGCAGCTGCCAAACAAGGCCACCCTTCTCCAAAACTGAGAGAACAGCTTATCGTGTGGCCTTGAGAAGTTCACAAGCTCTGGAAGATAATGTGTGTTTCAGCCAATAGCTCCTAGATAAGATCCCACTCACCACACACACACACACACATGTGCCATCTGAGTGGGAAGCATGTTTTGAAATAAACTTGCTCAATGTTGGAGAAACTCTGCTGCCATATGGTTAGACACTATATAGATGGTAAAACACATAATTTTACAAGATCTTGAGCATGAAGTTGTGAACTTCATAAGTTGTTGGAAATGGATGCAGAAAGTTAGCTAGAAAATTAGATCTCTTGGCAGATTTTGAAGTCATTGTATTGCAAGGGATACAGTCTTAAGTCTTTGCACTCAAGTCAAGACAGAGAAGTCCCAAATCTTAAACTTTGAGATTTGAATTCTTAACAAATATTCATTTTCTCTTCATCAATTTTAACAGATATCTTTGCATACGGCAATTTGTATTTTGTTGAACACCGCATAGTTTTTACACATGATCAAAAATGTCTTGGGTATCATTTTATCCAACTGGAGCTCAGTAATCTATAATAAGTTATTCATGGTACTCTCCTGCAAATTGATTGACTGCTGTTGGATTTTTAAGTAAGTAACAAGTCTTTGCAATTGAGTCCCAAGTCCAAAACGCTGAGTTTCAATGCGTTTTTCACCAATTTCAATCAATGACCATTTTGCTTACTAACTTTTTTGAACGCTGCATACACTGTTTACGCAATGGAACTTTTCTTGTGGGAAATGAGCATTGGCTTACAGTAAATTGATTCAGGAATTATAGGGAAATTAATTGATTTGTGGCAGACTTTTAGAATTACATACAGTACTGTTTTTTAAATCATTGGGTTTGGGCTAAGGTATCAATCATTTTTAAGTGAACATGATCGAGTCAGGGACAAAGACAAGTCTAAATTCATCTAATTTGTGAATAAAGGTCATATGACTCAAGAAAACACTTCTGTCTCTTTGCATGCCAGTATGTTGGCTTTATATGATCGTAGCATACTCACTGCTGATTGGCCGCTACTCTCAGAGTTACCGTTTGCCTGCTGGCCTGTCTCCTATCATGACTTTGCACACATCAGTTAAGACAGATCGATGTACATTTCCCCAACATTTCCCAGCAGCTTCGTGCGGTTAGGTAGATTATGACGCTGATGAGAAATGATGTGTCATATTGTCAGTCTTTCCAGGAGTTTGCCAGAGAAGTCATAGTCCAGCGCACCTTAGACTGGCGAAGCTTCAGATCACTGATTAAGAAAGGGCTGCTGTTTGCTATTAGCAGGATGTTTATGTTTTTTAAAGAGCACATTTACCGGAACATAGCAGCGTCACTTTGGGATGTTAACATTGTTCCGTTGGTTAAGTTGGTTGATGCAACACTTTGGTTCAAACTGAAGTATCTCAAGAACGGTTTGATAGATTTATTGAAATTATGTACGGACAAACTTGGTGCCAAGCGGAGACATTTTAACAACTTGATTTTACAACAAGTTATTGACATTCCCATTATCCCCAGTGGAACTGCATCGCTATTTTAATGAATGCTGGGTAGTGGTACAAGAGAATTGTAGAATCAAATTGTTTGTTAAGTCAATGGTAAATGGACTGTATTTATAAAGCACTTTATCCAGTCTTTACAACCTCTCAAAATGCTTAAATGTAAAAATGTTCATACAGAGCAATGTGCCACTTTCTTGATGAAGCCCTAACATTCACACACATTCCCACACCATTGGCCACGAGCAACCCTGGTTTCAGTTGCTATTTGCTATTCCCATCCTCCTATCCATGCAGTATATCCTCCTACAAGCTTTAATTCACAAGACACAAAGGGTAAAATAGGTTTAGATAGGGACCATTTCTTTGCTAGAAAGTAGTTCCACTGAAAAACGCTTCACTCTTGACATATTTGAGTTATTTGACATAACATGAAGACTATTTCTAGAAAGAGATGTTTGAACTTTGACCTGCACACATACATGTAAATATATTTAACAATCCGGACTCAGATATTTATGTGTTCATTTAATTATTTCTTGTTTCAACAGCTACTTACCTGTATATCATTGTAATTGTATCTTTAATTGTGTGAATCTGTACTGTACTGTCGCTCTTACTCTGTTGCTGCTTAAACTCTTGAATTAAAAAAGGTCCATCTTGTTGTAGAAATGTATCATTAAATCTCATTTAATCATAAGTATTACTGTAACTTCATTCTCTGGTTTTTTCCCAAGGTTTGAATTCACATCTAGCCTCTAATTTCCACTTAATTTCCTCCGCACATCTTATCTTATTTTAAAAATATAATGTTTCAAGCCATACCAAAACTCAAATTTGAATTCTATCCAACTCTCAAGGACAGATAACTGCGACACAGAAATGTTGTTGTTACCAAACCTTAAAGTTTCTCTCCATCTCTTCTTCTCTCTCACACCCACCACCAAACGATTCTGCCCTTGTCAGCTACAATGCATGATCTCAGGGATTATCAGCCAGTAATACTTGGCGCTTGTTAATGATGTCATCATTAGTTCCCCGTAGGGATGTTGAGGTAAGCCGAGGAATGATAAAGGGCCTTTAGTTAAACACCAGAGTCGTGTTGTTAACCCCTGAGTTGGCAGGACAAGTCAGATTACTGTGTTTCTGGAGGAGGTGAGTCTTTGGAGACTTGGCTGTGGTGTTTTCATGTGGGCTGTACGAGAAAATGTGGTTCAAAATACTGTCTGTGAAGAATGAGACTGTGGCATCTTCCTTTCATTTTCTATTGCCGTCTCTGTAGGTCTTTTCTGATAACTCAAGGTTGGAAAAATGCTATAAACGGATACTGAGTACTCAGTCGTTACATGTGGTGAAGTACATTTACTCAAGTACTGTACTTAAGGACGATTTTGAAGTACTTGCACTTATCCTGAGTATTTTCATTTTATACTATTTCATACTTTTACTCCAAAAAGGTTTGGAAGCCAATCTTTTGCTTTTACTCAACTACATGTATTTACCAGCTTTAGTATTTTAACACATTCAGATTATGAGTTTAAAATACAAATAAATCAACATTGACATATAAATATAGGTAAATAAATCGGCAGCATCAGCAGCAGCAAACAAAGTATAATAGTTCAAAGTAGTTCAATCTTTACCATCTGGGATAACTAATATATATATATTATTGAATGATATGAATAAGACATTTCTCATGACAAGTACTTTCAATTTGGTGATTTTGATGCCAATACAAAAGTAAACTAAACCAAATCAAAATATGGAGAGGTTCACCCAACTTCTATGAAAAAATTGAAAACTGCTGCTTCATTTTAAAAAGCTAACTTGTATCTAAGTGGCTGCTTTAAGAGTGAGGACCAGTGCATTTTGGTAGTTTAGCTTTCATAGGAATAAATGTATATGGGCATTTACAAAAATAAAAAAAATATATTTTTCGTTGCAAAATGAATCACATCCACTTGAGATATTTGCAAGAAAATGGTTACAGATAATGTTTAAAACATCAAACATAATGGAAACATGCTAAATAAGCTTGAAGGTGGGGTAGGTAATTTTGGAGAAACCAGCTCGAGTGCGCTAGAATTTGAAAATACACAACCGGAAAAAATCTGCCACTTCCTTACAGAGCCCCTCCTCCAACACACACGAACGCGCACATGACCAATGAGGGCACGAGATAAGTTTGTGCACAGATGGAAGGCTGACAGGCAGGTAGGCCATCAAGTTATTTTAGCCGGGCCGGCTCAGATGATTGGTCGTGCTTTTTACAGCGCCACGGCTTCCACAGATGACATTTTTTTATGGATTTATTGTCAAAGCATTTAATGTATTCATTGCTATCGGGATGTTAAGAGCATTCCATGGAATATAACAAGTGTTTCTGAAATAATTACATACCCCACCTTTAAATAAAGCCATTGTAAAGTTAAATGTTACTTGAGCTCCTTTCCCTATCTTGCAGCGTAATGAAAGCTGTGTCTGAATATAGTTCACAGGTGTATCTCAGGAGCGAGTGGGGAAGTCCCGCCCTGAGATAATGACTGCTGAGTCAGCACGTAATCTCCCTCCACTGCAGCAAAGACTGACACTCCAGCAGCCTCCCTCTGAAGATACACCCCTCAAACACTCTGCCAGGTGTAAGTGGGTTTAATAATGTGTGTGAGTGTGTGTGGACAAACGGTAGATGACCCTCGCAGCTGCAGTGTCACTGACATCAGCGCTGCAGCTTTTAGAAGACCTCTTTAATTAGCCCACGGTGCCCTGTCATCACTGCTGCTGTTATCCACCGAGCAGCTGTCTCACACACACACACACACACACACACACACACACACACACACACACACACACACACACACACACACACACACACACACACACACACACACACACACACACACACACACACACACACACACACACACACACACACACACAGGTGTCCTGAGCTGCAGGTAAATAGCATAGCAACCTTTTGGGAAGCAGGACGATACAAAACACAAGAAAACAAACGAAACCAGAAGAAAGAGACCGTTTAATAACTGCGAGAGTAACATCAGGCGGAGGAAGACACTTTTGAGTTCTCTGTAATCAGTGAAATGTGTTACCATAGTGTTACGGTAATAGTTAAATTCCTGCAATCGACTACCGTGTTAACAGAGGTTTATACAAAGCCTACTTTTTATAACTGATTAACTAAAAGGCATGATGGTGCAACCCATTTAAGAAACGGTTGTAATCTAAAACCCAAGGGGAATGTTACTCAAATGAAACCTTAAAGCTGGAATAATCTATATATTTGTAACATATCTGGTCACCAGAGTGCCGCAGAGTGTTTTTGCATCTTTTAAATCATTCATTCTTTTGTTTCCGTGCCCATTTAGTCTCTGTTTAGGTTCAGTCTCATGGCTCTCATCAACCTTCTTTCCACGTGTTGTTTACAATGAAAAAGCTCAGGAAACCCATTTAAAATGACCTTTCTAGCACTGAACAGCAGCACCACACACAGTTGGCAAATAGCTGATAAACATTTCGTGTCAAACGTTAAAGTTTAGAGAATGTTGCTTAGTAAAAGAAATCTGCTCATTTGAATCAAATGCCATGAGAAATTGGAAATCAAGGATCCCAAACAATGTTATTTTAATGTGTTCTTATACACTTCACTTATTACTACGACAATATAATAACATAGTAGTAGCAGTATTAGCTCCCTTAAATGAAGTCAAAACCATATTTTCCTTTTCCAAAAAAAGAAATAAACAAATGATTCTCGAAAACTAGTACCAAAGATTACATTTTGAGATCATCAGAAGCACGTTGTTCATGCATAATACAGCACGGTTAATGTTTTGAAGAGGATGCTACATGACATTTCCACTTTTTTCTGTCATATCATGCACAAGATTTGCGGCCCTGATTGCCATCTTTTTTGGACTAATGTATGATGATGTTTATTTCGATTCTCCTATCATTTCTGCATCTAAACCCACCTTTAGCCTGGGTCAGATCCAGCTGCTAACACATCGGCGGGTGACTAACCTGGCAGGATGCGAGCTGTGGCAGCTGGGAGTGATTCAGCAACACGGAGCATTTATAAAACGGCTTGAGCTTTGGAAACCACACGGACAGAATGTGTCTTAACTGTGTTCTGGGTAACGGGACTCTCCTCGGGGGCAAATGGCTTCAAGATTACAAGCGTCACAGCAACGTTTCTCATCTGCATCTAAAAGAGAGGATTCGGTGGGTTTTGTTCACGAGCGCAACAAAAGCTTTATGGTGATGTCATTTGGTAGGAAGTGAGAAAAGAGAGGGATGCAAATTGGTTCTTTCTTTGCGATTCTAATATATTCTCTATCATATAAACTGTAACAAAGAATGAGCACCATTGTGAAGGACACTTAGCATTCTTGCCATGCTCACTTTTCTCTATATATATTAAAGAAAGGCTCCGAATGAGTCGGTCCTACCTGTCAAAAAACCCCTGGCTGCATATAGACACAAATTACTGCCTATTGCTAATTTCCCAGGTAATTACAGGTTTGGCTCGGCTCTTGAATTCGCTGATTATCCCGAACAACACAAACCAGAGCTGTCACAGTGTCAGAAGAGGGAATTTCCCAGGTTGAATTCCACTGAAATAGTGTTAAGTTTAAAGAAAGACAAACACAGAGAGAGACAGACAGAAAAAGACTGAACGTACTGTAGATTTCTCGACATGTAAAATGAGTATTGAGCCAATGTGAACTGTGATTCGAGGACATGCCCATTTTCAAAAGGACACTATTTTTAGAGAGTGGTGTTGCTGCTAACTTTGTAATAATATCAAAAAGACAAATATCTGAGACTAAGATACCCTAAATATACCATTACATTTCAATATTTTGAGTTCCAAACTGATTTGTAGTGGATAAAATGCATTTGAATGAGCATTGCATCTCTTTTTATTCGCAGTGCATTCATGAGTATCGCAAAAAAAGTGCAGCTTAAGCACAACGGAGAGATAAACAATGATAAAATGGGGAGTTTCCTCTCTTGCCCTCACTGACACTTTTGCCTTTCCTCTGGCTGCTGTGTTGACTTATCTCAGAGGTGAGTTGTGAAATTGAGAGGTGTCCTTTGACTTCCATCTGGAGCTGCTTGCCCCGACATGCAACCACCTGTGACCTGCATGAACCTGCAGCAGCCACTGAAGGAGTAATCTCTGGAAAAATGTTGGTCTAATACAATAATCAAATCCCATGTGTACACTGAGAGACACTGACATTTATGTTTTAATAAATATAAGTACTCAGATCTTTTACTTAAAGGTAACCTATCATGCAAAATCCACTTTTTCATATATTTTATACATCAACATGTGTCCCCTCTTCTTCATGTCTCTTCTTCATCAACATGTGTCCCCTCTGTGTAAAAAGACTCTGAAAGTTTCAGGAACAAAGATTCTCTCTCTTTTTGTCCTGATCCATTTATATAAAAACCTGTCTGAAAATGAGCTGATCAGATTTTGGCCACTTTATGATGTCATAACGATGTTTTGCCTTTTTTGACATTGGTTGGTTATTAGCCAATCAGCAACCAAGGTAACCCCCCCCCCCCCACCTTATCACCTGAATCTCCTCCTAGAGCACCATTGTGTTATTTCTAACCAAATATCTCTCAGAGGGGCGTGGGGAGGGGCTCCTTATTTTCATCTAAAGTAACAGACAGAGAATCAGCACTTTGGAAACAGGGCTGAAACAGAGGGGATTATGGGATGCTGCAATGATCTGTTTGGTGTTTCAGCCAATCAGAGACAGGTTCTATATATATCTGAGACCTGTGATATATTGATGAAAAACAGTATAATAGGGGACCTTTAACTAAAAGTACCAAATTGATCCAGTTTCATGTATGCCTGATAACCTTTTTGCAGCGGAGTCCAACACTTGAGCTTCCATTCCTAATCTAGTATCAGTGCACTCTTCACCAAATGTAACACCATTTGCATGCAATTTGTGCTGCTTTTGTTTTAATTTACCCAAAAACTTAAGTCCCAGGCTCCACCAACAATGCAACATAATATGTATAGGACATAAAACAATTAAAAACCGATAAAAAATAGTGCAAGAAATAACAGAATATAAATAAAATAGCGCAAGAGAATGTTGTAAGATGTGCAAGAAAATACAAATGAAATAGAAATTGTGCAAGAAGAGTCTATATACACCTAATATATAGATAAATAAGTTGCAAGATGCAAACAGATGAATGTTCATGGAGGCACTTTACAGAGCTCAGGTGTTTCATATTGTTATTGCCTGACTGTCTCTGAGTCTGGTGGTTTTTATCCTGAAACTAAGATGCATTTGTGCAAAGAGGAATGACACTTCCAACAAAATTGCACTGTGTTTCTACCCCAGTGATTCAATGTTAAAGTGGCACTGGGCGTGTTTGTGTGGCTCTATGACATATCAACCATTTGTTAATCTGCAATTAGATCTAAACCCACAAAGATCTTAAATGTAATCTGGGCCTTTTTTCTTTTTCGCTTGACCATTTATGAAGAAATTAGTCTAATTACGCATAAATAGAAAATGGCTATGGTGAATTTACCTCATTTTGTTTGGCTAAATGGGCCTCGTTACAGCTTTACGTAAGCAGCACAGGCTGATCCGTAACTCAAATGATTTTATCGAACACATGTGTTGTTCAAGTTTCACCCTTCATTGTGCAAGAGAGGGCTAACATAAAGGAAAGCCACAAAGAAAAGAAAGGATAGTAGAAATGTTAAATAAGTCAGAATCAGAGGTGGGAAGTACAAATACTTTGTTACTGTACTTAAGTACATTGATCTGGTATCAGTACTTTACTCCACTACTTATTTTTCTGACGACTTTTTACTTTTACTTCTTACATGTTGAACACAAATACCTGTACTTTCTACTTCTTACATGTTGAACACAAATACCTGTACTTTCTACTTCTTACGTTTTCCAAACAGGCTGGTTCCTTTAGTCTGAATGTGTGTTTGGTGGCGTGATCATTATTATTTAGAGTCATTGCGTGCCTATTGATTTGAACACGATCCGTGTATCCATCATTTCCTGGTCTTCTCTAAAGAAGAGGGACCAATGAAAACGTTGTCATGTTGCCGTTGTTCAGCATGGAAACATTCATTAGCTAACAATGACATTATTGCTTTAAAACAGCTGCTAGTTATGGGTACTTTTTACTGAAGGACATTTCAAAGTTCTTTACTTTCACTTGAGTAAAGACGTTTAGTCAGCACTTCTACTTTTACCAGAGTATTTTTAAACACGAGTATCTGTACTTCTACTTGAGTAAAGGATGTGTGTACTTTTGCCATCTCTGGTCAGAATACATAGCTCTACCAATGTTATTGCCCTTTGTGTTGGCATCCTACATTTCTTATATTGAGCATGGGCATCATGGGAATTATCACCCGGCTTGACCGCACCATCGTCCAATCAGATTGCTTGGCTGAAACAACCCACTGTATAATTACATTTACATTATGACCAGTTGCAGGTCAGTCCACGCCTTCTCCCTTCATGCTCTGCAGGCAGACATGTAGATAGGCCAGATTGAAGCATATGACATTTATACAGACCGTGGTCTTAAGCCATTATAAATAGAATTATGTCACGGTCAACTGTGCGCTATCTGATTCTGAGTAATGGTAAAAAATCCCCTCCCACGTATGCTAATGCTGTTTTTGCAGCCCCTGTTGGGAGAGACGCTGCAGACAAGCCAAGAAGTTCAGAGCTTGAGAAAAGTGAGTGGGCGAGGCCAGTGGTTGATGTTTTTCCAGTTAAATATTAGAGAGTTGAGAGGGCACGTAAAATGCACAACATAAATAATGTGTCCGTTTTGCTTTGATTTAGTGCTAAAATCCTTGAAAGGGAATCTTAGCTGACCTTAAGGGCATTATTCAATATCCACCTTAAAGCATTTTAGCATTTGTTGCTAGCAAACATTACTAGCAGCTCTAACATAACATTTTGAATTTAGTTAAAACCATCTTTTTCATACATTGTACCTAAAAGATGTTGATCAAAGAGATGTGTATTAACCAGGAATAGTCTCAAAATGACCATCAAAAGACATAAAACAACTACAAATTGACACCAAGCAAGACTAAAATATATCTGTTACAAGATTTAGCATGCTAACACGCTAAGATGGACCTCCTTGCTAGCCTGCTAACATTAGCAGTTACCTCAAGGCAGCCCCAAAAACCTACTAACATTTATGTTAACTTATCCTATGTTATTTCTGTGAAGGAATGTATTCTCTATTGTTGGACCCTACAAACATTTGAAGGAGCAATGAGTGTCTAAAAATACCATTCATGCCTAGCTAACAGGTCTTAAGCTAGCTGTTAACTCAAGAGCCATATGAGTATTTTGATGCTTTAAGTTTTCATAGACCATTTTCTAATCAGCATTAATAAAGTTACGAGCTATTTAACTGCAATTCTCTGAAACAGCCTAAATTAAAATTAGAAACAAGCTGCTAAGAAGGAAGGATACACAATAACAACAACAATGAAGACTATAATAACGTAACAATAGAAATAGTGTTTTCTACAGGAATAGCCATAACTATCCCTAGGGCTTTTTCCAGCCTAATGGTTAAGTACAAATCATATATTTGGGGTTGTAAAGAGCCTGGGAACAGTAGGGAAATACATTTAGATGAAACAGTCGAGCCAGAAGCTTATCGACGAAACTCTGTATGAAAGATAACCCTGTGTTACTAGTTGAAGAGTATCTGAGGGGGAGTTTGACTCTGAAAGCTGGACCTAAGCAAACAATCACACAAGGACAAGAGCTAGACAGAGAGCTGAGGTTAATGATGCAACTTTGTTTTCAAGCCTTGAAGCCAGACAGTTGGCTTTGGACTCTCTTGGTTAACATCACCGCAAAAGATTCAGACATTCTCTTACCAAATCTAAGAAAATAGCCGGGAAGACGACAATATTTGCCTTCCAGATGCAGCTATCAATAAAATAACAGAGCCGACTTCCTTCTGGTCTCAGAGATGACCAAAGGATGGCTCATTCTGGTACACACACACACACACACACACACACACACACACACACACACACACACACACACACACACACACACCATGTATACATCACTTCAGGGGACATTACATTGACTTACATGCA
This sequence comes from Dissostichus eleginoides, assembly GCA_031216635.1. NCBI lineage: Eukaryota > Metazoa > Chordata > Actinopteri > Perciformes > Nototheniidae > Dissostichus > Dissostichus eleginoides. Next base: position 6,013,164 of record CM062284.1, on the reverse strand, counting down.
TTTCCTGGAGACTTATCCTAACCTTAACCATAACCAACACATGCCTAACCCTAACCCTAACCCTAACCCTAACCCTAACCCTAACCCTAACCCTAACCAAGTCTTCACCCTAAAATTAATGATTCCCCTCATGGGGACCTCCATTATGTCCCCATAAAGGAGGTGAGTCCCCACATGTGACTATGCAAACAGATTTAGGTCCCCACAAGTATAGTAATGCTAGGCCACACACACACACACACATACACACACACACACACACACACACACACACACACACACAGGTGAACAAACCTGCCAATATCTACTCACAAAGATGACTTTTCTATAACATTGAATATGTATGACTTCAAGAGTTTTAAAAACTTTGATACTAGTAATTCTCAAAAATGTATAATTTGGGGGTAAGGTGTGAAGTGACTGTTATTTTGTATATATTGATTGTTGTGCTTTTATTCATGTCTTAATGTGTGCATATAAATGTGTCTGTTGATTGTGTATATATAGGTATATACATATTTTTATATATATTTGTATTGTATTCTGGATTGTGGGAAACGGTATTTCGATCTCTCCGTACACACAAACTGAAGGATTGACAAAAGTTGACTTTGACTTTTCACTTGACTTTGACTAAGGTTTGTTGATCCGGCAGCTTTAACTTGCACAAACAGTAAAGTACTGATATTCTTTACCTAAAGTACGTCAGAAGCACAAGCATTATTTCTGGTTGCTATATTTGTAAAAATGCTAAATGCTCTTTGACACATGCACAGTTTTACACAGTTATTTTCAGCAGTTGCTTGTCAAAAAGGGATGATTACTCCAGATATTAACACACCTGGTCTCTTTAGATGTTATTATAGCAAGAAGCCTCTAAAGCATTACGTTTTCCCACACAAGACAAGCCAGGAAGAAACAAGAAACAGGAGGTCTGTTTTCTTTTATACATATTGGCATGTTGGTAATTGAGTTTTACAAAAACACTGATTCATTAATGGCCAAGTTCAACAAACTTCCACAAAGTTTTCATCTTTTAAAGGTCACAATTATGATGACATACTATTTAAAAGAAGATTTATTAAATGAGGTTAAACCTTTCATCAATGACAAAGTAGAATAAAAGTCACCTCCCTTATTGGGTCACAGTACACTTTCTGGAGACCATCATTTCTGTCTTTTTGAATCATTATCCTCGTCTTTTGGAGGGTCAAATGTCTCTGGAGTCTTAGCCTCGTCAGTCACTGATCACTTGCTCTTGTGAAAGTGAGTTTCTTATTTATTCTTATCCAACAGTGTCCTCATCCAAGTTGGCTTCATACTGCAGTGGGTGATGCACTGACCAGGAAAGTACGTTTGTTCCAGCACACACACATCAAATACCCTGTAAAATCTCATATCAGGAAAAAGCTAATTTGCAGTGGTGGAAAAGTACTCCCATCTTTACTTTAAAGAGTCCTCTCCTGCTGATGTTCAGGTGTATATCAGTATGTAGTGTCTCTACTTTAAAGAGTCCTCTCCTGCAGATGTTCAGGTACATATCAGTATGTAGTGTCTCTACTTTAAAGAGTCCTCTCCTGCAGATGTTCAGGTACATATCAGTATGTAGTGTCTCTACTTTAAAGAGTCCTCTCCTGCTGATGTTCAGGTGTATATCAGTATGTAGTGTCTCTACTTTAAAGAGTCCTCTCCTGCTGATGTTCAGGTGTATATCAGTATGTAGTGTCTACTTTAAAGAGTCCTCTCCTGCTGATGTTCAGGTGTATATCAGTATGTAGTGTCTCTACTTTAAAGAGTCCTCTCCTGCTGATGTTCAGGTGTATATCAGTATGTAGTGTCTCTACTTTAAAGAGTCCTCTCCTGCTGATGTTCAGGTGTATATCAGTATGTAGTGTCTCTACTTTAAAGAGTCCTCTCCTGCTGATGTTCAGGTGTAACTCAGTATGTAGTGTCTCTACTTTAAAGAGTCCTCTTCTGCTGATGTCCAGGTGTATATCAGTATGTAGTGTCTCTGCTTTAAAGAGTCCTCTCCTGCTGATGTTCAGGTGTATATCAGTATGTAGTGTCTCTACTTTAAAGAGTCCTCTCCTGCTGATGTTCAGGTGTAACTCAGTATGTAGTGTCTCTACTGGGACATGTCTCCATGCTTTAATGTTCAAAAACTCTTTATTTGTCTCATACTGTCTGTGCTGCAGCACCTCTTTTCACCCTCTGTCTGAAACCAGAGCCCAATCTGCTCTGATTGGTTAGCTGGCCGGCTCTGTTGTGATTGGTCAACTGCTTAGAGATGTCCGGCCCCTTAGGCTGGTACATTTTGTTGATAAAACTTCTGTATTTTTACTTAAAGGTGGGGTAGGTAATTCACTTCAGAAACACTTGTTGTTATATTCCATGGAATGCTCTTAACATCCCGATAGCAATGAATATCTTAAGTGCTTTGACAAAAAATCCATAAAAAAATGTCATCTGTGGAAGCCGTAGTACTGTAAAAAGCACGACCAATCATTTTAGCCGGCCCAGCTAAAATAACTGGATGGCCTACCTGCCTGTCAGCCTTCCATCTGTGCACAAACTTATCTCGTGCCCTCATTGGTCATGTGCGCGTTCGTGTGTGTTGGAGGAGGGGCTCTGTAAGGAAATGGCAGATTTTCTCTTTTTTTAGCCCTGTTTTTGCAAGGGCTGATTCTGTGCGAAGTCTTCTTCGCTGCTTTTGTGGCAGACTACAGCGCCACCTACAGGCCTGGCATATGTACTACAGCGTCTCCAGCGCTTTCGAGCGGCAATGGCCGTGGCCCTCTCCTCCTGATAGGTGGAGAGTTGCCCATATAGGCGGAGCTCCCCGTTTCTGACGTCAGAAAAATTCAAATCTGTATCAGTCTGGATCAGCTCCGTTGCAATCCCGTTTTTAGAGATTTGGGTACGGAGGAAAAGAGAGAGGGTTGTGTTTTCTGACACTTGGTGAGTTCCTTGACACACCGGGACACATATTCATGTATAAAAGACGTACAAAAGTGCATTTTGCACGATAGGTCCCCTTTAAGTACTTTTCCCACAACAAAGTGGAAACTAAGTAGTAACTAAAAATTGTACTTGAGTAAATATACTTCAATACTTTCAACCACCATCATTTTCAATATTGTTTTGCTATACATTTATTTTTGAGGATTTTGTGTTTTACTGTCTTAATTAAATAGTATTTCGCATATGATTCAGGCAGTAGAACATGCTTTGCTGGCGTGCGGCCATCTTGGATTGAACCATGTGATCCTGACGGGGTCTCCTGTCACTCGGTCGCTCCTGATTGGTGGAGCTGACTGCACTCTTGGCTCTGGTATCTCATTATTTCTGAACGGCAGAGCCAAGTCAACGCTCAAACTACAGCAGAGGAACAATTAAAGGTCTGCGGAGGCACAAGAAGAGGTGAACATTTACTTTGGGCAGAACTTTACTGCCGCACCGAGCAAAGACCTTTGGTTGGAGCTACAATCTTTCGACCAAGAAAAATAATCCGTCCATTCATAATTGTTAGAGTTATGCTATTCCCTTCCATGATTTTGCATGGTTTTGATAACTAGAAATGTGGATCTAAACTGAATAAAATGAGATCATAATTTAGTGAGTTAATTTGATCACAAAGACTGGATAACGGTGAGATATCCACAGTGTTCTTCAAAATAAAAACATGCAACAAGTTCTCTAAATAACAATGTTGGAAAGTACATTGTGAATTCCTTTCCAGATCAGCAGGAACATTGTCTTTGCTTTCCAAAACCGTGACAAATCTGTGTTGCAAACATAAAACCCTCCCTCATCAGGCACCACTATGATTAAGGTTAGGCACAAAAACAACTTGGTTAGGGAACAATCATGGCTCCAATATGGTTTTGTTGACCCATCAAATTACTCCATCGCCCCCCATCTGAGGATATTGCAGCTCTTTAGAAAAAAAACATAATTTTCTGGTATTTTAAGGTACACATATTCGCCATCAACTAGTTGTTAATAATTAACATGCATATTAGCAGTATATTGGCTCTTTATTAGTCCTTATGAAACACGTATTAATGCCTTATTCTACATGACCATATTCTACAAGTAATCAATTAAGAGTTTGTCCTCAATAACTCTCTAATTAGTGCTTATTTATTGTAAGTAAGGAAGTTGTTGTACATGAGTTAGGGTCTTAATATGCTCAATATGGGCTTAATAAGGCATTCTCTCATAATAACACCTAACACATATGGTCTATTCTTATGACATGAAACTACAAGTGTTAATTGTGTCAAAATAACTCAAAATGTGGTGTGTTTCTAACTCAGAATATGTTCCCTATTTTAAAGTGAAGTCTTGTTCATAACCAATTAGCTAGTAGTTTGACTCTAATATGATAATGAACAACTAGTTGATGGTGAATATGTGTACCTTAAAGTGTTACCAATTTTCTTTTGCTTAGGATATAAATCATATCATATGTAATCATTTCTTAAAGCCGCTAGAGGTTTTTGTCACGACAATAGTTTCCGATAGAGATTAAGAATTTACCCGTCTAGATTTGCATGAAAATGTGAGACAATGGTGTCTTTATTCCTCTCAATCAAACATTATAGCTACAGCAGCAGTCATGCCTATAAACACATGGTGAGAATCTAACTGACAATCAAAAATACTACATGTTAATGTTAGGACCACCACTTTTAATAATTCAAACGTTTGTAACTGAGAAGTTTGAGAAGGCTCTATACGTAACGTCAATGGGTTGCATGAAGAAGAAACCAGTGAATAAACATAATTGATTCTTCTTCTTTCGTGTAACGTCAGAGGTCCAACTCGGTGTCGTGTAGCCATGCCCGCATCTCTGGTCCTAAGTCGAAGAGGCTGGCTTCCGAGGGTGGTCTATATAAAGGGCAGGTGGTTATTATATGTTCGGCAGTCTGTTCAGGGTCACCACACTCGCATGCAGCACTGTCTGCCAGGCCCCACTTCTTCATCGATGTTTTGAAGCGACCGACCCCAGTTCGTAGACGGTTTAGTGTGGTCCATTGCCGGCGTGGTAGGTCGTCTCCTCCTATGGCGCCATCTCCTGGGTCCCAGATGTAGCGATGGATGCGGGAAGGGCCCGGCTAGCTCCCACTCCTGCCTCCAAGCAGCCGCCAACCATGCATCTCTGGAGAGGTCCTCAGAGGTGGAATTGTGATGATGCAATTGAGACGAAAACACATCGTGGCCAATTTCGTCCAAAGTTAAGGCAGAATTTTAAAGTTAGCAGACATTCCCTGCAAAAGTGTAGCTGTAAGCGCTCTGTGATTGGTTGTTTCTTACGTTAATAAGTCATGGAAGTTGTAGTTAACTCCTCTACTTGTGCCGTATGACTAAAGAAATGAATGAAACATTTTCAAAAGTAAGTTTTTTGGTGAATAGGGAGTGTGGAGTGCATGCGTTTGACTTCCACTTCCTCTGAAAGCTCTTCAGCACCACAGAGCTGGAATTACAGTCTGTGAATTACACTTGAGCTCATCATGTGAACTGGGTGAGAAATAAAAGTGGAGGAAAGATGCCGTGAAAAAGAAAACTTTGAGAGAAGGATTGGTTCTCTGTGTTTATGTGCCCTCTGACTCTGAAACTCAAGATCTCCTGAGATTCAAACGCTGAATCTGTAAATCCCCCATGAGTCTTCACGGTGGTGTAAATTAGAGTTCAAAGTGAAAAAAAAAGAAACAAGCCGAGGGCTCTACGGCTGCGTGGCTCTCATTAAATCCACACACACTCAAATCCACACGCAGAGAATTTACATTTCCCTAAAGCTGAATCTGAATTTGGGTTTTTGCATGTTTGTAGCTAACGAAAAAGACAGAATATATGAGTGTTTGAGTGTGTGTGTGTGTGTGTGTGCGTGTGTGTGTGTCCTACTGAATGCCCTGGTTAATGAAGAGCCAGTGTCGGAGAGGAACCGTGACGGGACCCTCGGAGTAGTCGAAGTCCCAGAAGATCACTTCTTGGCTGGGATTCAACACTCTTATAAAACAGCACAGAGCGTATGGCTGAGCGAGCAGAAACACTGTGTCTGTGTTATGGTGCGTAGCCATGGTACTCAACCTGATGGAAAGAGAGAAGAGTTCATTCTGCCATAAAAAGGTATTATGTTAAGGTAGTTTTGTGAAAATCAACAGAGATGCAGAGGAATATTTTTCGTATGTATAATCACAATATTTTTAACTAAATCTGCAATAAAGACTACAAAAGCAAAGAGTCTGACAGAGGATTTTGTTTAAGATTTTCAAATAATATATTTAAAGCTGAACTCATCAATATATTTACATACTAAAATGAGTCAAATGGATTCGTTTAATATGAACAAGGTTGCACGTCGAAAAACATAATGCAAAATTAATTCTTAAGTCAACAGTTCTCATGTTGACAATGTGTTAGCTACAGTGTGTTAGCATCTTTTGGCTAAGTGGTCCTACTAGCTTCTTTACATGTGACTACTTGGATTAGACCTTTTTCTACTTGCATCCCCTTGTAACGTATTGCATACTGTATGCATGTGCATGTTGGAGTTATTATTATTTAAAAAGTCAAATAGCAACAGTCAAAAAGGCATGTGCTTTTTATTTGACCACTCAGAAATCAGCAGACATAAGTGGAAAACCTAAAATGGTCAAATGGATATATTTTTGGGAGTTGTTGAAAACCAAAGCAAGCTAAAAAGCAGATTGAATACTCGCCAGAAGCAGAAGTCAATATGAACGCTAATATTCAAAGTTATGCAACTGATCAGCTTTTGTTACGTTGCCATCGATTTTCTGTTCGAACTGTAAGAACTAGGGTAGGTCAATATAGAGTAAATTAAATGAATGTGTACGGAAACTTGTGTAGTACATTCGACCTTTTTGGTCTATAGTATTTTATAAAGTCCTGCAGAAAAGCCTGTTTAAGGGAAGTTGGTGAAGGTTTTGAAGCCTTTCCTACGTTGCTGAACTCAAACTACAAAATCAAGATTCAAAAAAGAAAGCTGAAGGAAAAATGAGCTGTCTGACATATCGATTATTGCCTAAAGCCTTGCATGTGGATGGACTGTGGTCCCAATAAGCCGCGCACATATACTGTCAGTCTGGCTCAGAAGCCTGCAGGGAATACTTATCTTTTTATAAGAACATGTTTAAGTGCTTTGGTTCTGGCTGCATATGAGCTCATCCACAAAATGTGATTGTCTGGGAAGAGATGTCTGGACAGTCAATGTGCTTAGAAAGAGTAAGTGCAGCCCTGACAGCACTGATGTGTGTGTGTGGTCCCGCATTCAAACTGTTACACACACTTCATCGGAAGACGCTTCATTTCCTACAGAAGCCGAGCATCCGGGGAAACTTGCAAACACGTTTATTGCAGACGAAATGGTCAAAGAAAGTCATAAAAAAAGTCATAAAACATGCAGAAAAACTTCTCAACTTATGCACAAATACCCACCGCGACAATGTTTGTGTTTATTATCTTAACCACCATCACGTTGTGCAATATTGCAATGAAATTAGGAACAGATATTCATGCTACCCAGAGGATGCATAGTCATGACTTTGGTTATCTCATGACTCTATATTAAAGGTCCCATGTCATGGCCATTTCTACTGATCATATTTCCATTGTTGAGGTCTACTAGAATAGATTTACATTGTGCAATGTTCCAAACTCACATTGGTTTCTCATACAGCATCTCTGTAGAGTATGTGTATTCACTCTGCCCCCCCCTCCCTGTGAGCCCAGTGTGCTCTGATTGGTCGGGACGTTGCGAGGCTCGCTGCTGCGACGAGCGGACAGGTTTCCGGGTCGGCGATACAGCGAGAACAAGCGAAACTCATCCTGAGCACACACACACTCACAGCCGAAGTGAAAACAATAAGTGTGGCTTGATATTGAGTAAGAAAAAGGTTTATAACGCTGTGAAAATGGGTCTGCGGAGAGCATTTCTCCGCGATCCCAACTCCTCTATTACCAGCGTTCAGGGAGCTCTATGCAAGTCAATGGGACTCCCTGTTAGTTAGCCAAGGAACCTGGTGTGTGAGGTGCTCCGCGGATTGGTCCATTTGGGCCAATCCGGTCATTTGTTGTTGATTTGGGTGTTCACACATCACAGAACCCAGGAAGCAAACAATGGAAAAAGAGAAATGTCCAACGAGGCGTTCTGGGGCAGCATAGACAGGTCTTTTCTGTGTTAGAGTTTTACTCGCTACAGGGTGTACTTTGAGGGTTTGTGACTCTGCAGACCGTTTACATGCATAAAAACCTTCATAACACACAAGGGGACGGGTAATAACCAGAAAAGCATGACATGGGCCCTTTAAGCATGTCATCAGGTAAACTTTTGAATGTATTTATAATAACAACAATGCTTTACTACCAACTACCTGTATATCTAATGACATTCCCATCAGCCCAATGGACTCTTTTTGCTGTATAAATGGGAAAATGTATCGGTCCGTTATTAGAAATGGAAACAAAAGACGCTCTTGAATAGATTTTAAAATCAGAATAACAGTAGAATTTTTTTTCTAGTGACATTGGAAATATGTCCATATGGTCATCTCCCGCCCTATTACCAACTTTTAAGTACAGATGTTGGTCAGCAAACATTGGACATTCACTCAGGAGATCATCCAATGGACTGCATTTGACTGTATATTGCACTTTTTACAGTCATTACGACTCCTCAATGTCAGCATTTAGCCATTTACATGCATTCATACACAGACAGGGGCTGCCATGCAAGTTGCCATCTGTTTTTTTGTATTTCAAAAGTACAATAAACATTTTATTTTAGAAAGACTGTATGCAAGTAACAAGCCAAAAGTGATATGTCTTACCAGAAACAGTGTGCGAAATACGGGGGGGTCCGGGGGAGCTCGACCCCCCCCGATTAACACCTGAGCCCCCCTGAAAGCCTCAACAGCAACATTTGAGGGGGGTCTCAAATTATAATATTTATTTGTCACTTGCAATGGTCACTAAAATGTTTTTAAGCTTACTATGTCCAGTATTCATAATTCAAAACATTTGTTCACAAATATAATCTATGTTGGCTGGCAAAAGCATTTCCTCGCATAGAATCGAAAACAGACGGCTCTTTAACGGTCGCGTATTCATTCATTCATATGAACGTCAGAATATAGAATTATTTGACGGCACCCCTGAAGACGCCAGACGGCGCCCCGGTTGAGAAACGCTGCTATAGACTACTGATTGGGCCCGGACTGGCCATCGGGAGGACTGGGAGGTTTCCCGATGGCCTGGCCTGTTAAGTGGCCTGTTGGCCTGAGGATTTCTTTATTTTTTGTATGTATTGTGAACGCAACGCTGCGCAAATGTGGGTCTGCCTCAAACAGGGGGACTGTCTGTCTACATCTAGTCTCTTTATTTTCCCCTCAAAATGCACCAGATTGATGCATTTGACTCCAAAATTTAAAAACAAATCTTACCAGGGGAGCTTGCCCCCGACCCCCCTAGAGTAGGCCGCCTACTGCATATTGAGAAATCTTCGACCGGTATATATTGCGCAATAAACGGGAGATGGGGACCCCCCCGATTATTGACGGGTATTTCGCACACTGACCAGAAACCTTCCAAAACTGACGCTAGAGGGGTATATCTATATATAAAACGTCATAGTCTGAAGCCTAGGGACACAGAACAAACTTCGGATAAGTTAGGAGTGATTCCTGTATGTAGCAAGACTTAAAGGAAAAGTCCGAGGTCAGTTTAATTTTTTCAGTGATCACCTTTCCGGAAGGTGCAAGTAACAAACTGCTTGAGAACCTGATGGCAACTTACTGTATGCTACATTAAGCTTATGTTCCTCTCATGTATGTAGCAATAATCCTGGATGGATGCATGATTAATGCATGAGTTCTGCCTGTTACAATGACTACCACTGTACAGTATATGTGTGTGTGTGTGTGTGTGTGTGTGTATGTGTGTGTGTGTGGTGTAGATATGGTTTAAGAGAAACAGATATATATCCCTGGCAAGCCCAAAGCTTCCTCTTACTGCCAAGACCTTACAAGAACATAAAACACAAGCCTCCGTGCTTGGCCTCCTCGCTGTGGGTCAGCAGGGGAACATCAGAGGGAGCAGCAGGGATTTTATAAAAATCGCCTTGGGAAAGAAAGGATGGAAAGAGGATCAGGGAAGAAGTGTAGATATTTAATGAGGGATGTATGCAAAAGTTAGAACAATGAAAAACATTCGTGTGGACACAGCGGGAAAGATTAAAGGTTGTGCAAAGTCAGAAGCCATTTTGGACATACAAAGGGATCGATGGATCAAGGCAGTGCTTCTGTATCTGTATGTGTGTGTGTGTGTGTGTGTGTGTGTGTGTGTGTGTGTGTGTGTGTATGTGCGTGTATTATAGTTTGCAAATATTCCCTAACCCTAGCTCTAACCCTAGTGTTCACGCCTTATCATAAACGGTCTAAAGACATTTTATATTTTTCGCCAAAAAGTCATTCTTCTTTGTACATTGTGCTTTTTGTTGGTATATCAGAATCTTTTGAGCCATTCCAAAAACAATAATGACAAACAAAAGTGGTTTTAAATAATATTTAAACATCATCTGGTTGTAAATCTCATTAACCTCGGCCTCTGAATTACTCTTCCCTTTATCAAATCTCATTAAACTCTGATCTCTGCTGCAGTTTTTTGCACAACACAGACCTGGAACGCATTGAAAATAAGTGAGAAAAAATCAGTGCAGAAGCGAAAAGTGAAAGAAACAAATACAATAGTGGAAAATATCCATTATGCACAATATGAATGCATAATGGATTCAGATCCCCATGTTTTGACTATGCATACATGTATGCACACAGCGAGTAAGTCTAACAGATGCTACACTTATAGAACGCTCAGTGTTTGCAGTATGCGTGCATGTTTTAGAATAGATAATGTATGGAAGTCACAGTTTGCGTTAACTTTTTAAACTATGAACTTTAATTGTTTTGAGTAATTTTGATCCACTTTATATTAAATTCAAGGCTGGATAAATGCATCTGTGTACCTTCTCTAATGGCTAGCACTGCATGCCCACACAAGCTCACACACCATTTATTTGTATCCGCAATCGCAACTTCCATTAAAGGTCAAAACAAGAAAAAAGGGGGGAATTTAACTTCACCTTGGGAATTTAGATCAGATAGCAGATTCCCGAGTGCACATGTTCGATAAGTCTGAAACCACACACACAGAACACTGAGAGGCATTAAAACTGTGAGAGATTAGCCTCTTTATATCCAGCGACAGTCACAGACCAACTAGCCTATTTGGGCTCATTTGTCACTGTAGTTGCTCCCTAAAGGCTGCCACATTGTTCTCAGGCCACGTAAAGTTTGAATTAGACCAGGCGCCCGACTGAAGCCACTGGGGTAAAATTAGGCGTGAGGGTCGGCTTTCTCTCACAGCTTCTTTTAGGGGATTAGATGACGTTTAAAGTTATTGGAGGACTGATATGCATGATTGAGACGTCTGATTATTGTGCAAAATCGAGGTGTATTTTATTGGCTTCTCCTAAAGGACTGGGGGAAGGGGTGAGCAGACGGGTTTAGGGCAGTTTAAGAGGCTCATAAGGGTCCAGGGTGAGATTATAATGCCTTATTTAACACTCGATCTGCGGATAGCAGGCACTGAACTGCTAGTGAACCTTCATGGCCGACATTAGAACAATGTGTGTCAGTGGAGGCTGGCCATTTAGCTGCTTTTTTGTAGTTTCACTGCAGTGTTTTCTTAGAGTAACCTCCAGGGCAGTAAAAAAAGGGGGTCTTTTAAAGTTAAATCAGCCTAGGTATCAAATGACACCCACGGGTGTCCAAATTAAATGGGGACACTTCCAGACTGTGAACCAGACTCTATCTAGGTCAGTGGGGATTCCTCTGCAAACATGACAGTACAGACTGTTTTCTTCCTTTTTTTGCGCCCATTCCCCCGTAGGTTTCCATGTCAGTTTGATTAAAAGCAGTGACAGGAACTGGAACCAGCCGCACAGAGGTGAAAGTTGCTCAATGTTCCTGCAATCCATCAAAAACATATGCTGGAGAAAAATACAGGAGCAGCAAAACAAGTCTTGTTGGTGGCCCTCAATAAAAAAAACAGGCTAGGAAAACACTTCTGTTTGCTAATTGGACCAGTGGCAACGGTAACGCAGTGACATCATGTCATCATTAACAGGTGCCTCGTCCGGTTGGCCGTTCGTGGGAACGTTTTAATTAAAGCTTCCCGTTCGCCCGTCCGCACCAGCGCAAGCCGGCGACTAGTTAAGGGCTGTTGTCAATGTTTACGAGGTGGAAGGGGGACGGGAGGCAGGCCTGTTGTTACTCAGAGGGTCAAAGTCAGGGTCAAGGAGGGAGAGCGGGAGGCTGACCAGAGGAGAGCGCAATAAAGTCGAGGAAATGATGCTGATCAGTGTAAATGCTATGACTGTTTACCTGTTTGTTACCTCAGTGAAGCAGGGTTGTGTTTTCTGTCATTGGAATATCTCAAACTCTGCCTGACAGATGCCAATGAAGCTGGTAGAACATACTTACCACCATGCAACCTTTTCTCCTACAAAATGATCACTTGCAAATAAACTGCCTTTTTAATGAGGTTCGAGGGAAACCTGTTTTTCTCTTTGTCACGGTTTTAAACGCTAAACAAAACCACAACAAAACTTGTTGGTTATGTTTAGTTACAAATATTTCTTGGTTGGGTTTAGATTAAAAGTCATGGTTTGGCTTGAAAGCATTCGTTTTTAGGTTATTTAAATCATGTATTAAATAAAATAAAGCAGCATTGTCTTTGGTTTCCAATCACTTGTATATAGACCCTTATTGCACTATTTTACTATTTTTCTTTTTGTATTTACTTGCACTATTTTTTCAGTTTTTTCAGTTTTATTGTGTTGCAATGTTGGAGCCTGTGACCTAAGATTTTCATCGTCATAACTACACTGTAGCTATGTACGTATGACTAATACAAGCCTTGAACCTTGGGTTTGTAAAAAGGTTAACACAGGACACAAAGCAGGCTCCAGGATGAACTCTAAAGACACAACAAGACCAGAAAGAGACACAAAACCACATAGAAACATGAGAACATGAGAACTTCACAATGTCAGACGATCCAACCACTTCTCCTACAATCCTGGTGAATTTATGGTTTTCTGGAGACGTATTTGTTGCCTTTCCAAGATTGCTGTGGCGCAGTCTCAAAACAAGCAAATACAACAGTTTGTATCTCCTGCATGGGAGTCAATTCAGATTCCCCGACAACACAGAAGAAGACGGAGCACCAGAAGACAGGGAGGACAGCTCTTGTTGGGATTTCTCCTTATTTCTAAGAGGAGGTCCTATCCATCAGTGTTAAGTGGAGAAGCAGCATTCATCATGGCTAATCCCTGGCTAAGTTTGCAGGGCTGCTGGAGACTCTGTTGGACCTCCTGCTTGGCTGACATGCAACAAACCAGTCAGCAGAAGAGAAAGGGAGATCCCGTGAATAATAAAGAATACACCGATGAATAATCTGTCAGCGCTTACTGTATGCGTCAGACTAATCCCTGTTGCATCAGTGTTATTCTTTCTCTATTTGTTTTCAGTACGAACCTCTTAGCTACAGAAACATTTCCTGGAGATTGGATTGCTTTAAAGTTTAAAGGGAGGAGTGACATCTTTGACTGAGTCCTTTGGATTCACCTACTGTGATCTAACTTGTCCAAATAATTAGTTTTGTCTCCAGAATTACTCTTACTCGTTACTTGTTTTAATGTGTACACTTGCAACTTTCTCTGAGAATATGCGGTCTTTCTCTTGCCTATTTCAATTGACTTGTCACTAACCTTGCTTACCTTTTAGACTGTTGCTACACTTCCTAATCTGAACATAAGAAACGTAAGGTTATTTAGACCAGAAAGATAAAAAGGCAGATTTATGCTTTAATACATTGGCCAAAGGGGAGGTTCTGTTTTGACTTGAATTGTCAAAACTATCTAAAACTACAGGTCAAACTGTCATAAGACATGAAGGGACGAGCATGGGCCAAGGAAGAATTGATAACATTTGTGGATCGTGGAGTGGATACACAAGTTATGTTTTGCTTTTGTTAACATTAAAGGTAATGTAATAAGCAATCAAATACAACACACCATATCTATAGTGTCACGGTTAGACATTATGTCTTATAGCTCATGAACACACCAAAGTTCGAGACCAACTACTTACCTCTGGTAAATGGGACCATACAAAGAGCATTTCAATGCACCATTGGCCTTGGGGGAGTTTCTCTTATTGCCATTGTAGTTGTGTGTAGTGTTTTCAAACTATATTTTCTGTTAATATTGGTTAAGATCATCTAAGGTCAAAGTATAGTCAAATTAATTGTCTGGTCTACAGTGTAGCATCTAGTGCCAATGTTACACTTTCTTCTGTCACTCCTGAATAGAGCTTTTTTATTTGTTTGATTAAATGCTAACTCATAGCCTTAGACGATGACTAGCAATACTAGCCATACATTTCTGTGGCATTTCTAGAAATCCAAAACATCACAGAAATGCCATGTTATTGTCTCCTACTACAGCTGGGATAACTGATATACCAGTGACATGCATTGAATCGGACAGACTACACACCGACAGAAGCAGCTGGAGCTTTGGTGTTTTGATCAGAAACACTTCAGCAGGCTTTAAAGCTGCTGCTGGATTCTTTATAGTGTGGGTGGAGGCCGTCATGAAAGGCCCTGCGCCATGCAAAATCAGCAAAACATTATATGCTAAGGGACTTTAAAGAGCCTCAGTGAGCAGCACACCAGTTTAAACAATCTTCAGAGAATGGAGCATCCACTGGGATCCATTTGGAAATATTTCTGGCCACAGCGAGGCTGAGCAGAACGCATATTTTCTCTCTGTGTCTCTCCTTCGGCATCTCCGTTTACTTCTTGCTGCAGTCTAGACACAGAAAGGAACTGAGGAGGCCGATGCCAAGTCATGTGCTGTCCAGAGTGTAGGTGACACACACGCACGCACGCACGCACGCACGCACGCACGCACGCACGCACGCACGCACGCACGCACGCACGCACGCACGCACGCACGCACACACACACACACACACACACTCAGCCACACACACTCAGCTGGTCGAGGTCTGGTCGAGCAGTAGAAACAAACAAAGGTGGATTATGACAATTAGTGGCCTGTTCCAGTCCCAGAGTTTAGTGGATAGGACAGATTAATCAAAGCTCTCTCTGACACACACACACACACACACACACACACACACACACACACACACACACACACACACACACACACACACACACACACACACACACACACACACACACACACGAACACACACACACACACACACACAGCTAATGAACAGAGTAATATTCAAACATGTGGGAGCCATTTCTGCAGCTACCTCCCGCTCTCTATGACAACAGAGAGGAACACAGCAACATTTGGAAGAAGAAAACACGCCACTGAACCCGACTGTGATTAAGCGACTCGTGGTGGTAATGGACCAGGTGCAACACGGATAACAAGAAAATAATGACAGTCCATCAATACAAAGTCACTTTCTCTCTGTCAGACAATTACAGATCTGTACTTGGCAGGTTTCGGCCATGAACGCTAGCTTGAATTATTTGAATATGTAGCTTAACTGACTGTCATTGTTACTCCAATTATTTAGACTTTTATTAAACTCTTTTCAATTGCAGGATTTGGCTTACTATGCGTTTCGAGTCTGCAATCAGGGACTGATCAAACTATGTCGTAACAATAACACAACTAACATAAAGGGAATGTGGAAATCGCACACCTCTGCCAAGGTCAAAATGTCCTATTTTGCATAATAACAGAGTAAAAAAGCAATAATTGGATTAGCCTTGTCATTTGGATAATCTCCACAATGTAATTGGTTCTTCCCTGGTCAATGCTTAAACCCCTACTCAAGGTTTTATAGAAATGAAGCCAGCTGTTTTTCTGTATTCTTACTGACAAAAGAAAAAAGACAAAAACAAGACCAAAGCGTAACCCAATTTGCAGCGGTAAAACTGTGGATAGTTCATAGAAATTGTACAGCAGTGCAGCTTTCTTGGGGTCGAGCCAATTTACATGCTCCGCCTGACTTCATGATATTTCAGCTTGCTAATACAATAATCCATAATTCAAAAGCCAGGGGGAAGTGACTGCTACAGTTGCATATTCAAACAACTCATGACGGCACACACACACACAGATGCATATACACATGATTGATTTGTTCTACCGCAGATAAAGCCTGCTGAGGAGGTTTGTGGTCCCCGTGATTGCACATACATGAACATATGAGTATGTTGGTTATGTAAACACATGGTAGCCGGGGAAACGGTGGGTCAGCTGGTTTTGTTAACCTTTCCCTCCGCAGGCTAGAAAAAGCCCAACCCTGGTTTTGATATAATTAGTGAATAGGCAATTCATATGCACACCCATGTTTTTGCAAAGCTAGGGAAATTTACCATTTGTTGGAACAGCTCACCCAAAACAACCTCTGTCCTAGTCTGACCTGTATGTGGCAGAGTGCAGAGGTGGGAAGTAGAGGAGTACAAATACTTTGTTACTGTATTTAAGTACATTTGTCTGGTATCAGTACTTTACTCCACTAGTTATTTTTCTGACGACTTTTTACTTTGACTTCTTACATTTTGAACACAAATACCTGTATTTTCTACTTCTTACATGTTGAACCCAAATACCTGTACTTTCTACTTCTTACATTTCGAACACAAATACCTGTACTTTCTACTTCTTACATTTTCCAAACAGGCTGGTTCCTTTAGTTTGAATGTGTGTTTGGTGGCGTGATCATTATTATTTAGAGTCATTGCGTGCCTATTGATTTGAACACGATCCGTGTATCCATCATTTCCTGGTCTTCTCTAAAGAAGAGGGACCAATGAAAACGTTGTCATGTTGCCGTTGTTCAGCATGGAAACATTAGCTAACAATGACATCATTGTTCTATTAATATAAAGGGAGGTCAGGTACTCTTTAAAACAGCTGGTAGTTATGGGTACTTTTTACTTAAGTACATTTCAAAGCCCATACTTCTTTACTTTTACTTGAGTAAAGAAGTTTAGTCAGTACTTCTACTTTTACCAGAGTATTTTTAAACACGAGTATCTGTACTTCTACTTGAGTAAAGGATGTTGGTACTTTTGCCATCTCTGACAGAGTGTAATGGCGGCTGTTTAGAGGAAAATACTAAGACTACGATCAATTTGCACCTGATATGAAACTCTGTATATTGAACAGATTTAATATATCAAAGATTCACATGTTCCCTTCTTCTTCTTCTTCTTCTTCTTCTTCTTCTTCTTCTTCTTCTTCTTCTTCTTCTTCTTCTTCTTCTTCTTCTTCTTCTTCTTCTTCTTCTTCTTCTTCTTCTTCTTCTTCTTCTTCTTCTTCTTCTTCTTCTTCTACCTCTCCATCAGTAGCACTAGTTCCTGTTCCTCATTCTGATTCACCTCATATATCTCCGTCTGCAACGCTCACCTCCTCTGTTCTTGACGTTATATCACCAGCATTACCAATCGTTTTCAGTAACTCAGAAGGCATGACATCATCTTCTCTCTTGGATCCCTGTCTTTATGAATATGATTTACAGGCACACATTCAAGTGCATAAAGTCAACAGCACGTTTGAACTGAGCAATGGCGTGAGGTGATGACAAAAACAGGCAGAAGAGTAAAAGAGATCGCATGAGGGAGTGAGTGAAAACATCCCTCTGTCTCTCTGGTTTTTGTCTTATCTCTACTCTGCTCGGCCCATTTTCATTGGTCCTGCACACAGGTTTTGGGGGTAGGTGGAACTCAACACTCACATGCGTCCTACTTTAGAGCCGGTTGTATATCCAACACAAAAGTTTGTAATAAAAGATAAGATTAAACAACTATTTAACCAACAAAGTAATGTAGGGTATGGCTTTAAGAGGTCTAAATCTGATATTAATAGTTTTCTTTCCTGTGTTTAAGCCAAAAAAGGAAATGAAAGTAATTGTACATGGCTGCTAAAAACACTAATGTACCTTGTGTTAAGAGTGAGTATTCTGCATAAGCTTCACTAAGAGGCTATGTCTAATTATTTTAACAGTCTATGTCAAAAGCTCATAATACCAATGCAACAACTAGATGCAAACTAAAGTTGTGAGTTGGCTGAGACCAAAATAGAGCAAAAAGCTGCATTTTTTAAAATTCAAATTGGATGGAAGAAAAATGTGTCATCAGCTTATTCTGCTGCCTTCGGTGTCATCAATAGTTTCTGCTCTATGATGCGCATAGTTGTGTAAGTTAACTTGAAAATGGTAAAACCCGAAGATAAATACGAACAAAAGGTTATCAACGTGGTTTCTGTTACTGCAAGAGGAATCCAAGATGACAACACATATCAACAAACACACAAATATGCAGATTTTGGACCTGTCAGTCGGACAAACAAAGGCTTCAGTTTGGCCAGAGGTCAACATGTGTCCACAGATGTGTTCCTTGCTGAGGTTCGTCTTGTCTGCTCTGATGCATCGAGCCAAGCAGCAGCCCACTGATATAGAAACCATGTGTGATTAAATGTCCCAAACCACCACCATGACATCATAGCCCAACCGCCCCCACCCATCTTCCTCTTCTTCTTCATCCTCCTGCTGTTGTTGTTGTCTCTCAACCTGATTTCCCTGCAGAACACACACTTAGCACACATGTTGGCTTCCTACAGTTACACGACTTCACACCTGGTAACAAGCAAGCACAACATGCGTCAATGCAGAGACACAAACACGCAAAATGAGTTGATTAAAGAATGAGCATTGCTCATCATCTGTCGTTTAGTTGTTCCTGAAACTGGAACCAGAAACCTTACGGTAACAAGTTGGCTTTGTTGCTATCTGATTTATCAAGGCCAAACATATTCTAGCATGTCATCCATTATCACCTGCATCATTTCTCGAGCAAGCATACTTGATGCCACTTTAAAAATCCATTGGTAGATGGTTTGTATAAAACCCTTTCCAATGCTCCTGAAAAAAACCTAGAGGAAACACTACAAATGTATTTCATAAAAAAGACATAGTTCATCGTATAGACCTAGCCAGACTTTTTGCTAATGGTCTCCCTTAGCCTATGTAGGTAATACAGAGGCATCAATATTGCATTGTTTCATAACCAGTCAAAAACTCACTGTAGTAACTTTAAATAGAGTAGCACCTTGTTTACACTGGCCAAAGAAATGAAACACTTCAGCTGCACAACAGCAGCAGCAGCGCCTGGATCCATTCAGTCACAGTCGTGCTTTTGACAGTGCTCACAACACAAAGTAGAGACGTTGAAAGAAAATCTACTTCGAGGACAATTAAGTTGAGGCAGCGGTTGTGCGGCTGGTGCAGAAAGCTGCTGTATTGAAGCATATCGAAGGGGAATCTGCTTGGTCAGACAAGCGTGAGGCAGACGACTGAACACAAGTTGTGCGTTTGATGCAATGAGCTGTTCCCAGGCTCTGTTGCCAAGGACCTCCAGTGAATCCACCACAAGCTTTGTTACATCACTCTAAAAGGCCTTATTACTGCAGTTGTCTCAGTTACATCAGCGTTGTATGGTCACTAAGATGTGGCCACTTACTGTCTTCTGTCCCCCAGTCAACATGGAGGCTGGGTTAGGCTTTACTGGATGCTTTTCAAGGCGGAGGGGTTGAGCCAGTAAGCTAAACAGATGTTCTCATAAAGAAAATATAATGGCGAGATGTCCAACCTCTGTCAGGGAGAAGGTGGGGATAGATTGATGGATTGTAGAAGGGAAAGGAAAACATTTTCGGGGGGGGGTGTGGTGGATTAAGAGTGCCAGAAAAGTAGGTCGATGGACAGATAGATGATGGGAACGAAGGGTTCTGCGGATTATCATGGAGGAGGAGAACAACAGGAGAGAAGTCCGTCAAAACAGACTGATAACAGCCGTCCAACACACCTACACTTTATTTCTTTGCACTCTTTATTTCCAAGAGTTCTCCTCTCCTACCCACACACCAGGCGTGGGGAATACAGATTACATGTAGGGATTAAGTTATCACGATACAACAAAAAGGTAGTTGTATTCCCTTAAAGTTACATTAAAAATATGTTATCAGATGGAAAAAAAAATGTGTATTGGGATAACTAGCAATGTTATAACGAGTTTTATAATAAAGAATGATATATTATAGGTTGATGTACTGTCTGAATTTGCTTTTTTTTGACATTTATTTTCTCTTGTTTATATCTTCATTGCATTTGATTTGAAGTAATCCAAAAGAAACGGAAGGTAATCAGGCTATATGACTTTTATATCGTGATTTCTTTAACAGGAAACTAGTAATTGTAATGGAATACATTTCTAAAGTAACCCTCCCAACCCTGCCACACACACACACACACACACACACACACACACACACACACACACACACACACACACACACACACACAACACACACACACACACACACACACACACTTGCAGAAGTACAGCCCTGTTGAACTTTCTCCCCCAGGTCAAGCGGTGAAGGAGACAAAGTGGTATCTATGTTCTGTTCATATTTGTGTTGGAGGCGCCACGCGGCCTGAGCTCCATGTTAGCTCGAGGTAATTACACCTATACACCACCAATATCCCCCCCATTACTGCACACTAATGGGCCTTACTGCTCGCACACACACACACCAATACAAATACAATCACGGTCACACACACCACTTTGTCCGGGCGGTAGAGGCCAGTGACAACATCAGTTAGCTTCGATATGTCACGTCAACGTTGCCCGTGTTTTTCTGTGGTCAGGCTCAAATCCCCCCCTGGATACCTTAAAGTGTGTGTGTGTGTGTGTGTGTGTGTGTGTGTGTTGTGTGTGTGTGTGTGTGTGACAGTTAAATGAGGGAATTCTGCTTGTCACAGTGTTTAAAAAGTTAAATATTACAGTTTGACGTCTGTTTGAAAACATTGTACCTGGAAAGCTGCAGAGAAGAGAAATGGGACACTTAACCCACTTCTAGTATTCCCCCTTTATTTTTCTACATTAAGACAAAGAATGTAAGTGATGCTACACATGGATTTCTTTCTTTTTCGGTGCCATGCCATTGTTACGATAACCTATTATTGTGAAACGCCAATAGTCAGAGAAAATGTTTCCATAGCTCAATAGTTAATTAGAGCACAGGACTTTGCCTGGACGAGGAGAAACGACAGAGAGACGAATGGGGCCTAAACTGTATAACCACATTTTATACATTTTTACACTGTAACCCACAATAGAAGGCCACTGCTGTGAATAAGACACGGCTTAACTGTCTTATCATTGTAACATGCATGACCAGTGTCAGATCAGTATGCAGGATATGGGGTAAAAGTCATCAACATCCCCATTAAGTGATTTTGGCCTTTGTCATTTCGAAGGTAACAAATGAACAATTTCTCTGATTATAACATTGTAAGGTATAACAATTAAAGTCAAGCTACAACTGGAATCCTCTTCCTTTGGTGCCATGCCATTGTTCTGATGACACATTGAGCCCATTTATATGAAACCCATTGTCCTGAAAACAATGACCATTATTCTGCAGGACCATTGCTACCAATATACACTCTTCATGCTACTTGTAGAAGCACATGGATCATCAATATGCCCTTTCGGGTTGCAATTGTGTTTTTTTCCCGTACGATAGCAAAGGCCTGAGCTGCACTACTCCTACTTTTGCCTTAAATAACCAACTTAACCATTGAAGGAAATGGGTATTAGCCAATCAGAGGCAGAGTAGACTGGTCATGTCTCCGTCAGTAAAAAAAAAATTGGGAATGTCCAAAGACTTCTTATAAAGGTTTTACTTTATTTCATCTTACCACATCTTATCTTGGCTTGACTGTTCTTGTCTTATCTTATAATATCAGGCCATGTGCTTCTATCTGTTGCAGGGAGTGTGTTTATTCTAGGAATAATGGAGATTTGTGTACGAACAGGCTGTTGGACAAATGGGCCGTCTGTCCAAGAGGACATTTTTTGGACTCTTGGGGCTTTCAAATATTGGTTCTATTGAAGAATGGGCAGCTTTTATACATTTCCAAAACCAGGCCAAACCCATATAATAATATATTAGTTGATCCAGTGTCAAAGCTTCAGGCCTGGTTGGCGTCCTCCATGGCAAAAGCACAAAAATGACTATACTAATTTCTTAGCAAAACTGACTTCAAGTTTTAGTCAAAGTCAGACCTATAAAAGGACAACAGTAGCGGGCCAGAAGTATCCATACACACACGTGTCATCTCTTTAATAGCAAGACAGGTCATGAATCTCTACAAATTCATTTGTCACATGGGGACACAAACTGGAAACAAGAGCACAATCATGAAGCCTGAGTGGCTGCCAGCGTCTCATTCTTGGATTTCTCCACAAATAAACGTATTTGATGACTTTAAAACACTTGGCTCTGTGCTTTATGGCCAGCAGAGCTCTGATACAGCAGTAAATAACGGAAGATTTATGATGGCGGATCCCTCGGCTGCACCTCAGCGTCTCCTCGATCAGAGCCAGGTTTGTGCGGACGTTAGTCACATCACATATTTAGATATTTGTATGTTTTGGCCTCTGGGATCCGGCCTGATTCATCCTGCTTAAGCCAGAACAATAATTCAAGACTAGATGATACTCTGTAAAAGCTGCAACTGCTCTGATAAAACTCAATGCTGCATTTCAGAACATAAGTGCTTAGATCCTGTACTTATTTAACAGAAGCTACATTATAGTCAATAGTGAAGTGAAAACCTTTTTAAGGTAAAGTACTATAAGAAAAAAAGGGTCAGCAAAATGTACTTAAGGAGTCAACAGGGAAAAGTACCTATTCATTCAGAATGGCTCCTATAATATTATGAGATATTGTCACATTTTTTACACAAATGAAAACATATAAAAGTGTTTTAATGTTGCAATAAAACAATATTTTACTTTGTATACTGCTGGGTAGATTAGAAGTTCTGAATCATAAAACAAATGCCTCCGTTGGACTCCTTTGTTTAATTCCTTATCATAGTGACATCACTTTGAAACACTTGAGCTTCTATTGGGTAGCGCTCCAACACATTGTACGTGATAGGCTAAGGGGCGGGACATCTCTAAGCGGTTGACCAATCACAACAGAGCCGGCCAGCTACCCAATCAGAGCAGACTGGGCTCTGGTTTCAGACAGAGGGTGAAAAGAGGTGCTGCAGCACAGGCAGTATGAGAAAAATAAAGAGCTTTTTGAACATTAAAGCATGGAGACATGTCCCAGTAGAGACACTACATACTGATATACACCTGAACATCAGCAGGAGAGGACTCTTTAAAGTAGAGACACTACATACTGATATACACCTGAACATCAGCAGGAGAGGACTCTTTAAAGTAGAGACACTACATACTGATATACACCTCAACATCAGCAGGAGAGGACTCTTTAAAGTAGAGACACTACATACTGATATACACCTGAACATCAGCAGGAGAGGACTCTTTAAAGTAGAGACACTACATACTGATATACACCTGAACATCAGCAGGAGAGGACTCTTTAAAGTAGAGACACTACATACTATAACACCTGAACATCAGCAGGAGAGGACTCTTTAAAGTAGAGACTACATACTGATATACACCTGAACATCAGCAGGAGAGGACTCTTTAAAGTAGAGACACTACATACTGATATACACCTGAACATCAGCAGGAGAGGACTCTTTAAAGTAGATACACTACATACTGATATACACCTGAACATCAGCAGGAGAGGATTCTTTAAAGTAGAGACACTACATACTGATATACACCTGAACATCAGCAGGAGAGGACTCTTTAAAGTATAGACACTACATACTGATATACACCTGAACATCAGCAGGAGAGGACTCTTTAAAGTAGAGACACTACATACTGATATACACCTGAACATCAGCAGGAGAGGACTCTTTAAAGTATAGACACTACATACTGATATACACCTGAACATCAGCAGGAGAGGACTCTTTAAAGTAGAGACACTACATACTGATATACACCTGAACATCAGCAGGAGAGGACTCTTTAAAGTAGAGACACTACATACTGATATACACCTGAACATCAGCAGGAGAGGACTCTTTAAAGTAGAGACACTACATACTGATATACACCTGAACATCAGCAGGAGAGGACTCTTTAAAGTAGAGACACTACATACTGATATCACCTGAACATCAGCAGGAGAGGACTCTTTAAAGACACTTAATACTGATATGGTCCTGAAAATGAGGGCCCCTTTAATTTAAACATACAATATATATATTTGTAATGTAAAATGTGAATTATGTTGTTATATGCATTTAGGAAATGTAAAACCACAGTTTCCCTTTCTACATTTAACAGAGTAAAAGTACAACGTTGCAGGAAAGTATAGGCATGTCAAAAGTTGTAAAAGTAAATGCACTTTTTTACAGTCCACCACTGCCTGAGGAGTAAACTGAGTCCTCCGAAGTATTTGTTTCAGGAACGTGTGTTGGATAAAATGTTGGTTTTGTCAACCTTTGGCTTTGTTTAACCTCATCCAATTGAGACGTAATCCCTGTCTGCGAAGATGTATGGCCTGTGTTGCTTTCTGAATTTCAAATACACACGTCATCCCTCTTACGTTTGACCCAGCGGCCAGTCACACACGCACACCACACACACACACACACACACACACACACACACACACACACACACACACACACACACACACACACACACACTCACACACACTCCTACTCTCACAGATGCGAGAGGAGCTCTGAGGCTCTCAGATGTGAAACAGGTTGGAGACAGAGAGATTTTAAAAGCCGCCTGATAGCAAATCCAGCTGACTGTGTAACTGATCCACTGCACATAAACAGTAACACACACACACACACACACACACACACACACACACACACACACACACACACACACACACACACACACACACACACACACACACACACACACACACACACACACACACACACACACACACACACACACACGGTAGCTCCTGTATACATGGCCTGCAGCCACCTCCTCACAGTAAATATAACAGTGGTGGTCCGGCACTGACAGATCTGAACCAGGACGTAACTTAGCGCCTCTTTGATTCTTAATTGCGCTCTCATGTAAATAACTCTCACACATTAGCAACGTGCCGGAGGAGTTTTCTGTCTCCTCTGTTTAGTCGAGCGCCACCGCTGTGAGCTCTGGTTAGAGTCAGGCAGGAGATGGTGAGGGACGTTCAGATCGCAAAAACACAAATAACACAGTGATCATGGAAGCTGTGTAAATATGTGCTGCTGATACAGAGAGAACACAGTTAGTTAAAGGTAAGATCTGAATGAATAAGTAAGATATCGAGAGAGAAATGTTGATTCGCTGTGAATCACTTGCTCTGTGTTGCATTCATGGCCATTTAAAAAAAAGTTAAAATCGTTTTGAGTGAGAAACTCCATCATCAGAAGGTTTTAGTGTCGCCAAAACACTGCAGGATTTTAGAAACATTTTCTGAAATTCACCGTTTTTCTTGGAATATTACAGTCCCTTCCTCTGGCTCTAATATGTATTGATTATTTCTACCTATACTACGACATTGTACCATTCTGTTAGTGCTACGGCTTCAGTTGTCTTTTCTATCTTGAAAGAAAAGCTTCTTAGAATGGAAAATTGAACACTGTTGTTATTGATCGGCACACCAGTAATGTCAGTATAGAATAAGAAGTACAAAGTAGGCATTCAGTTACAATACGACAAATTTACAACAATTATTTAATGATGGCTGCTGAGTTAAAGTGGTCCTTCACAGAGAAAAGTCATTGGTTTCAATCTAGAGTTTTCTGGAGTCTGAGTGGTGACAATGATCGCCAAACTCTGTAAATTACGATTTCTGGAACGCAGAGCGAGCCGGAGGTTCTGCTGGGATAAGGTCACACAGCCAGAAACAGCAATACACTAAGACTGAAGTCAGACATCTAAATAGAGCAGGACTCTAGTCTATCACATATCCTCTATTTACTTTTCTTTCACTTCCTACATCATTTACTCCGTCCTCTATCCGCTAAAGATAACAGTTTTCTTGCCATTTTACAGCACATCTCTTGATTTATTCTATTAATTTTATCCAAAGTATCTTACATTTCAAGAAGAAGCTAAAACTGTTTTTGGAATCCCATGAGGTGATGACGTTTGTCATTTAATAACATTTAAAATATAAATTACAAAAAGGGTAGAAAAGCACAGTGATCTTTGCCAAGCAGAATATGATTTTGATCCCCTTTATCCATCTGTTTGTTAGATATCAGGATATTTAATACAACTACTGCACGACTGCAGGATATCACAGTAAGACAAGACGTCCACGACCTCATTGTTTCTCAAGAAGATGATAAATATCTAAGTTGTAGTCAGTGAAGAGCATTGAGAGAAGTTCATTTTGCCAATGCATTGTTAGGGCATCGTCAGTCGGAGCGAAGGACCAATCGAATTCTCTAAAGATATCATTATTGGCGCAATGAACTGCGTTTTTTAGAGCCTACATTTGCTGGATCTTTTTGTCACCCTCAGCAGGACTGGTGAAAAATGTGATATCTTAGGGGTCTCCTTCTCAGTCCCCCTAAAATGTTCCTAAAATTGAGCCCCTCTTTTTGATTTGAACTACAAGTATGAAACTTGGTAGGTATGGAGGCGTGTGGTGTAGTGGGTTGTGCGTCGGTGTTCGGATCAGGGGGTCACAGGTTCAAACCCCACTGCAGTCAGCATGTCGTTGTGTCCTTGGGCAAAACACTTCAGCCCAAATTGCTCCTGTGGGGATTGCCCACAGTATTGAGTATGTAAGTCGCTTTGGATAAAAGTGACATGTAGAAAGTGAAGACGCACTAAAAAGCCTTTTGGAGATATATTGTAAAACCAAGAGGACGTTGGCCATTTTGGGTCCTTCAGTTTTTGTCCAATCAACAATTTGGTCAATACAATCTAAAGACCTCAGCGTGGCGAAAAAAGTGCATTTTGACGGAAAACAGGGAGTTGCTATATAACTCCATTATATATTTTCCAACATGCTATACCAGCCATGTACCCACAACTTTCGTGCCAGGCCCGTCCATCGCTGCTTGCAGCTTTAATTTCTCTTTGTTCTTCATGAAAACAGTTTACTTTCATGCAATCAAAGCCAGCTTCAATTTGATTGGTCAATACCACCAGAAGACTATAAACTGACACACTTAATGTTCTCAATATCAAAACCTTGTTCTGTTTACTTTACCCATGTGCAGATATCTATACATAGAGATTAAGTTGATGCAAACCATCAGTGCTAAGCTAACACATACTGCTAAATTAGCATAAAAGCTAATGGATTTCTATCTTTCTACTGGGTATACTCCCGACACCTAAAGTATGATGTCCGTTGGTACAAAGTCAGCAGACATGGAGAACTATTGTCTTGAATTCACATACTAACCACTGGAGTTTACCCTCTAACTCCTGCTGTATTTGTTGTTCATGCAAAGTCACAGCTAATTGTGAAATGTATTGAACGTCTCACAATGATTCCTGTCCTTGTTTTTTGCAGTCCTGAATGGCCTCATTTTGCCTCATTATTTGCAATGGCAATAGTGTTCCATTACATATTGTTCCTGCCAAATGCAAGAAGTTAAAATCACTTTAATGTTCAACAGAAAAAAAAATTCAAGAAAGAACCGCACTTTATTTTCAATAGTTGTTTGGCAGCGGCAGCAACAGGCACCGCCAGTGCTTTATACTCGCCTCTGTCAAGCCAAAAAGAATAGAGTAGCCAGCGGAGAAAGAGGCTAAAACTTCCTGTTAGTGAAGCACGTTATATGAGGTGGAAATCCAGGTCTTCAGGGGGTGAGAGTGAAGTGGAAGTGGAATAGAGGGAACATGCATGCACATATATACATGAGGGTAAATCTGAAATAGGAGTTTTATTGCAGAATAATACACTGGACTTTTTCCAAACATTTAAAAAGCATATTGTAGAAGCAATTTTCTACAATATTGTGTTTTCTCTGGGCATTTCAACGTCTCAAAGTCTTTGAATTATGCATTAAAAAGTATTCTCTCTGAGGCGTCAAGCGATATCTGTTAGGCATAAAAGCGTGGCGTCCATATAAGTTGTTTTATCGTCCACTTTCTCTCATTATAATCCTATTCTTTCCCCCCCCTTAGGCCTAAAGCATGCTGGGAGTTGTGTTTCATGCCGCTGGTGGCTGGTGTTCATTTTGTGGCAGAAGTCAAGATTTCCCCTATTGATTTTACTCCGTGATAACCGACTCACAAGGTGACTAAAGCCGGGGGATTTAGTGCGCATGTGTGTTTTAGACTCGAGGTTGTTCGCTGGAGTGTGCACGCACATATGGAACATAATCTGGCAGGATAACACGGTGTATTAAAGAGGATCCAGACAAACGACCACCCGCTGTGTGAGTAGAAACCTGAGCAGGTCGTATGAGATCTACAGTGGAGTTTCCCAAAAAAAGAAAATGGCTGTGTTCACACTGCAGCTGAAAATGTCTCAATTCTCTGCATCAAGTTATAAAACACAATCACTTTTTGTAAAGATCTTATAACAGACCTCTATATCATCAGAAAGAAAAGCATTTATGTTTTATTTTCTGTCATCGACGTCTTCCAACCCCACCCATATGTACATACATCAAAGAAGAAATGGCGATTTGAGGCCAAAGGATTACACAAGCAGCATTATTATTGTATTTGATTAAATTAATGGTCTTTTGGTGATTGGTTAGCAATCAATTGTGTATTTAGGCTATACATCTTATGAGGTATTTGTCGTTGTGTTTGATTCCAACTTATAAATGCAAGCCATTTGTATCTCCTTTTAGCTCTGCTTTGGTCGCCACCAATTTCCGAATATTTGGGACTTTTGCTGCTAATGTC
Organism: Dissostichus eleginoides; assembly: GCA_031216635.1. NCBI lineage: Eukaryota > Metazoa > Chordata > Actinopteri > Perciformes > Nototheniidae > Dissostichus > Dissostichus eleginoides. The sequence continues at coordinate 5,984,166 of CM062284.1, read as the reverse complement.
ACCTGTGCTGATGGCCAGGCTACATGAATTAATTTCTTGGTCTTTTGGTGATTTGTAGGCAATTAAACGTCTATTTAGGCTATGAATCAAGCACACTTGGAGAGACAACATTCATCTGTTGTTTTTCTTCTGCTAGTCTTTCAATTTTTTGGTGACGTAGATCAAGGTCGTTAGTTAAAAATGTGCTTATTAGGCGCGTTCACACCGGAGTACTTTTACCCGTACTTTTCCCGTTTAGTTCCGTTAGTGCCTGGAATTTTGCGTTCACACCAAAAAGAGAACTTAGTTCCGAGAACTTTTACCCCCATTTTCAGTGCCTGCTAGAGAGGTGGGACTATCCTGGGGAGAAAAAAGTACCAATTTCGATTGGCTGGGCGAATTGCAAACCATGCCCCGTAAAACTCTGAAAAGTTTTGTGAAGCCGCCATTGTATTTGCTGGCATTAGCATTAGCATTAGCCCCGCGCACCAACGGAGAGAGAATAACTTATGGCAACACAAAAAAAAACATGGGAGCGGTGGAGATGAGGAGGTGTGGGCGTTCTGGCGATTTACTCTGAAGCCTTCAGTAGAAGCTGCTGGGAGTCCCAGCAGCTTCTACTGAAGCCAGTCCCCAACTCCGGGGACTTCCGGCCGGGGACAAAGCAGAAGAAGAAGAAGTGACGTCAGCGGCTTCATTTGCGTAATCTTCCCTCAGGGAACTTATTCCGGTGTGACGCGATGTGCTGGGCACTAAGTACGGCAAAGTACTTGGTGTGAAAGCGGTTATTGAAGCTATTTTTCTTCTTTTTTCAACCAGCTGCGTATGGAAAATGGGTGATAACAGCACTCATATTAAACCGAAACATTAAAGTTGCAGGATAAACCAAAAATATTCAGAAAGATGCAAAGTTGGGCTTTAAAACTGCAGAGATGGATTCTAATTCTCTCTGGGTCTCTACTTTCATTTAATCCTTTCATATAAAACAGTCTTTAGACCCATTGCTTGTACAACATATGAATTAGTGCAGCTTTAAAGTCTTGAGTTACCTATTTGTTTCTATGGATAATAACGGCAAACAAAGTCAAATTAACCTGGATATCACCTCCATGTCAAATAAAGTTCACCATAAATATAAACAGCTTTTATAGACTAATTTGTCACACAAGGGGCACACAGTACATGTGCACTAATGACTCCCTCCCGCCATGGTTGGTTGACACAGCAGCCCTTTAAAACACCAACTCAAAACCTCACAATTTCCTTCCTTTCCAGTCACTCGGAAATTATTGCCATATCATGTTCACTATCTGCCTCTGCTAGTATGAGTAAATGCTACTTTTTGCTCTGAGTCAAAAGATGATGTTTATTTTCATCCCAGACTTGGCACGGGGAAAAGAGAAGTCAGCGCTGACACGTTGTAAACACACAGATTGGATGTTGGATTAAACGGTGTCACTGAAACTGGAGCTCTATGTAATGATAGGTAATCACTGCGTTAACATAGGTTACATGATTCACAGTGGAAGATGGCGATGAAAGCCAGAGCCAAGCGGAGACAACATACACCAAATATACCCAAATGCACCAAGCAACCATCTTATACGTCCACCTTAATGGATGGAACAAATGCGTTGGGTTTGTTTGACCTTCAACCTCTCCAATGATCCGTTCCTTCAGTAATGGGCCTCCTCTTCCAGTAAACTCTCTCCTTTTCCTTCCCGTAACCTTGTGTATACATGGTCTTCAAACCACAGAACGGCACGTGACGGAAACTGATGTGAAAATTGAAGATGGAGTGACTAGTCATGTATTAGCTGGAATAAAAAAGACATCCTTGGTCTTAAAATACAATGGTTAGAAATGATGAACATGCTGAATCGATTATCACCAACTGTACTTCTGCCATAGAAAGGAAACCATGCCATATTTCTGTCTTTACTTTGTGTTCATTCTGGGAAAGCAAAAGAAACTAGTCAGGATTTGTCTCACTGGCATACCTGAAAAGCAGAGGTGGGGAGTAGTGGAGTACAAATACTTTGTTACTGTACTTAAGTACATTTTTCTGGTATCAGTACTTTACTCCACTACTTATTTTTCTGCCAACTTTTTACTTTGACTTCTTACATTTTGAACACAAATACCTGTACTTTCTACTTCTTACATTTTCCAAACAGGCTGGTTCCTTTAGTCTGAATGTGTGTTTGGTGGCGTGATCATTATTATTTAGAGTCATTGCGTGCCTATTGATTTGAACACGATCCGTGTATCCATCATTTCCTGGTCTTCTCTAAAGAAGAGGGACCAATGAAAACGTTGGCATGTTGCCGTTGTTCAGCATGGAAACATTCATTAGCTAACAATGACATTATTGTTCTATTAATATAAAGGGAGGTCAGGTACTCTTTAAAACAGCTGCTAGTTATGGGTACTTTTTACTTAAGTACATTTCAAAGCCCTCTTTACTTTTACTTGAGTAAAGAAGTTTAGTCAGTACTTCTACTTTCACCAGAGTATTTTTAAACACGAGTATCTGTACTTCTACTTGAGTAAAGGATGTGTGTACTTTTGCCATCTCTGCTGAAAAGTGCAAAAACAACCCCAAATCCTGTCATTTTCCAATCTTTCGTGGTATAAATGCTCATGAGCGGGCCGTGGTGTGACCTCGATGGCCGGGTTGTTAGAACGCAGCGATGTGATTGGCTCCTGCAGGATCTCCAGGGAGGGCTGTAACAGTGCAGAACAACAATGGGGCCAACGATGCTGTGTTTAGTCTGCGTCTGCGGGGGCTTACAGCAGATTTTTGCACTTTGAAACGAGACCCCGGCTTTCTACCAAAGACTTTAAGACTCTCTTGCAGCTAGCTTATTACATCTGAGTTTACTTTTCATCTGTGTCCAAAGCACACACAAACATCATCACACCCAGACCTAAACCAGAAGCATGAGTTGATAATATTCACCGTTATAATCTCCACCGGTCATCTCTTGGTGCCGCTCTTCTTAGAGACTGTTTAAAAAAATACTGGGATTAGGTTTTTTACAAGTAAGACTGCAACTATTAATATTCACTCTCCTTTGATTTAGGAATACCAAATACCTCACCCACATCATAGGACAAACGACCCACGTGATCACAATGATCACTTCAATCAGCATCAGTTTGGGCCGACAATTACACGTTTTTAATGTGGGGCAAAAACAATTAAGGGTACATTTTCTGCTACAAGCATAACACACTCTAATCCAACAAGATTGTAGGTGTTCAATCTGAATTAGTTGGTAATATAGGGGACCACTTTTGACACAGAAGAAGAATTAGAAAAGTACTTTTGAAAGCAAAACAAAAACTCTTGAATCAAAATACTGAACAATTACGCTCTACGCTCTTTCTTGACATTATTATTACATTACATTTTGGTGCAGATACGAATCAAAGGACACATTTACAAATTAGATATTAACATTTTGTACCATCATCATATTTGTTGTTGTTTTTCTTGGTATAAAACGATGTCTAAATGAGAAAAAGTAAAAATGGTGCTTCCCTGCTTTCCCAGAAAATATTGAGTACCCTCCTATTAGCCAAAACTCAAAATGTCGCTCCCCCTTTTTTGACCTCGTTCACCTTCCTCCATAATTTTGATACGGTCCCTTAAACTACCCTGAGAAGGTGTTACGTAGCGAGGCAGGTATCTAGTTTAGTTTAGAACTGGCTTTTATTATTAGCTTGTCAGACCAAACACACACACACACACACACACACCACACACACACACACACACACCTACACACCTACACACACACACACACACACACACACCTACACACACACACACACACACACACACACACACATACACACCTACACACCCACACCCACACCCACACACACATACACACACACACACCACACACACACACACACACACACACACACACACACACACACACACACAAACACACACACACACACACACACACACACACACACACACACACACACACACACACACACAGCCTTTAATACTTGTC